>CM041634.1:19407772-19525941 GCA_023333625.1 Bothriochloa decipiens
TCGAGGCCGCCATGGCCGGGGAGGGAGAGGCCCACCGCCCTGACCCGCACGCGGCCGAGGAGGGAGAGGTGGAGGCCGTCGCAGGGAGGGAGGGAGGCGAGGCCGCCTCCGCGCGCCCTCACCGGCGCCACCGGGTGCCCTCGCCGGAGCGGAGGGAGGTGGAGGCTGGGGCCGGCGCGGCGTCGGTGGAAGGAGCCGGCTGTCGGTCGAATGGATAAGGAGGAGAGGGGAAAAAGAAAAGGAAGAGAAAAAAAAGAAAAAAGAAAAAAATCTTGTCAAGTGGGTGCCACGATGGATAGAGTTTGACACTGGAGTATGGATGGGTGTGGGAGAAACTAGTATAGAGGAAAGAATCTTGATGACTAGGACGGAATGTTCCTTTTAAAATTAGGATGTAGAGTTCCATGAGTACGGATAGCCTTTTATGTGTCGGTCGTCCCGGAAGCATTTGGTATCATCGCTGGTGGAATGTGGACGTGCCAGTGCCCTTGCCCTGCCCTGGAACACAGCATGTGTGTGATCTGTGATCTCCGTATAAACCAAAACCCCATGCATTCCCAAATTCCCAGCAGGGCCATAAAAGGGTTTTTTGCGCCTGCAGTGCACTGCGTCAGTCACTACATCGATCGCCAACAGGCCATGCTCCCGCGGAACGTAGTAGGACCCTCGGTCCTTTTGCCAAGTCCACCAGCAGAGTACGTGGCAGGATGAGTGCCCAAGCGCTATTTGGCACACGCGCGCTACTTGCGCAAGCGGCAAACGCGGCGGTTGTGGCCGTTGCGCGGCGGTTGGGGGGCGCATGCACGGGCGCGGTCGAGGTGGCGCATGCAGGCGGGTTGTGGGCGGAGCGGCCGGCGGCGAGGGTGCCGCGGCCGGGGCGGCGGACGAGGCGGCGGTGGCAGCGGCGACGGAGGCAGAGCTTCCCCAAATCCGGCCAACTCCCCTGAAATTAGGGTTCCGGCGAGGGCCCCCGTGCTCCCAAATCCCTCCCCGACTACAGAATCCGGCCGGCCGGCCTGGCGGCGGCCGCGACACGGCGGTGGTGGCGGTACGGCCGGCGGTGAGCGAGGCGGCGACGGCGCCGCCGAGCCGGGCGGGGCAGGATGGCCGGATGGGCTGGGTAGGTGGCGGGGGCGCACTCCGGCGAGCGGCGGCGGGAGCAGGGCGGGGGAGGGGGCAGAAGGAGGGCCGCCGCGGGCGCGCGAGGACTCGCTGGATCTCCGGCGAGCCCTCGCATGCCCGCGGCGGGGGGCAGGGGGCAGCTCCGGCGAGCCCTCGCGCGCGGGGGGTGGGGGGCGGGGGGCAGCTGGGCGGCAGGTGCGTGCAGGGGAGAAGAAGAAAGGGTGGGGTGGGGAAAAAGAAGAACAGTGCATGCACTCTTAGAGGGGTTGCTGCGTGCGCCGGTTCGCGTCGTGGCGCGCGTGCGCCGCGCAGAACCCCCGGATGAGTGCTGTGTTGGCCAACAATGGCCAAGCGCCCGAATGCGCTCAAGTAGACAGTCACTAGCGGAGAAGGCGGCAAACAAGGTCACTGATATCTGATGAAGGATCGGAGCTGACCAGCTTAGCACAGAGACGACGCAACCCGGCCAGGCGACTAGCCAGGCCTGACCGAGACACCAGCCTCCAGCCCGTGCGGCATGTGCTGTGCCAGGAGTATCTTGGCGTGTGGTGCGGGGGCAAGAGTACTGATATAAGCCTGTGGACAAAAGGTCCAGCGAAACTGATCTCGCTCACGTCTGATGTGCCAGAAATACGCTCGGTTCTAGATGAAGCTCAGTCACAGGGGACCCCAACTCCCCAAGCAAAAGGAAGAGGGTGTCGATGTGGGAGGAGGTGGATCGTGGATGGACCCAATGCAACGTCCGTCCCAGCTGCGTTATCCCACCCCAAGAGAAAATATTATTGATCCACTGTTCTGTTCTGCATTGCCAGGACTATGTGCTCGTTACGCAGAGGATGCCTGATGGATGGGCGAGGGGCAGCTCACCGACAGTCCGCGAGAGATGGACCACCGTTGCGTGCACACCACAAGTGTGGCTAAGGACATGAATCGTGGAAAACGACAAAGAAGATTGCATTGCCAAGAAAATTATCTGGGAACGTATGTTTATGGCTAAGGACTCTGCTAGGGATGAAGAAGAACGGATTTACTGTCAACCTGCCTGAGAACGATGGCAAGAAGAAGGTGGGTAGTCTCTTGTCCTAGTGATCGGTATTGATTGACAAGCTTCCCGGCTGGTGACTTGAGCCAGAAGATTGAGGCTAAGCTCACTACCGATCTAGAAGCATTCCTTGCAAGCTGCTTCAAAGATTGGGTTGAGTTGAGCGCAAAAAAAAAAAAAAAAAAAAAAAAAAAAAAGAGAGAGAGTTGTTTCCCAATACTGCAATGCCATGTTCGGCGAGTCTTCTGCTTCTACGTCTAGGGAGCCAAAGGTAAAGACTAATGAAGAGGTCGAGGATCCTTACCCTACTCATGCTAATTATTCTTATGTGTTACATGATCATAAAACTATGATTGAAAACAACATTTTAATTATTTGCGGTTACTATGACCATATTTCTATGATATACTAGGAGGAAACCTTATGCGTTGCTGCGAGAATTGTGAGTGAAACTATACTACTTATATTTATTAATATGATTGAACAAATATCATAATACATGTTAGTGGATGATTTTTAGCATTTTTTATGTGGATAACTAAATATATATTAGTAAATGATGTGGTTTGCTGATGTGAATAGCTTAAATGAAATATAATGACATGCGTTAGTGGATGACGATATAGACACTTTGCATGGATAGACGATAGAATGTGCTAGTGCGATATTGAGTGAATGCTGGTGTGGACAATTTACATGACGAGAGAAATAGCTAGTAAGGTTTATCTTTAAAAGAGATATAGCTATAGATTAGAGGGTAAGAAAGTCAATTATGTTGATGTATGTAGTAGCAAATCAGCTCCCAAACAACCTTAATATGGCATGCCTTATAACTACTATAAAAAATCAAAGCTATTGTGTTCCTGCTAATAAAACCAAATCTTCAACACTTGAGAGCGATACAGCCAATTTAGGTGGAGTTAGCACAACTTTTCTTATTGTCAATTATGTTCTGTATTTGGTTCCTACCACATGAATCGATAAAGAACAATCAACACATCAGCCTTTGGTGGTGCAAAATACGCTTCTACCCAACTACCCGAAGTCCCCGAGTATGATTTCTATGCTTGGTAGTGCACCCAACATCCCTTCTCCCTTCTACCGATATTAACGAGTCATTAAATCAATTTAGATATATGGTGAAATGTTATAGAATTAAGATAATTTGTGTGGTTCATTTGGATAATTATCACTTGGCACCAATCCAACAATCGTATACAACTATTGAACTATATATATAGGGGTGATCTTCTCAGATTTTGATGGTAAGGGTAGCAGATAGTGACAGGATAGCCACATAAAGAAGTCTGATAAGGTTCACAAACAGAGGTATCACCTCTAAATAAGTCGATCACTAGTTAGTACACTAGTATCATTCATATGAGTTTAATACTGAAAGTTAGTTGAGATGCAATACAGTTTCTGAGATTGATGTTGCAAAAAGAAATTTTCATATCTCTTAATGCCCTTTTGTCCTATATTGTTAAGCACAAGAACATCACCTAAATCGGTGAAATAGAGAGCTCCACGAAATTGATCAAATATCAGTTAGCCTTATGCACTAGTGACACAAATCAAAATCTTATGTCTCAAGCAATACAGTTCTTGGGATTAATGTTGCAAGAAGAAATTCTCATACCCCTTAATGCCCTCTTGTCCCGTATTGTTAAGCACAAGAACATCACCGAATCGGTGAAATAGTGATGTCACCTCTACTCCAGAGACAATGCTTCCTGTACTTGTCTATCTGTTCTACAATTTGAGGGGGATGAGCAGGGTGCACATATAATAAGTGGGCATGGCTGAAAGCACAGAATTGACAAGCAAAAGTTTTCGATGGTAGGACAACATTTTATTGATCCCTAGCCTTGATTCAATCCTCTGAAGCAATGGGGCAAAATCTTGAACTGAGGGTTTCATGGTGCAAAGGAAGATCCAGATATGTGAATGACATTGAGCTGGTAGAGCAGCCAAAGGTACTGGCGAGATGGTTCAGTTTGTCATTAGATATATTAATAGGGACCATGAAAGACTTCTAAAAGTTGACATGAAGGCCAGTGCTGTCTGAGAAGGACCTGAGGATGCATTTCAGGTTGAAGAGCATTCTACAATTAGTAGGCATGATTAGAAGAGTGTCATATGCATATTGGACTATAGGAAAATCCCTTCCACAGTTATCACTGATAGGATGTTTTAAGATGCCTCCAGACAAGGCCTTTTTGATGATGGATTGAAGAAGATTAGCTGCTAGTACAAACAACAGGGGAGAGAGAGGATCTCCTTGTCTGACCCCTCTTAAACATTTAAATATTTTCCCTAGGACATTGCTTAGGGAACATGGGAAGTTCTAGAACCTAGAAGCATTTTGATCCACTGTATCCATTTATTTGGGAAACCCCTTGTGCCTGAGAACTGCTAAAATGACTGGGTGCTCAATCTTGTCAAAGGCTTTTTCAAAGTCCAATTTCAGGATCACTATTTCTTTTTTAGAATGATGGCATATATGAAGAAATTGAAAAGCCCAGTCTAAGCAATCTTGAATAGTTCTCCCCTTGATGAAACCATATTGATTAGCATGGACCAGTTGAGGCATGACTGATTGTAGTCTGGCTGACAATAGCTTGGTGCAGCATTTCAGAGAGTAGTTGAGGAGTGAAATTGGTCTGTAATCATCCACTGTGTGTAGGGGTTTCCTTTTTTGGGGATCAGAGCAATATGGGAAGAATTAAGACAAGTAATAATATCAATCACATTGGAGTTGAAGTCATTGAGGAATCTAATGAAGTCCTCTTTGATGATGGGCCAGCATTTCTTGATGAAAGTGCCATTGAAGCCATCAGGACCAGGGGCATGACTGTTTGGCAGCATTTTGATTATATAGGTGATCTCCTCTAGGCTAAAAGGGGTTGTTAGAAAATCCAAGTCATGACTCTGAAGCAGAGATTGTAGATCATATGCCATTCCATTGAAATCACTGACTCTAATCTTTCCCTAAAAGAGCTCCAAAGAAGAGCAGCTTTTTGGTCATGGTCAGTCACCAGAATGTTGTCAGCAGTGGTAATGCTTCCAATATGCTTCCTATTGTTCTTATGAGTGGCCATAGCTTGAAAAAAGGAGGTATTCTCATTTCCCAAAGTAACCCATCTGATAGTGCTTCACTGTTTTCAATATTTTCTTTTAGACTCTAGTAGATGACAGATGGTTCGTGACCAAAATTTTGAAACTGGCTTTGAGGGCATCTAGTGGCCTCTGATCCTCCAGGCCATCTAGCAACAAAAGTACCCATTTAGAATTGTGGATCAGTTTGTTCAGGTTAGATAGCCTTTTACTCCATTGTCTCAACCCTGCTCTAACTTGTTTGAATTTGCATGCAAGGGTTTTTGCTGTATTTGCATAGAAAGGACTGGAGTGCCATTGTAATTCTACTGTCTGGAGGAAATCAAGTTGGTCTACCCAAAAGTTCTCAAATTTGAATCCAGCTCCTTAGGAATTTTGCTTCCAATATTGATGCAGAAGGGGATATGGTTAGATATAGGTCTTGGCAAAGGTTGAACAGAAGTGGGTGGGTAGGAAAACCCCAGGCAGATGAAACTAGCACCCAGTCCAACTTGACCAACAGTGGGTCTGTTTTCATGTTACTACAAGTGTATTTTCTACCACTAAAGGGTATGTCCCCACCAAGTCCAAATCATAGATGAGGTCATCAAATAACTGTATTTATGAATAATCTCCCCCCAGGTTTGTTTCTGTCATCAGAGCTCCTATAAAGGATGAAATCTCCCACAAAGATCCAGTCCTCAAATTCTGAGGTGTCTAAATTTCATAGCCAAGTGGAAAAAGCCATCTTACCAGAAGCACGAGCAAGCCCATAGACGTTGGTCAAGTGAAAGAAACTCTGATCCAAGGTCCAGATGGCCTTGATAGTAAGGTCAAATTATGTAGTACATATATTTTTATATTTTTAGGACAAAAGCACAACCCGTCATGTCACTTTGGGTTCGGGTGCTCTTAAAGATCTTCTTCTGTGCCTTAATTGCGTATGAACTCATCTTTGCAAACTCGAATTTATTGGTACAAAAATGATTGATTGTATATACTCATGCCATATAAGAGTTTAGTTAGTCCCTAGTTTACATGTGTGTAAATTGTTTTTTCAGGATTATGCTTGGCATAATATACCATGTACTCTAAGCCTCCAGTTTACCTCTACAACGCTGGCATCTGCAGCGCAGACAGCTCACTCCCAAGCATCACCTTTTTCTTAGTGGTGCTTTTGAGGTTATCATCGATATCATAGACTACCACCTCTTAAATGCGACTACACTAAAGCCTAACTGCAGTAACATCCATCGACTTCACATTTTTTTAGAAAAATCCATTGACTTCACATGGACTATATGAGATACAAAGAAGAGACCTTTGAATAAGGTAGAAAAGTATATACAGTAATTAGTAACTAAAGTATATATATTACTAATTTCAAGATGGAGAAGAATAAATAAATCACACCAAAACTGCATTAACCAAATTCGACCTATATATCCACAAACAAGGGCCGACAATAAGTTCCTCTTGCATCTACAGAGCCAGACATAGGGTGACATGCAGGCAACAAAAATGCCTAATGACCGTCTCCCATGAGCCAAACTAATAGATCCCGTAGATGTAAATTCTTATATTATGTGCTTTGAATGATATAACAGGGCCAAGATTCATATAGAAAGCAAAGATAATCTAGTTTGTTAGAGTTTGTCAGACAGAAAGCAAAGATAATATTTTCTGAGGTTTGTTAGATAGAAAGCAAAGATAATTCTTCTGTGCAACCGATTCTATGATTTTGAAGGCCGAAGCAATCAGTTGATCACCGTACCTTATTCCTTTGTCTTTTAGGATTTGTTTACATCTTATATTGACTAACAACTATAATAGCTTATTACTAAGGCACTTACATTGAGATTAACTAGGGTGATCAATAAAGTCACCAGTCCTTTTCAGACAGCTTTTATACCAGGTAGATATATCTTAGAAGGAATAGTGATTTTACAAGAAGTCTTACATGAGCTCAAAGCATCCAAAACACCTGGAGTTATTCTGAAACTGGATTTCAAAAAGGCAAATGATAGAGTTAATTGGGACTTTCTAGAGGAAGTTTTACATAGGAAAGGGTTCTCTGAGATATGGATCAAGTGGATAAACCAAGTAGTCAGAGGAGGAAGGGTATGCATAGACATTAATGGGGTAAGAGGGGAATACTTTAGGAGCTTTAAAGGTCTCAGGCAGGGTGACCCTCTATCCTCACTCCTTTTTAATATTGTGGCTGATGCCCTGTCAGCAATGCTCTCTAAAGCAAGTCAATCTAGAATAATCCAAGGTTTAATCCCACATTTGGTGGAGGGAAGTCTGACTCACCTGCAATATGCAGATGATACAGTTATCATGCTACAGTTCTCACCTGAAAATTTAGTGAATGTGAGGAACATCCTATCTTGCTATGAGGCCATGTCTGGAATGAAAATAAACTTTGACAAAACAGAGCTATTTACAGTTGGACTATCACTTGAGGAACAACAAGTAGCAGCAAACATTATGAGATGCAAAATTGGCACCTTCCCTATGACATACTTAGGGGTGCCTGTGAGTTACATGAAAATTAAGAAAGCACAATTGAGTTATGTAGAGACCAAAACAGAGAAGAGATTGGGAACCTGGCAATGTGAGTACCTATCTTCTGGGGGCAAGTCAATTTTGATTGATTCATGTTTGTCAAGTATACCAATGTACACCATGGGAGTGTACCAGTTGTATGAAGGGAATATACAGAGATTGGACTCAATTAGAGCTAGATTCTATTGGCAAGGTACTGTAAAAAAGAGAAAATATCACATGGTCAGCTGGGACACTTTAAGTAGACCAAAGATGTATGGTGGTCTAGGTTTTCTAAATATAGCTATCATGAATGAATGCTTATTGGTCAAATGGATTGACAAATTGGAGAGATATGATAATAGCCTGTGTTGCTTTATCTTGAGAAAGAAGTACTTGGGGAATAAAAGTATTTTCCAGATCATAAACAAAAAAGGATCACAATTCTAGAAATCCTTGCTCAACCTGAGAGGGTTATGAGAAGGGAAGAGGGAGAATTGTGAACTCAGGTCATCAAACTAGATTTTGGTATTGTTGGCTAGATCAGTGTCCCCTAAGAATCTCCTTCCCAAATCTTTTCAAGATTGTAAGGGGCCCTGACATATCTGTTGCCAATGCAAGAATACAGGGTGAGTGGAAAATAGACTTTCGCAGACAAATTGATGAGAGTCAGAGGATGGAGTATGTGAATCTGAACAGTAAACTAGAAGAGATAGAGTTGAACCCTGACAATGATGAAGTCACTTGGCTATTGGAGAGCTCTTCCAGATATTTAGTCAATTCTTTGTATAACATAATGACAACTAGAGGAATAATTGACAGACACATGCTGATGATGTGGAAAAGACCCATCCCTCTAAAAAAATTTCATTTGGATCGTGGCCCATGATAGAATTCATTGCAGCATCCAACTTAAAAAAAAGAAATGGTCAGGGTCAGCAAAATGCTTACTCTGTGACTCTTTTGAGACCTCTGACTATATAATCTTTCAATGCCCAGTCGCAGTATTCCTATGGGCATTCCTCAGAGAGTGCCTTGGATGGAATGTGTCGCCAACAAACTACCAAGTTCTTTTTGTAGAGATACTAGATAAATGCAGAGGTATTAAGCAGGTGGTGACTCTATACATTTGTGCAGGGGCGATGTGGTCTCTCTGGAAGACGAGGAACGATGCAGTTTTCAATGGGAAGCTGATGTCGTCCCCCTCAGCATCATTCACAAGTCCATCTCTTTGTTGAAGACCTGGAGCCCGCTGCTGAAGCCTAAGATGAAGCCGATGGCCGATGAGATGATCTACCTCCTGGCGTCCAATGTCTCGGCGTGAAGAAAGTGCTAAGGCCCGAGAAGAAGTTAGGCAGTGCCATGACTGTCATATAGTCTCATCATTTTGTTTTAGCTGTTCTAAATACTTGCTGAATTTTCTTTGTCGAGTTATTTCCTGTCAACTAAGAAGTGGAGGTAGGTTCTGTGAAGGTTCTGTGATGTAAAACTGGTAACCCCAGTTAAACTCGCTGATACGCTTTCTATAAAAGCCGGGCAAATGCCTTTTATCTAGAAAAAAACAACTATAATAGCTAAAAATCCGTTCTAGTTCATCTAAACAGGAGAGAGTTAAATGAGGGGGCTAGTTTAATTTATAGCCAAACTTTTGGCTAGTTGTTAGTTTATTAGCCAAATACAAGTATACAACTAAGCTAACAACGGGTAATAGTACATTGCTAAAATTATGTCATCTTTTGGCCTGTGATCTAGACATGCATTAGATATAAGTAAGACGGCTAGTTTTAGATGTAATTGTTAGCCCTGGCTAATTGTTAGCCTCAGCCGATCGAAATAGTCGCTTAGTATCACCCGTAAGTTGCAATTATTAGGCAGCCAAGAATGATGAAAGTCTAACATATTAATTTTACTTACCGATTGTTTCTCTGTCATAAAAAAAGTATATGCTTGAGAAAACAGAAGAAAAGATGACTAAATGAGTATGCTTTTGAAGTAAATTATTGTTTTTTTATCATGGTTGATACATGACAATCAGTTCATTGAAAATAATATACGTAAATTATTTCATATGAATGATGATGCTGTTAACTGTGATAACACTTTGTTATATATGTGTACATATATTGAGTACTATTATTCTTATGTTGGCCCCCAACTTTTTAGCTTGGCTCTAGCCTCTGGGCCTAAGAAATCCGAGGATTGGCGCTGGGTGCTGAACAACTTAAAAAAATGAACATAGGCAAACGTTGTCACAATAAATTTGCCAATTTGTTCCTCCGTGGTATAATACTAGCAACTTCAAATCTTGCACCGGTCCGCTACTCCGCTGGCATCATAGTCGGATGAAGCGATCGTTTATTAAGGTGTTCCCTCCGTTTTGGTAGCTAAAGCGAGCATTAGCCATGGCAAGCACACCCAAGAACGTGACCAAGCTTGGGCGGCATAATTGGGGGAAAACAACAAAATCCTATCCTTTCTCCATGAGATCTCTGGCCGAGCGTGAACACTGAACACCTTAATGCTCTCGTCGGTTCACAGCTTGTCCTGGCAAATCGTACACAACAAAACATAAGGGTCCTCGAGCACAGCAAGCATGTGCTTCATCATCTTTATAAACAAGTGCGCTGAATTTCCAGGATTCCAGCTGGTCCAATTATGTTGTTTTCTCGATCTTCCACGCTCCATGCGTGCCATGTTCCCGCCATTTTGATTCTGCACCGCGGCGGCCCATCTTCATATACCCCACCGCACTGTACACCCTTCGTCCACAAGTCCCCGAGGCCACAAGAGCAGAGCAGAGGGCAGAGGATGCCTCTTGCCGCAATGGCATCGGCATCCTCCTCGTCCCGCTCCGGGTATCCTCCCATCTTGGTCGCTCTCTTGTGCGCCATTGCCGCCATCTCTTCCTCTGCTGCTGCTGGCACCACAGGCGGTCTCGGCCCCATCAGCACCAATGGGAAGAACTACACCAAGGTATGCGACGCCGCACGGTTCGCGGCGCTGGGCCTGGACATGTCGCGCTTCCGGTACTGCGACGCGTCGCTGCCGTACGCCGCCCGGGTGCGCGACCTCGTGGGCCGGCTCACGCTCGAGGAGAAGGTGCGCAACCTCGGGGACCAGGCGGAGGGCGCGCCCCGCGTGGGCCTGCCACCGTACAAGTGGTGGGGAGAGGCGCTCCACGGCGTGTCCGACGTCGGCCCGGGCGGCACGTGGTTCGGCGACGTGGTGCCCGGCGCCACCAGCTTCCCGCTCGTCATCAACAGCGCGGCCGCGTTCAACGAGTCGCTGTGGCGCGCCATCGGCGGCGTGGTGTCCACGGAGATCAGGGCCATGTACAACCTGGGCCACGCCGAGCTCACGTACTGGAGCCCCAACATCAACGTGGTGCGCGACCCGCGGTGGGGGCGCGCCAGCGAGACCCCCGGCGAGGACCCCTTCGTCGTCGGCCGCTACGCCGTCAACTTCGTCCGCGGGATGCAGGACGTCGTCGCAGGCCGCCCCTACCCCGGAGACCCGTTCTCGCGGCCCATCAAGGTGTCCAGCTGCTGCAAGCACTTCGCCGCCTACGACGTGGACGCGTGGTTCAAGGCCGACCGCCTCACGTTCGACGCGCAGGTGGAGGAGCGCGACATGGTGGAGACCTTCGAGCGGCCCTTCGAGATGTGCATCCGGGACGGCGACGCCAGCTGCGTCATGTGCTCCTACAACCGCATCAACGGCATCCCGGCGTGCGCCGACGCGCGGCTGCTGTCGGAGACGGTCCGGAGCCAGTGGCAGCTCCACGGGTACATCGTCTCCGACTGCGACTCGGTGCGCGTCATGGTCCGGGACGCCAAGTGGCTCAACTACACCGGCGTCGAGGCCACCGCGGCGGCCATGAAGGCCGGCCTCGACCTCGACTGCGGCATGTTCTGGGAGGGCGCCCGCGACTTCTTCACCACCTACGGCGTCGACGCCGTCCGGCAGGGCAAGATCAAGGAGGCTGACGTCGACAACGCGCTCGGCAACGTCTACACCACCCTCATGCGGCTCGGCTTCTTCGACGGCATGCCGGAGTTCGAGTCCCTCGGCGCCACCGACGTCTGCACCGGGGACCACAGGGAGCTGGCTGCCGACGCCGCGAGGCAGGGGATGGTCCTCCTCAAGAATGATGCCCGCCGCCTCCCATTGGACCCCAGCAAGATTAATTCTGTGTCGTTGGTTGGCCTGTTGGAGCACATCAATGCCACGGATGTCATGCTTGGAGACTACCGAGGTAAATCTATCTACTACTGTTTCACAGGCTAAAATTACTGTGGTCGGTGTTGTTAGTTACGGTCATCTAACTGTAAATTCTGAATCGACACAACACAGGCAAGCCATGCATAATTGTGACGCCATACGAAGCTATCAGGAAGATGGTGAATGCCACGTACGTGCACGCCTGCGACAGTGGGGCGTGTACCACGGCGACGATCGCCGACGCGACCATCGTCATCGCCGGTCTGAACATGAGTGTGGAGAGGGAGAGCAACGACAGGGAGGATCTCCTGCTGCCGTGGAACCAGAGCAGCTGGATCAACGCCGTCGCCGAGGCCTCTCCCACGCCGATCGTTCTGGTGATCATGTCGGCCGGCGGCGTGGACGTCTCGTTTGCACAGAACAACACCAAGATCGGCGCCATTGTCTGGGCTGGGTACCCCGGCGAGGAAGGCGGCACGGCCATCGCCGATGTCCTCTTCGGAAAATACAATCCAGGTAAATCTTAGAAATGCAGGCTCTTTACTGCATCCGCATCATTATTTTTTTTTTCTCAAACACTCATTGGATCTCCACAAAACAGGAGGACGGCTGCCGCTGACGTGGTTCAAGAACGAGTACATCGACCAGATCCCCATGACGTCCATGGCGCTGCGCCCCGACGCCGCGCGCGGCTACCCCGGCCGTACCTACAAGTTCTACGGTGGGCCGGCCGTGCTCTACCCGTTCGGCCACGGCGTCAGCTACACCACCTTCACCTACGCGTCCGGAACCACCGGCGCCACGGTCACCATCCCGATCGGCGCCTGGGAGCACTGCAAGAACCTCACCTACAAGTCCGGTGCCGCGCCGTCGCTGTCGCCGGCCTGCCCAGCCCTCAACGTCGCCAGCCACAGGTGCGACGAGGTGGTGAGCTTCACCCTCACGGTGGCGAACACGGGCGGCGTCGGCGGCGACCACGTGGTGCCTGTGTACACCGCGCCGCCTCCCGAGGTGGGCGACGCGCCGATCAAGCAGCTGGTGGCGTTCCGGAGGGTGTTCGTGCCCGCGGGCGCCGCCGTCGACGTGCCATTCGCGCTGAACGTGTGCAAGACGTTCGCGATCGTCGAGGAGACGGCCTACACCGTCGTGCCGTCGGGCGTCAGCACCGTCATCGTCGGAGATGACGCGCTGGCGTTGTCGTTCGCTGTCA
This sequence comes from Bothriochloa decipiens, assembly GCA_023333625.1. NCBI lineage: Eukaryota > Viridiplantae > Streptophyta > Magnoliopsida > Poales > Poaceae > Bothriochloa > Bothriochloa decipiens. The sequence continues at coordinate 19,421,011 of CM041634.1, forward strand.
CCATCAACCTGGCAGTGTAGACTTAGACCACTCGTCTGCAAGACTAGGCGATTATTGATTCTTTTTATTTACTGAAGATGAAGATAATAACTTTATTTAAAACATTAAATGTAGCCAGCGAGAAAGTGGAAGCAAAGTGTAATTACCTTACACAGTGCTATACAAAAGAAGAAGCAGATGGTTAATTTGTCACAACATTCGACACTCGAGAGTGGTTAATTTGTCAGAATCCTATCCTATGCAGTCAAGACATGTGAGGTAGGCTGTCGATCATTAAAACGTGAACTTTACACCGCTTGCACACGTGACATCGGTCAGGAATAATTTTGCCTCAGCCTCAAATGCTGCCAAATAAAGCCGGTCCCATCATAATTCTGCGATACGAAGTAATACCACCATATACTCCTCCGTATGTAGGGTCCTCCTAAGCAGTAGTATGAGTACAGAGTACTACCTACTGAATTCAACACTCTAACCTAATATACTCTCTTCATTCCAACCAAATACAATTACCAGTTTCTCACATTTTGAGAGGAGATTGATTAACAATTAAACTAGCTCAGCTGTCTATATTTGCTTTCATTTCTAGAAGACTTAGAAGACACAAATTTATATTGTTCGAATAAAATTGGTATTGCTTTTGTATATTTTTATGATTTATAATGAATTTGTTATGTAACTTTATGAAATAAACTAGTTTTATTTGTCTTCAGGAAAATCCAAAATTACTTTTGAAATTAATTATAGGGTGCTCAAATTTTTTTGTTTTAGATTTGCATGACAAAAAGAACTTTGAAAATAGTTTGGTTTTTCCCAATTTTTGAAAGCCTCTCGCGTTGCGGGCTATCCTAACTTGGTAGAATGGGCTTTCATGGACAACACTGAGAGCCCATGATTCACCTGGGCTAGGCCATTACTTTCTGGTTGAAGGACAATGGAAGACAAATGACTAGATTTGGACCATGATCCAGAAGAGAAACTTTAACGTATCAGCGTGTGGAAACAAATGACTAGTGGGTCAGCCCTAAACTGCGTCCCTATGTACTGGGCTTGGCGCGGATTTTGGGTCTTCGCCAAGCTCGCTTCGATCGTTTTTATCAGGGAAATTGGCCGATAATCCTTTATATCTCATCAAATAAAAAAATACAAATCTAAATTTCTCTCCTACAAAATTCCATCGTCATTCTCGTCTTTTTTTTTCTTTTGAAGTTATCGTCATTCTCTTCCCAGAGCCTATATATCTTTGCACTAGATTTCTTTTTTTATACCTACGCTTTCTTGAGCATAAGAGTTATGTCCACCATGACCAAAAACAGTAGCATATATATGGTGAATTACAGAAAGTAGTAATAAGTTTGCTAAAACAATGAAATAGTCATAATTGTTTTAATGTCCAATCCACCCGAGCTCATGTGCTTATAAGTGTCAGAATAGCGCAGGTCTCGTCACAGTACAGAGGTCTAATTCCATGACATATTTGAACGGATTTTTTAAAGATACATCAACAGATTGTTCCGGCATATATATATTAATAAAAAGAAAAGAATTGAACCAATTTATAAGAAAAACTGGGCCTAAAAACCAACCCCACGCCATACAATAGAGAGAACGACAAACAAAAGAAAATACAAGACCGGAGTTCCCGATAGGCCAAGTAGGTCATCGTTTCCCATCACAAGCAAATCGCAAGCGCAGCTCCGACTTCCGACTATGGCCTCTCGCTCACATCCGAGCAGAGACGAACTCCACAACGATGCCTTCAGGAAGGTTGTGGCGTTTGATGCGCCGCCGTCGCTCGTCCCAGACGGACCGGGTTCTCACCCGTGAAAAATTAGAGACACGACGCCCCAAACAAAGAAAAACGGCGCCTGAAGGCATCGCTGTGGCAAGGCTTTCGCCAAAGATAACCCCAGCTTCAGACGTCGGCCCAGATTCTAGATCCACCGTCGTCGCTGCCAGCCGTGCTGCAGACACCTCGCTAGAGAGGCATCGACACGTCGGCTGCACACCGCAGTCGCAAAGCTGCATCAGCCACCTCCACTGACAAGTCGATATGCCAAAGAACCAACATCACTCCGCCACACACGCGTCCACCGTCTCGAGCATTGCCCCGTGCCCTAGGCTGCCAGATCCGGACACGGGTCCCCAACTTCCGTGACCCCTGCCGACCCCACCGTCTCTGGAGGCACCGGATCCGGAAGCCAAGCTCCACAACCAGCGCCTCCACCGACGCCTCCGCCTCCCTTGACCATCATCGTTGCAACTCCGTAGCAGCTAAGGCCATCAGGGGAGGGACGACAGACAAGAAGTACCGCCCCCCAATGCCTACACAAGCCGTCAAGCCCCAGCCGCCTCCACACCAGCCGGCGGTCGTCCCCATCGCCCATTGCCGGGGCCAAGCCAGATCCGGTCGCCTGGGCACTAGATCCGGCCTCCTAGGCACCGCATCTAGGTGCCCAGGTCCGTGTCCAGCCGCCGCCGTTAAGAGGAAGGAGGAGAAGAGGAGGACCTCGCCGTCGTTCCTGCGCTAGCACGAGCACCTGCCGGCACAGCTACAGCGGCGGCAACCACCTCGACGACCTCCACGCCGGTCGCCGAGGTCGGACCATCACTTGCTGCAGTGCACGCCGCGAAATGAGGGAGAGCCCCGCCGCCCCCATCACGGGCGGGCACGTGGCCATGCCAACGGTCGGCTCCGGAGGTGGCACGGCGGAAGAGGAGGGTATGAGGAGCGAGAGGGCGTTGGTGCGTCGGGGTTGCCCGAGTCGCCCCGCGTGGGGGGCGACGCGAACGGAGACTTCCTCCTAGAACCGATAACATAAATACTTATGTTTCGTTGCAACGTATGAACATAATATAGGGAACATATCTAGTGCAAAGTAACTTCTCCGTGCAAACCAACTTTGTGAGAGAGGTGGGAGGAAAGATTTGCAGGAGGATAGACTGGTTGCACTTGATATATTACCTAATATATATCTGTTAGTAAAATGAAAAGAAAATAACGTAGTGGAAGAAAACCAAGGGGTAAATTGATTCTATGTAAACAGGCAACTTTTCTCCAAGAAAATAACTATAGTTTTCCGGGTTTTAAAGCGTCTCCAAGAATTCTCAAGATCTCATCTTTCGGTCTTGTATTTGGCATTCTCTTCCTTTAATACAAACATATGTAAACTTGTGCGTATTCGAGAAAAAAATATTAACAGTAGCAGAAGTACAACTGTATAAGATAACCTGATCACGTGCCGTGGAGGCCATACTTTGCAGTTTGTATAGTACTCTTGTAACATCTCTCCAAACTAAAGAGGCAAAACACAAGCTTGTCCTTGTCGCTTCCTGGTCTCTTGCCAAAACAATCTTGAGATCACCCGATGGCGGCAAAGTTGCCCCGATGTCGAGCCACGGCCACCACGGGCAACCGTACTACTAACGCACCTGAAAACGACAGCAAGAGAGAGCAGAAGGCACCTCCTGAAAAGCAGGGAGATTCTTCCTCGCCGGCCCCGTCGTCGTCGTCATCAGCGCTCGTCACCACGTTCCCCCAGCATTCGATCGGTTTCATCTCCTCATCAGCCGGTGGCGCCGCCGCTGCAATTCGCAGACGCCGGCCGGCCGATCGAGTCCGTTGCCCGCCCGCGTGCATGCGTGCGTGCATCAACTCCCGAACGGGCCGGGCAACCCGATGCGGACAAGCTAGCCAGCAGCTTCGTCATCTGATCATTGCCCAATCTTTTGGTTGATGCCGATGTCATATCAGTCACAGGGCCGGTTTTCCACTCCAACCAGCATATGAGCTAGCATGACCTAGCTAATCGTAATTGGTATAGCTGCCGCATTTGCCGACTGATTGTGTGCTGGTGACGGGCTTGGCAAAGTTGATGGGTGCGCCGCTAGAGCAGACGAGGATACACGTCGCCGCGTCGTCAGTTGATGAGATGAGTCGTCGTCTGGTATGGTATGCCGGAACGGGAATTCAGGGCCGTATCCTTGCGATCTGTCATATCAGTCCTTTTCTGTTATGGCAGGCGTGCGGCACAAGCGTACTTGTAGGTTTGCAGTTGCAGCGTGCAGCAGCCTGCAAGGATCGATCAGAGTAAAGGTGACTGAGCTGGAGCGCACATCCATCCATCGTCTCCTGGGCCGACCGCCCGGTCAGCCGCGCTGCCGCGCCGTTGGCCAGTTTTGGGCGCTTCGTCATGCGTTGCGGCGCATTGGCAGTACCCAATGCCTGGGTGGAGTCAGTGGTGTGATACTGTGATTGGCATCTAGCTGCTCAGCCTGCAGGCTTCGAGTTTAAGGCGTCCACGAAGGACGGACTTCCATCATTTGCATTGCTTGGCATCTAGCTAGCTCAGGCACAGCCGGCCTTCAAGGCGTCCACGAAGGCCTTCCATTCGCATGCATTGCTTGCACGAGTAGTCCAGTCCAGCGGCTTTCTGGGATCGGAGGGACGGGCAACAGCGCTAGCTCCTTTCTTCTGCCTGCATTTCTTATTTCTTTTGGTGCTCATGTGACCAGTCTTTGCAGTAAGCAACAAAGGACGAGCCTGTATAGCTTTGTACTACTAGTTAGCTACGAGGCCGGATTCAAGCAAAAAGAAACAAAGTGGGTCTTCACTAGGCTGACACACTAACTTCTAACCTCGATCGAGTAGTAGTCAGTGTTCACAAAAATAGACGTTGAGCTTAAACAGTTTACATATTCCAGGCTTCTGCAACAGTCAATGCTTAGAATGTATTTTCGTGAATATATATACTGCATGAAAATATATGTAGTAAGAGTGTGGGCAACCGGAAGAAACAAAAGAGGACTGGCCGTTTCTCTTTCTCTTCAAATAGAGAACTAGGGAAAATATATTGATGCTGTTTGTTTCATGTACAGTCTCATGCGGTCAATTGAACAAGTAGTCATACAACGTGTGTTGTCTTTTAGATAGTCTTATAATTATTCAAACATCCTTAATTTATCCTGGTGATTATATGTTTTGGATAATATTTAGAGCACTAGCTATGTTCATCCTAGAGTACACATCCAAACATCACGTAAATTGTTCGGCGACTACAGCCCTAGGCCGTCACTGTTGCCGTTCTCCAGCCATCCACCACCGTTGGTCCCCCTCCCTTCTCCGGCATCACGTCGAGGGCCGAAAGGAGTGGGAATTTATTTTTAATAAGTTTTTCTAATAGATCGAGTCTTTAAGGTTAGTGTTTCTCGATGCCAAAGTTTTTGGTACTGATAGTTTATCTTCTCCTTCTCCTCTCTGGCGACAGTGAAGGAGATGAATGAAATCGTCTTCTTCATGACGGCTCTATTGAAGATGTGGGCGACAACTTCGACGTCAGCATGTTCATCGACATAACGACATGAAGACTTTTTATTTTCAGATGGTGGACTCAAGGCAGAGATGATGTCGCCACCATGGAGTAATTTTCTCCGGTCTCTTCTCTATTTTGTTATGGTTAGATGTGGCCATAATGAAAGATTAGGGAGAACAATTTATAGATCAGTCTTTCTCATTTTTCGATGGCCAAAGAAGAAGAAGAAGAAAGACACCAGAAATAAGAAGAAGATCTTCAATTCCGTCTACATAAATGTTGGCCATCGTTCGTTGAGCATTTGTTCTCAGACATTCTTTCGTTGCCAAGTGTTCGCCTATGCGGTCATCCATATTGCAAAGTATCTAATAGGTTAGGTTTTGAGTTAGTGCTTTTCACAGCGTGGGTATTTTCTTATAATCCAGAGTACTTGTAATATTACAAGTAGAGCAACATGGGTGCGCGCGCAGTCGGACCGAAGCCACTGTTTAAAATTCGCTTCCACAGCGAGTCGAACCCAAGTCTTCTAGGTGTTACTTAGGTGCTCTAACCAGTAGGCTAGAGGACTTGGAGAAAGCAAAAGTTTGCAACCTGAATCTAACCACTACACGTACCTCAAGATATATACGTATGTCATACATACGCAGAAGAAAGCACCAATAGTAACACAAATCTATCGATCTTCTCTGTTATTAAGCTAGGCTTGGATTGCTAACACTGCGTGCATACCTATTTTTTTAGTCTAACATCATCTCTATCCCAGCCGGCCTGCAGCTTGCACGGGTGGTTAGCTAGCTAGATCGGTCACACGTTAATTTGTGACAAGCAAGCACGGCCAGGATGCCAGGCGGCCAGCTGCGGCGTGCCTAGCTAGCATTAGCATTAGCAACACTAGAGCTAAGCAGCACGCACGCAGCCGAGCTAGCTGTGCGTGCGTCGCTTTGCGTTCAATGCACCGATGGATCGATGCCCCTGACTGCACTTCATTTTTTTCGGTTGCCACCTGCAGATTTCGCTGCAGCAAGTAATCGCCACCATCCAACGTCGTTTTGGCCAGGGCGCCAGGCCACCACGCACCACCACCCTAGCTGGCTATATATACACGCACATTCTCTCGCTCCGCTTCTCTCCCCGGGCAGCATCTAACCACTTAGCTAGCCCCTCGATCTCTCGATCTCTAGCTTGTCAGTGATCAATACTACCACCGCCCCCAAATTCCACCTCTCAAGAACAACGCTGGCCGCCGGCCCGTGCTAGCGTCGCGTTCATCACTGAGCTACTTGGAATCATCGGGAGCAAGTTTCTTCCGGCCGCCGGAGGTGATCGCCGGCAGCATCCAGATCAGAGCAGCATGGGCGAGAATTGCGTGCCCCCCGTGGCCATGGTGCTCGTGCAGCTGGGCTTCGCCGGCATGAATGTGGTGTCCAAGCTGGCGCTGGACGCCGGCATGAGCCCCTACGTCCTCATCGCCTACCGCAACCTCATCGCCGCCGCCGTCATCTCCCCCATCGCCTACTTCGTTGAGAGGTAATAATAAGCCGGCCGGCCCGTAGCACAGCTAACAACATGCATATAGCTAGCTACACCACAGCGCTCCGGCTGATCCACCTCCATGCTCATCGTCAGTCCGGATCGGAGTTTTCAGTTCATTGGGTGCACGTTATAGTTCCAGTGCGCGCGAACGCACACGCCCCTTGCATGCAGGTCTAGACGTCTAGTGCGCTTACTACTAATCACAGTTCATCGGGCGTACGTTTCGAGCTGTGTGTTTTCCCTTTTGTTTCGAGAAAAGAGCTTCCTTGTTCAGCTCGTCGACCGATCGTTTTGTTTGGCTCTTCAAAAAGGGTCGATGAGTTGGAAAACAATAAGCACACATTCGGCAGGTGGCTAGTGCTGGCTTCTGAAACTATACAACAATGTCTCCATTTGCCACGAATGGATGGTTTATAGTTCTCTCTCTTTTTGGCGTTAGAGTGTAGTGCTCCTTCCTAGCTTTTTTTTTTCTTTTCTTTTTTGAGGAATTCCTTCCAAACTATTCTGTTCGAGTTCGTTATGTATGATAAATTAATTAAGATTTTTTGTAGTAGGAGAATATTACTCTGTTGCACGTACAGTTGGACAAAAAGAGATGGCTAGTACTGGCCGCACATATTTATAGTTTTAATCGATTATAATTAAGCTAACTTCACCGTATAAATATTTACAGTTTTTAGCTTTTTAATTAATTATTAATAAAATTACAGTAGGGGGTAAAATCCCTCTTGTTCCATCAAAATCTTTTTTTAATAATAATTATTCGTTTTGGTACGACACCTGACGTTTTTCTTGGAAAGGAAACTAATACATGTTATACTGTGGCGTGCAGACGAAGCGGGGCGACGATCACAAAGAAGGTGCTCGTCCAGATCTTCTTCTCCTCCATCTTCGGGTACGTCCGTCAATCCCCCTTCTAGCTCTTTCTTCAGTATCAGTAAGTATCATTAGTGTCACTGCACATTTTTTTTTTGATAAGAGTCACTGCACATCAGTTGAGGCCTTGTGGGCATCAACACTTCCATTGCTGCCTTGTGTTATGGCCTGGCTAAGTGGCTAGGTTAGGTAGCTTAGGTTGCTGAAATTAATTAAGTAGGATTACACTACTCAGAATGATGTCAGTCAGGTGTGTCACGGCGAAGCAAGCAAGCCGGCAAGGGGCATATGCAGGAGAAGGCTTCAGCTCCCCGCAGTGTTCTTCCCTTAGCTTGTGGACTTTTGCTTCCAGGTTTGTGCGGTACACGAGCTTCATCTTGCGTCCAAGGAAAAGGGACATGCCCGTTTTCCCAGTGTCGCGCTGCTTCTGCCGTTGCTGCCAAGCAGATTAACCGTTTTAGCCAAAACCTAGAGCACGGCGCGTCTTAATCCAAAATACTAGCAGGTGAACAGAGCGCCTTTTAGACGAACTAACAGGTGTCCTGCCGTGAATTCTCGATGGGTCGGATGTGACAGCAGCAAGTGACACTACCTTGTTGTTGATCGAAAATTCGAAATTACAAGTCAGGGTCTGTCAGTCTGATAATATGAACATGCTTGTTTTCGATTGGCACGTGACACGTGACTGCAACTGCAGGGCAACTCTGAACCAGGTGCTGTACTTTGTGGGGCTAAAGTCGACGAGCCCGACGGTGGCGGTGGCGCTGAGCAACACGCTGCCGGCGCTGACGTTCGTGATGGCGGCGGCGCTGAAGATGGAGTCGGTGTGGCCAGGCACGTGGGCGGGGCTGGCCAAGCTGGGGGGCACGGCAGTGTGCGTGGGCGGCTCCATGGTGATCCCCTTCTACAAGGGCCGCGTCCTGCCGCTGTGGGCGTCCCCGATCCACTGGCGCTTCGCGGAGCAGCACGCCGCGGTGGCGCCGTCGTCGACCGCGGCGGCCGCCGGTGGACACTCAGCGGCGCTCGGGGACGCGCTCATCATCGCCAGCTGCGTCGCGTGGGCCGTCTGGTTCATCCTCCACACCAAGATGTCCGAGGGGTTCTCCGCGCCCTACACCAGCACCGCCATCATGTGCCTCATGGCCGGTGTGCAGTGCGCGGCCGTCAGCGCCGCCATGGACCGCAGCCTCGACGTCTGGAAGCTCGGGTGTGACATCAGGCTCTACTCCGTGCTCTACATCGTAAGACCTTCTCATCATTCCTCGATCTCTGCGTATGCTAGCTAGTTACGTCGTTGAAATGAAATGAAATCAAATGCAAATTGCAATGGCGCGCAGGGCATCGTCGGCTCCGGGATTGGGTTCACGCTCATGTCGTGGTGCATTCAGGTGCGCGGCCCGCTGTACGTGTCCATGTTCAGCCCGCTGCTGCTCGTCGTCGTCGCCATCGTCGGCTGGGCCATCCTCGGCGAGAAGATACGCGCCGGAACGTACGTATAGATACGAGGATTATTTAATTGTTTGTTATAATCCTGATCTTAAATAAATTAATTATAACCATGTCTTATTAACCGAGCTACAGTGCTGCCGGGTCGGCGCTTATCGTTGTCGGGCTATACATGGTGCTCTGGGGCAAGGGCCAGGAGATGAAAGGACCGGGCCTCGACAACGACAAAGGCAACGAGGAGACCGCCGCCGTCGCTGCCGCCGCCGTGGGCCTCGGCTTCAGCGGCAAGGCTGGTGCCGTCGCAATCGCAAGCAGCCGCGTCGACGCCATCAGCCTGCCGGTGTTCACCACAACTAGCCCCAATAAGCAACTCATCCACGGGTGAAGCTGATGCCCGGCCGACGTGCGTGCGTGCGTGCGTGTGAGGGAAATCTTGGCAGGGTGTGTGGAGTGGAGAAAAATAAGGCAAAACATCTAGTGGTCTAGTGGAGGAATCGGCCGGAGGGAAGACGGCGGCGACGATTGCATTGGAGGGGGCATCAATACAGACTTGTACTATACGGTTGGTTTGGTTGCATTGCAGTTGCAACAGCGTCAGTGTGGTTTGTTACAAAGAGGGAACAGACGACAAATAGGCGTGTGATGTGACTGTACTAGTGGAAAGGATTGCTTGCTAGCTTGGATGCTTTCGTGCTACCGTTGGCCTTCTGTGCTGCACTTCATTTGGATGATCTGAAAAGTCTCAACATACAATTCTCTGCTTCTTCTTCCTCTTCCATTAAGTTCAATCTATCTTTTTGCTCATTTTTTACATGCCACAAAACAGAGGAAAAATGACTTAATTTTACCTTCACATACATAATTTGATTACAGTCGGAGAGGGGGACTAAGCTGAATCATTTAGCCTCACCACAAATTTTAGGTGAACTCTAAAATTCAAAGAAAACCCTAATTCAAGAACTTTTTTTTTGAATTGTAAATTCAAGAACTTGATTATAAAACAACAAATAATAGACCCATATTAGGCCACCCGTACATAGAACAGAGTATAGTTTCCCTAGGCCCATGAAGAGCTGGCCCGAGCTGGTTGACATGGTCCAGGCCCATAAGAACGCTGAGCCACGTAGATACAAGTACATAGGAAAAAAAGTCCATTTCAACTCCTCATCCAAAATATATTGTCCTGGTCTGGTTTTTTTTGCCCACAAACTCTAAACCTAGATATCTTACTAAACCATCGAAACTATATTACCTCACTGCCCAAGATTAAAATGGTTTTGAAAGCGGTTTAATTTTTAGTTAACAAAATTTTTGATAAATATTTGGTAAGATTTTTAAACCATAACAAATGCCTCTAAGTTTCTCAAAATTTCATTAAAAACCCTTAAGAGGTAGACTAAAAATGACAAACCAAAAAAATATTTAAATATCTTGAAAACATCTATAGAGGCTTTAAAAATATTTATCCTTAGGAAAACATAAAAAATAGAAAAAGAACTCCATAACATTCAATTCAATGTCTAAAATATGTTTAAAAAGAACTCCAAATGTGAGATACATTCATGCTCGTTGTGGTTCATGCTTTTGTTGTGAAAAGTTTCCAAAACATGATTAGACATCAAATCGAATATTTTGAGAATTTTATGGATACTTATTTATTTTTCTAAAGCTAAATCTATTTTTTGAAAGCTTTAGTAAATAATTCATTCAAAATTCCGTATCCCAATGTATCGATAGGATTTTTATTGGAACTTTTTTAAAATCTTAGAGATATCCTATGTCGTTAAACACCTTATGGGATTTTTTAGAAAAAAAGAAAAGAACTTTATGGAGTATGTATCAGACTTTATAACTATAAAGAAGAAATAATAAAACCGCCTTTAAACTAGATGAATGAGGTAATTTGAATGGTTTTAAAATTTAGGGTTGTGCAAGATATCTGATTTTAAAGTTTTAAGCAAAAGCTAATTTTCCCAAGTACTTTCTCCATCCCAAATTGTAAGTTGTTTGATTTTTTTAACACAAAGTTTGACCACTCATCTTATTAAAAAATTATGCAAAATATCATTTCTTTTGTCGTGACTTGTTTTATTAATCAAATCTCTTTAAGAATTGCTTAAATTTGACTATATTTGTATAATTTTTGATTAAGAGGAGTGGTCAAACTTAGGATAAAAAACTCAAACGACTTATAATTTAGGATGCAGCAAGTAGTATATATGACCTTCCTGTTTGCCTACTGGCATGGCATAGTGAAACCGACCGGTGGGCATGCTTGCACTGGCACAAGCGCACAGCACGTAGTAGGCTACTATTCTAGCTGAAGCCTGAAGGTAGGTGAAAAAACAACTGATACAGCGTAGGGATACATCTTCTCCCCGCTCGCAGTATGTACGCGCATCTGATCTGAGGGCTGCTAAGCACCATTCTGTCACGACCGAAACGGATTAACCACCATTATTAATTGATGAATGATGACCAAATAACTACGGGTAAAAGTAAGAGCATGCACTTGCTCAAGTCAGTCACGAGACCAATTGAACTCAAGTCGTCTCTGCTCTCGATCAAGCTTTGCTTCTCGGTCGATCTCTGTAGGTACGGTAGCTCCTAGTAACTTAGCATCACGGAAGATCCAACTTTAGTTTGAAGTCATCGATCTGCTAATCGTTATATATATTTGATTAATCAACTAACCTTGTCGATTTGGATTCGCGTACCGTTACACGTATCGACGACGAGGTAGGCCAGATCTCCTATGCGTTGGGCCCAATCAGCCGCATATCTCTGTTATCTATCTTTCGCTTTTCATTTTCTCTCTCTGTGCATGGATGCAATTACTTTCTGCACTTGTATTTGTTTCTAAGCTTATATCGCCCTGTTTGCCACAACATCGATCTCCAGATCAGCACCTTGTTCGTATGCATTCGTATTTAATTCAATTCATATGAGTTGGAGCACGTGGGTTGAAGTGTAACTCAGTTCAATTACACTCTAATATATTTCAGCACATATAGATTGAGATGAATATATATATGCATCCAAACAAGTTCTAAGAGCTATTGAGAGCTGTTTTTTGTCGAACCATGTCAGATTAAACAGCTCCTTAGATGGTGAAGCACCTGAAACCTGCTTTCATATGTGTGAGAGCTTGGTGAAGCTGAAAATATCAGTTTATCTCAGCTCCCTCTCCTATTGCTAGTATGAAATTATTTTAGTACATGTTTTTCTAGAACAACTTTACTCAATCAATGAAACTGAAGCAAAAAAAATTTGCTACTAGTGAAACAAAGTTGTACCAATTGAAGCCTTACTTTTGTTTTTGAGAAAATGGTAACACATCGCTTGTGTTCCTTTTTTACTTCGTGAAACGAGGGACACATTTTTTTTGCTTTAGCAAGACCCTGATCAACCAAGTACCACAAAGTAGAAGACCCATAAGCCTTAAACACCCCTTCAAGTCCTTATCCTCAATATCGTTTTCCAGTGAACTCCGATGAATGATTGATGAGACAGTCAGATCCGATACTCTCTCTCTCTCTACCATTTGCGTTTCTTCTTCTGCCTTTTTTTTTCGGAATTCCTCTTCGTTCTGGGTTTTGTCCCTGCAAATGATTAAACAAACTACCTCGTCTTACCAAGATGCATGAACCAGTGGCCGCACTATTGAAAAAGCAGTTAGCTTTTTGGTTAAAGCAGGTCAGGGTTGAGCTTTACGTTAATCATGTTTATCTTGGGGGTACGGTGTTCAAAAGAAACTTTAGACCAAGTGATGAAGCACGTTTCGCTTCTAATGCCTCTCTAGAAAGAGACAAGGACAGAGAATATATTATTACTAGATATACATAGCTGAAGAGACAAACTGTATACCGGCATAACACAAGTCAATTTCATCATCCGTGCATGTGGTTGAATGTGGTATTTTATTGGTGCTGGCTTCTAGATCTTCTCTTTACAACTGTGTAGTTTAAGCCTTGTTAGCTGAAAGGATTCGTCTGTTTCTACTCTGTTTGCGTCGAACTAGTAGACATGGTTGGCACTGCGCATCATATCATATAACAACACAAGCCTACTCAACATCAGCAGCAGCATTGCTCAAAAGAGATACACAAAAGCAACCAGGTACCTGCCCGTACCATAGGGAGACTCTTGTCATATGCATGGTGCACGGATTTGTGACGACTCAGACTGAGTGCTATTTTAGCCTCCAGCACGAGCACCACGGCACGGCTGCTTTGCCCCACCCCAACTCCTCATTAGTGCTAAGGGGGAAACGACTCCATGTCCTTCTGTATTCTTTTCATAAAAAAAAACAGTTGATGTTCATTGCTACCAAACGCTAAACAAATTGTCCTTCCGTCCCAATTCAACTCGCTATTGGTGTCCAAAGGCAGTTTGTTGCATCGACATACACCTTATTACTCCTCTCTTGGGCCCGGTCAAAGACGTAGAACCTCAAATTTTAGAAATAATATTTTCTTAAATAAAGAAAGAAGCACTGTCGCATCTACGCGGGCTCAAATTAAGGTCCTGTAGATTTTTAAAGAACTGTATGATTTTTTTAAAGGACGGCAAAAGTTTTGCTGCGATTTCTATTAGACGAAGAAAGAAAAAAAGGATAAATGTCGGCCTAGTTTTTTCAATGGAAACTGGCTAGAAAAATCATACAACGGAGAAGTGCCCACTCATCCTGCTCAACTTCGGTACAACTGTCGCTACTCACACCACCACTAGCAACTTGGTCGCATCGACCCAACTAAAACAACTAACCAACCACTTCAACTTTGGTCGCATCGACCCAACTAAAACAACTATGCAACAAACAACCTGGTTGAAGAAAAAGACCCCACTAAGACACCTAGACTAGAAAAGAAAAAAATAAAAGAGAACCGAGCATAATCTCCCTTAGAGCACCGAGGACCAAAAACAGTGGGGAAATGCCACGACAGCTAGGTTCAAAGTGGAAACTGGATCGCCTAGCAAAGCCTTCAAAAAGGAAACGACGCCAGGATGACGTCCACAAGCTAGCCCATCAAGAGAAGGTTTTCATCTGCAAAATCCAGCACATAGGAGGAGAGGTAGAAAAGGATGCATCCAAGGAGGGCACGACGTCCGCAGACGTCATCATCCAAGCTTTCACCTCAACCTCATGGAGCCTCCACACTGTCGTCGCCAGAGACCGACCCCTACCAGGGAGGCAGGATGTGGCGATGGTTCAATAGCAGCCCCGCATGTCCACTTCCCCGAGTGACGTCGACTAGGAGAAGTGCTAGGGAAGCCAGCCGACGTGTCCTCCTCCCGCTAGAACCGATAGAGCCGGTTCGCAGAAGGAAGAACCATCCTGAGGACGGGGAAAGGCAGCTGACGGGGAGAAGAGGGACGGGATCAGAAGAAGCCCCTGTCGCCCAGCCCAATAGCGTCCCAACCCCTCCCGAGCCAGCCCGCATCAACCACGTCGCACAAGGCCTCCAGCAACCTCCGCATTGAACTGTCGCCATCCGCACGCCCATTTCTCCAGCGGAGCAAATCCGGCTCAAGGACTGCCAGCTCTAGCATCAGAGATGGCGGATCAACGGCCTCCACCCTGGCCTGGCACTGCCAGCCGCGCCACCAAGGCATCGCCGGCATGCCAACGCTAGGCTTCCGCCAGCCAGCACCACCATGGCGCCATTGGGGAACACCCAGCCAAGCTTGGGCCGGCCACGCCACAACGGGGCCGCACCACCGTCTTCTCTGTGTGTTGCAGATCTGGGCGCCCGGAGCACACCACCAGCACGTCGGCTCACCACCATGCTGCCGCAGTCGTCTCCCACCACCACGCCACGGATCAGCTCACGGGCAGGGCGGATCAGGCCGAGGGGACACCAGATCTGGGCTCAGAGGCCCGAAATCCCGCCGTCGGCCCCCGACCACAAGCAGCCATCTCGTGTACACCATTGGGAGTGAGACGAGGGAGGAGTAGGAGTAGGCAAAAGAGACCCAGCCACCGCCGTCCTTGCAGTCGAACTCCGGCAGCAGCCGGGAGTGGGATCTCGTGGAAGGGGCTCTCGGGGTGGGGATGGTGGCACCGCCTGTGTCGCCCTCCCGAGAGAGCGACGCGGGACCTGGGGGTATGCAGTGCAGTGAACCGCACGATTTGTAAATACAGTAATGGAACATAGCAAGCATGGGAAGCATGAGAGAGCCAATAAAGATTATTTTCCTTGAGTTACAGTGGATGTTTTGTACTACTATATGGTTTTCTTTCCTTTGGTAAGAAATTCAACGTCCCTTTGTTTAAAACACCATTATGGGATTCCTTCCCTTTTCTACTACGAACGTACGCTACCAAAACAGTCACGAAAAATGCTCTGTCGCGTGAACGTTGGTAGTGTCACAAAAAATGTTGTATTGGAGAACATTATGTTACGTTGGAATCAAGGAAGCCAATTCCAAGTGAGTTGATCCATAACATAGTAGAATCGATTCCACAGCACTAGCTAGTTGACAACCGACTGACCCCGCACTAGCTATGTTTTGTACTACTATGGTTTCCTTTGTTTTGTAAGTAATTGAACTTTTCTCAAATGGGATTCCTTTCCTTTACAATTCACGCCTCATTTGGAATGGAGGTGAATCTCATGAAAAATGTAGGATTCGAATTCCTAAGAACTCACTTCCTGTAGAAAGCTTTGGTTTGTAAGAATAGAACGCATAGGAAAACTAAAGAAAAAAAAAACTCGTTTGCCTCTGATTTCATTAAAAAAAAACATAGAACCGTGCATAGGAAACGAGGACAAAACAAAGGATCGATAGCTGCAATTGGTGATTACCTGGTTTAACAAAGAAGTAACATGAATTTGTCCTTAAGATTATTCCTTTAAACTTCCTTAGTTTTTCACGTACAGTTCTTATGTTTTTCGATTCGTCCATTCCTATATTATTCATGTATTTTTTTTTCTATTAGAGTGATTTCTATTTCCTTCATTCCAAATCCTTTGACCGAAATAGGACCTAATAGTTGGTTAAAGATGATGGAATTTGAATTTTATAATACATAGACGTCTAGTATAGCTGTATTGTACTTCCTCCATTCCAAATTGTGAGTCATTTAACTTTTTTATGTTAAGTTTGACCGCTCATCTTATTCAAAAAGTATATGTAAATATAGTCAAATTTAGAGATTTAATTAATAAAATAAATCATAACAAAAGAAATGATATTTTGTATAAAATTTTGAATAAAATAAGTGGTCAAACTTTATGTTAAAAAGTCAAACGACTTATAATTTAGGACGTACGAAGTATATCCGTATCTCGGTAAAAAATGCTCTGTTGCGAGAACGTTTCTAGTGTCACGAAGAACGTTGTGTCTTGGAGAACATTACACGTTACGTTGGAAGGAACAAAGCCCTTCCTGTGCGTTGATCCATAACAGAGTAGCTAGAATCGATTCCGCGGCACTAGCTAGTTGACAAACCGACTGACCCTGCCGCTCACTCCGACGACCAAAGCACAGAGATAGTACGTACAAAGCAGCCGCGCTGGCAAAAGCGAAGGGAGAACGAAAAGCCGAGTTGTATTGCCGGAGAAAGGTCGTCGCATCCGGGTCAACGTTCAAACCTCGCTACGCTGGCGTTCTAATTAACGCGATTAATTAACTCGCCTCATCATCATCGGCGACTGACGCAGCAACGCAAATCCAACAACACGCGCATGCAGATGCACCTCCCTCCCGCGCTAAAAACTATCGTTATTGCGGCCTGAGATTCACATTCCCCGTTTGTTTTGACCACCCCACCACGCGCCTTGCGCTTGCGCACTCGGCGCCCCACTATATAACCCCGCGCCCACCCTGTTCCTCTCTCCATCGACAGCCTCCGCCGCACGTTCACACACAGCATCCAGCAGCTCCCATCATCGAGCTCAGCTCACTCGCTCACTCCACTCTCCAGCTGCCTAGCTCGCTTCGGCCGGCGTCTGTCAACCGATCCTCGATCGACATGGACGCGCTGTGGCAGGGCTCGTCATCGTGTGACTGGCCGGCGGCGGAGACGGTGATCATCAGCGACGACGACGCGGAGCTGCGGCGGGGTCCGTGGACGGCGGACGAGGACGCGCTGCTGGCGGGGTACGTGGCGGCGCACGGCGAGGGGCGGTGGAACGAGCTGGCGCGCGCGGCGGGGCTGCGGCGGACCGGCAAGAGCTGCCGCCTCCGGTGGCTCAACTACCTCCGCCCCGGGGTGCGCCGCGGGGACTTCACCCCGCGGGAGCAGCTGCTCATCCTCGACCTCCACGCGCGCTGGGGCAACCGCTGGTCCAAGATCGCCTTGCACCTGCCCGGCCGCACCGACAACGAGGTCAAGAACTACTGGCGGACCAGGGTGCAGAAGCACGCCAAGCAGCTGGGGTGCGACGTCGGCAGCCGACGGTTCCACGACGCCATGAGGAACCTCTGGATGCCGCGCCTCGTCGAGAGGATCCACGCCGAAGAGACAGCCGCCGCCGCTAACGCTGCCGATAACCTCTCTCGCTACTACTCGGCGGCGAGCCCATCGCACGAGCTGTCGTCGTCCCAACCGGCGGCGCCCATGGGCAACTGCGCGCGCGCACCGTCCCCGGACGCGTCGAGTGTCACCGGGTCGTCGTGGTCGTCACGGGAGGCATCGCCACCGTCGCAGTTCCAATCGAGCAGCTGTTCCGCCATGGCGGTGGGATGCTCTGCTTCTACCGAGCAATGCCAGAACAACGGATGCTCCAGCGCCACCAGCGTCGACATGTTCGACGAGAGCTGGTCGGAGCTTCTTGCTCGCGCCAGCCATAACGACAGGGCGGCATTCGTTCTGGGAGAAACTGGAGACAACTGGTGGAGCTTGGAGGACATCTGGGAACAACCGCTTTACTGATGGATCCGTATTTTTGTATTAGCTACTGTATACGTTTGCTGCTGCCTGAGACTAATGACCGGATTATTTCCAGTGTTATTATCTGATTGATAAATGATTGATCAGAGAAGCTAACAAATAAACATGATTTAATTGAATGATTTGCTCTAAACTTTTTTTTTTCATCATTGCCACAACGCATACCATCACCCTTAGCTTCGGGTCACCCATCGTATCCCTTGAAATCGAGGGGATGGGTTATCCTCTATCGATGTCGTTGTTCATCCATCTAGCGTGGGCTCAAGGACCCGTGTCACTTAGCGAGAGGTAGAGGCACGCAACAAAGGTAGGGTCGAAAATTGAGCCCTAGACAGCGGCCAAGCCTAAGAAATTGAAGATGGCGCCAAGCATGAAGATGGTAGGGGGACTAGTGGCAAAGGGAGGATCATGGTTGTTGATGGTAGTGGAGAACGATGCGGACAGACAGGTGAGGTGGTGACGTGCAAGGTTGGAGATGAACACAATGGTCGAGGTCTAGGTTGGCCGCTTCAAGAAGTGAAACTCGACGCAATGGCCATAGTCGGCGATAGATGGAGCAATTTAAGGGCGAAGTTCTAGCTTTTGACCCGTGCATTGAGGAAGGTGGAAGAAGATAACCATAGAGAGGATGAACATATGTCTATGGATGGCATGTTGGGTCCACATATACTCGTGTATTAACGGCATAAATAGGGACAACCCTATCCCATAATCTGACCAATTAAATAGGATCATTATTGTAGCGGAAATGCATAAACCCAAACACACAATAATCTACTTTTTGTTCAATGTAGCAGGTGAAAAGGAGGCCCATATTGTCAATGTTTTTTTAGTTTTTATTTCTCAGGGACCCTAAGATTTATTTTGTTCTAGTTTCCATTGTAAAATAAACTACAACGCTGACATATATTTTTCATGTTACATAAAACCTTTATTTGGATGTTGCTAGTACTTTTCATTATGAAAAAACGAAGGAGAAATGAATTGATGACAATGGTTGCTTATTTCACAAAAAAATGTTACAATAGTCAAGAGGTAAATAATAAATTTTTACCAAAGAACATTTTTTGTTAAGGATAAAAAAAGTAATCTTCAGAACAGTGGCATACAAAATTAATAAGAAATACAAAATGAAGAAAAGGGCACCTAATCTCACCTCTTTTTGTACCATAAAGAAAAGGACCAGAGATTTGAACCCATCATTATTTTAAAAAGAAAAAGAAGTGTTTAAAGATTTATCTACTTACTCTAGACATTTATCAACTTACTCTAGACTAGGTAATTTTTTAATGAATATTTACCCCAATCCATCTCAAAATATTTGTATAAATATCTTTTCAATAGATCCTTTTTTATATACTAGGGAGTAAAGGTGCCGTAACTGAATTTAGGGCCTCCTTGGAAGCCTGATTTCCAATCCAAAAATTGTCCTAAATTTCCGAGCAACACAGAAAATGACGATATCAAGACCAAGCTCTAGTAGGGGATTTGAGCTGAGAACAGGATTGATGCCACAGGCCACTACGTGGGGGACTCAGTATCCGGGCTCAAGGAGCAGGTTCGACAAGCAAACTTGAAGGCCTAGCTAGGCGTGGTGCGATGCCGCGCAAGACAACGAGGCCATCGCTTTTGGGCTCCATGCCATGCTTCACGAGCTCCTCCTCCACGATGTCCCTAATGGCTTCTGCGACTCCAACCACAAGCAGGCGTAGGCGTTGTTGCTGCCATGCTGTCACCTTGGCCTATGCAAAAGGCTTGCAGGTCGCGCATGAATGCCTCCCCTATCTGTCCTTTGTAGTTCGCTTCCGTGCTCCTTCCCACTTTGTGTTTACAGGGTGTGATTTCTTCAACTTTTAACTTTCAAATATCCTAGCCAAAATTAAACTTTTTGATTTGGAATTCCTCAGAGATCCATATTTGTTTCATGTTAGTTGATGCCAAAGTTTCTTGCGATCTCTGCGATGACAAATTCAGAATAGTTACACGCATTTTAGTCTATACCCAAACAAACTTTTCGCACGAGTGTAAATCATTTACATTCTAAGGGTTTTGTTGTGTTCAACAAATTACGGTGGACGTTCAAGAAAACAAATTATAGGTGAATTGCGTTTACAGACCCATAAAATTTCAGAGCATCTAACTAATTAAGGAAACCTGAATTTTGCTGAATAAAATTTAGGAGCGTCTAACTAATACCTCTGTTTTTTTAACAAAACCTAAATTCAGCTGTTAATTAGAGGAAATGGTAAATTTGTTATGTCGGGGGTCCTAGTTGGGCTACTTGGAGTGCTCCTCAGCACAAAGGTCTAGATTGAGAATTTTGTCACTCCACTGTTAATTCCATCGATAACAACTTCAAATACAATGGGCTTGAATAGTTTATTAGAGTTGTATAATTCTTGTGCAAAGAACAGCAACGCCCAACGCGTGCTGATTCGTCCCCGTGATCCAGATTGTGATTTCTGCTACCACTACGCCACAATAGATTTGTAGGGACGGCTCCAAAGCCTCTATAGGGGTAGTTGGCCCAGCCGCCCCCATGGTGTTCTTACAAATAAGGGCATTATGAGGGCGGCTGACCCATCCGCCCCTGCAAATACCATTTTTAGGGGGAGGCTAGATCACCAGCCGCCCCTACAGTGAATTTCTAAAAACAAAAAAAAGCCCAAATGGGCTACGCCGAGCCCGGTAGCCCACGCCGCTGCTCCATGCGCTGCTCGTCGGATTTGAAACCCTAGCGTCGCTCCTCCATGACGCGGATCTGGACCACCTCCATGCTGTAGATCTGTCCCTCGTGGGTTGGACCGCACGGCCACCGTGGATTGGCCCGCACCGCCGCCCTGAATTGGACCGCACGCCGCCTGGATCTGACACCGGAGCCCTACAACCATCACCAAAGATAGAGGATGAGGCCTGAGGGAAGTATGGAGAGGAGGAAGAGGATGAGAGAGAGGGAAAGAGACTTACCTGTCATGGCGGTGCTCTCCTCACCAGATCCGCTCACCGCGGCCCACCTGGTGGCCGGATCTAGGCGGACCGCCTCGCCTAGCGGCGCCTCGACCCCACGTCGCCTCGCCTTAGCGCCGCTGCGGCTCCGCATCGGAGGAAGGGGAAGAGGGAGAGGGAGAGGGACAGGAAGGGCGCCATGCCTAGGTCGCCGCGCCTCCTCGCGGGTGAGCGCGCGATTGCTCCGCCCGGTCCTACCCATAGCCGCGGGGGAGACACGCAGGGGAGCTATGGCATCGTGGAGTCGCAGATGGGCGCCACCGGCCCGAGCCCCAACCGTGGCCCCCGGTGAGGCCCCAACGGGCTCCTCCCTGGCGCACGACATCGGCTGGCCGCTCGGCCACCGCCTCCCCTCGGCTGGCCGCCGCCGTGACCGACGCAGGAGCGGGCCTGGCATAAGCGCACGGGCGTGACCTAGCCGCGGGCGCTGGAAGCGCGAGCGCCGCCTTGGCCGCGGCACGGTGCCCTGCCGTCGGACGCCCAGCGCGCGAGCGCTGGCCAGCCGCCGCTAGCACGAAGGCCGCGGGTGCGTGGCCTCTTGTCTCGACGCACGCGCACAGGCGCGGATCAGCCCCGGCGCCCCACCCTATTGCCTTCTTTGCTGTCTGAACGTGAGAGAAGAGATAGGAAAGGAAAACAGAGTGAGGGGATTAGGGTTAGGTTTTCAACCCATTCCTTTTATACTTAGCTGGAGAAACATCAGCCGTCCATCAAGATGGACGGCCAAGGTTCACTGGAGCCAGCAGGCCGGCCCAATAAGTCACCAATTGGGCGTCTCAAGCCCATTACAGTTCCCAGCATAGTTTTTTTAATAAATTATAAAAATATAGACCGCACATTTTGAAGCCCTAAAATGTTTTAACTTGAAAAGTCATGAATACCAAGGTTGGTCCACCCATCAAGATCTATATTTGATATATAAGATATTTTTTATATTTGACAAAGCGTTAACAAAGTGTAGATCTAAATCCACAAGTCTCTCATATAGTTTCATAAAGTTTTTGTGAGATTCAAGAAATTATGTCTAGTGTTTACTAGCACTTTCTCAAATACAAAAATGACCTATGTATCAAATGTAGATCTTGATGAGTTCTACAAACATGGTATTCAAAAGTTTTTTATTTAAGGCTATTTAGTGCCTCATTTGACCAAGTTTGACCAATTCAAATCTTGGATTTTTAAACATGTGACTAGTGTTTAATAATAATTTCTCAAATACAGAAATGACTTATGTATCAAATATATATCTTGATAAGTTATACAAATATGGTATTCAAAAGTTTTTCATTTGAGGCCATTTAGTGCCCCATTTGATTAATTTTGACTAAGTCAAATCTTAGATTTTTAAAAAATGACACTTAGGCTGTAGTTTTTAAAGCCCTAAATTGTCTCAAATATAAAAGTGATGAATATAAAGTTGGATAAACTCATCAAGATCTACCTAACTTATTTTGGTCAACTTTGTATTTGATAAAGTTTGGAAGGTTCAAATTTTAAATTTTGAAATTTTCATAGCTAAAAATCAGTTTTAGAAACCCTAGACGGTCTTAACTCGAAAAGTCATGAATGCTAAGATTGGTCCACTCATCAAGATCTACATCTGATATATAGGACTTTTTTGCATTTGACAAAGCGTTAGCAAAATGTAGTTCTAAATCCACAAGTCTCGCATATAGTTTCATAAAGTCTTTGTGAGATTCAAGAATTTTTTACTAGTTTTTACTAACACTTTCTCAAATGCAAAAATAACCTATGTATCAAATATAGATCTTGATTAGTTCTATAAACATGATATTTAAAATTTTTTTATTTGAGGTCATTTAGTGCCTCATTTGACCGGGTTTGACCAAGTCAAATCTTGGATTTTTAAACATGTGACTAGTGTTTACTAATAGTTTCTCAAATGCAGAAATGACTTATGTATCAAATGTAGACCTTGATGGGTACAATCTTGGTATTCAAACTTCATTCATTTGAGGTAATTTGGAGGCTCAATTGACCAAGTTTGACCAAGTCAAATCTTGGATTAAGAAAAAATGACACTTTGACCATAGTTTTTAAAGCCCTAAATGATTTCAAATAGAAAAGTCATGAATACCATATTTGCTGAACTGATCAAGATCTACATAGGTTATTTTTGTCAACTTTGCATTTGACAAACTTTGGATGGTTAAAATTTTAAATTTTATAATTTTCACGGCTCAAATCCAGTTTTTGGAACCCTAGATGGTCTCAACTCAAAAAGTCATAAATACTAAGATTGGTCCACTCATCAAGATCTATATCTGATATATAGAACTTTTTTGCATTTGATAAAGCGTTAGCAAAGTGTAGTTCTAAATCCACAAGTCTCGCATATAATTTCATAAAGTCTTTGTGAGATTCAAGAATTTATGACTAGTGTTTACTAACACTTTCTCAATGCAAAAATGATCTATGTATCAAATGTAGATCTTGATGAGTTCTACAAACATGGTATTCAAAAGTTTTTCATTTGAGGCCATTTAGTGCCTCATTTGACCAAGTTTGACCAAATCAAATCTTGGATTTTTAAACATATGACTAGTGTTTAATAATACTTTCTCAAATGATTTATGTCTCAAATATAAATATTGATGAGTTGTATAAACATGGTATTTAATTTTTTTCATCTCAGGTCATTTATTGGCTCAATTGATAAAGTTTGTCCAAGTCAAACCTTATATTTTAAAAAAATATGAGTAGTGTTTATCAAAACTTTCTCAAATGCAAAAAAGAACTATGTGAAAAATGTAGATCTTGGTATTTTTTACAATCTTGGTATTCAAAAGTTTTTCATTTGAGATAATTTAGTGTCTCATTTTACCAAGTCTGATCAAGTTTGACCAAATCAAATATTGGATTTTAAAAACATACGACTAGTGTTTACTAACACTTTCTTAAATGCAAAAATAAACTATATAACAAATGTAGATCTTGATAAGTTGTACAATTTTGGTATTCAAAAGTTTTTTATTTGAGGTCATTTGTTGTCTCATTTTACTAAGTTTGACCAAGTCATTTTTAGGGGCGGCCGGTGATTGAGCCGCCTCTAAAAATCAGCCCCATTTATAGGGCCGGCTGAAAACACCAGCCGCCCTTACAGTGCTATTTGTAAGGACGGCTGGTTTATCGATGCCCGCACATCCTGTTTAATCATAAGCCGTCTCTGTAGTGTCAGAGACTTGACTCTTACAAATCATTTTTTACCTAGTGTACAGCTCCACTGCTACTTGGACCTTCTGCTTGAAACGGCACGATGCCTTTTTGTCAGCTGGATCCGGCGAGGCAGGTGACATGGCAGGGCCCTGCTGACACGGGGTCAAAGAGTCAAAGACGGGTCGCCCGTCTGGGGTCAGCTGGTCAAACGCTTGGTCTCCAGCCGTCAAAGGGTTGCAGTGTGGGGTCGACGTGAAGACCTGCTGACGTGCGCAGCGCAGCCACTCTGGCCCCACGTGCTCGATGCTCGCCCGTCTCTGCTTACTCTAATCACTTGTGTTATTAAAATCCTTCCTGCTCTACTATAGGCCCGGACCACCGAAAGCTACGCGCATTAGCAGAAGAGATATAAAGGTGATACCATCCTGACCGTCCGAGGCTCCCAGCAATGGGATCCAGCGACTGCAATGGGCTACTTGACCGAGTCGCCTCTCGCTGCGCGCGCGTGCGCCATGGCTGGAGCAAGAGCAAAACGTAATTAGCGCGCACTGATTATCTGAACAGTTTATTAAGAAGCCTGGCACGTGATTCGGCATGTGCTGCTACTGCGTTCCAACTTCCAAGTTCCAACCCTTCCTTGATCGGCCGACGCCCGACGGCCATGTCAACACAGCAGCGGACGAAATGGTCCCCGTGTCGACCGGTCTGCTGTTGTAGTGCTGTATAGTTTGGCTGGTTTCTGACCGGTGCTACTAGAGTCTAGACCGAACAGAGGCGGTTTTTTTTAATTAATTATCAGGAAAATTTTTGGCGCATTGCTGCAGGTACACAGGAGAAATGAAACTTAGTTATTTTTTAGCTTTATTATAGAAGTGAAATTAGTAGAAAAGTTGAATGGACATGAGAGAGTTTGATACTGTATGTACTCCCTCCATTGCAAAGTATATGTTACTTTTGACTTTTTTGATTCACTCATTTTGCTATGTATCTAGATATAGTTTTATGTCTAGATACATAGCAAAATACAATTAAGTGTTTAGTGCATTTAGTGGCTTCGTGAGGCCCATTGTGATGATGTGGCTTTATGAAATTACAGATAAATATGTTAGTGGAGTTTGTCTATATAAGAGTATAGATTACAGAATGTCAAAGAGTTGTCGTTCTATTGTAAAAAGAAAAGAAAAGTATAATTAACTCTTAATTAGATCACCACACGGATAAGGAGCCAAATCACTCGATGTAGGGACCGGCTAACTTTTAGGTCGGCTGTTGCCTAGGGTTTTTCGCACTCGAACCTTGTCGATGGAGGAGCCTCATTAGGAGTGCGATACACAAGACACACTGATTGAGTCTCTTGAAATCTGAAACCCTACACACCCACACCCTATCGGGCATGCGGCAACTATGGGTTGCCCTAGTCGCCTAACTGCTCTAGAGCTTCGCCATTGTTGACCCATTAGTTATGCATGTAACGACGACGAGAACGAGGAGAAGTTGATGGAAAAATAAGTAAAAAGAGGTAGTATATAAATTGTTTCTGTCGGGAACCTCAATGGGCTATGACCCTTATATATAGAAGGTGAGAATGGACTTATCCCTTAAGGAGTCGAAACCCCTTTCAGAACGCAATTAAGACCCCATCTGCCCATCAAAACCGGCCAGACCAATTTTCGTGTGTTTCTAGTGGAGAAAACCTTCTAAACATAGAAATTAATTCATCTAGACTTCAAACGAGGCCATATAAGTTTTTCGGTCAGCTTGACGAGAGAAATGTAGTGGTGCAATCCATTCTTTCATTGAGGAAGTTGAAAATTTTGGCTTGACCGGTTTCAGCTGGGCCAACCCCTAGATAAGTTGATTTCTTCGCTCGATCGCCAAATGAAATGATCAAGTATGTTTTCTAAACATTTTCACGATAGTAGTATGATGGCGGAGTCCATTATGCACTTTGGCCAACTTTAACTGCTAACTTTCCAAATTTAAAAATATAAGCTAAAAATTTCTCACTTTTACCAACTATAATACACCACAATAATCAAGCGATCCAAATGCTCATATTATTATCATTGAGTTGCATGCACTAAACAATTCAACCGAAAAACTTAAACTGATGGAGAGAGGTGAGAAATTCACTTATATTACAACAATTATAATCCATAACATGTTTATAGTCATTCTATGGAACATATACCGGATTATAATAATCCAGTTATGATCCAAATAAGCTATTACAAATTATTAAGTTTTTGGTTTCTTTTATTATTTGTAACCTAATTTTAACTAGATAATATGCAATGACATATAAACCTAACCAATACATATAGTCATATAACAAATTTATTTCTAAGAAAAACTGGTTGAAAGAGGTACAATATATTCTAATTTATAGAAGGGTCTTGGTGTTAGCCAATTCATTCTGAAAAAGAGTGTTGGTAATAACACGTGCAGTTGTACAAGGCTTGTACTAAGTGGTTAGAATCCCAGGAACATGTCTCATTTATAGAAGAAGTCTTGGTGTTAGCCAATTAATTCCGGATAACACGTACTACAAGGCTATACCAACCCCTACTTCTTTGTTCACACACGAATACACGATGAAAAGGTGTTCCTTCCTTTACTTCGCAAGTGGAGCCATCCACATGCAAAACAATTTCTATTTTCTCTTTTGCTCTTATCCTCACGTATAGAGGCTATGGCGGCGGCCGGAGATCAACATTTCTTTTACTATGTAAATTCTCTACGCATTGCTGCGGAAATACGAATTGAATTTCGTGGTATGATAATCTGGTGAATAAAGTAGTCTCGTCGACATGACATTACAGTTGCATGTGCTAGTGAATTTTAATTGTATGTGATAGTTGGACAATTTGCAACAAATATTATTTAATGAATGTGATAGTGGATTGCCTTATTGGATAGCTTGCATATTAAGAGAAATTATGTAGTGGGGTTTATCTATATAGGAGATATAGATCTCTTCTCTTCTTTTCTCTTCTCTTCCTCTATTTTCTTTCTAGAATCCTTTTTTCGAGAAAACTTTCTTTCTTAAAATACTTTACCAAATCAGTTATATATTGTCTCAAAAAACTATTATAAAAATTTATATTAAAATTATATATTTTTCCTAAAGAGTATTCTATATTTTTTTATTTTACTTTTTTTGTAATATTCTCTTTTTGTCCTTTTATGTTCCCAATTTGTTCTTGGATCTCGTGGAATGAGGACTATGGCGAGGAAGGATTGAGCAAAAGACCAGCAACCACAGTGTATCGAACCCACCTTGGGTCTTGGTTGGGGCCCATCTAAGATTAGAAGTCACCTATTTTGCTACTCACAGTGTATAGCACCGGTCTCGACTCCATGTATGGGCCCATGAGCTCTCGTCGGGGGTGGGAGGAGCAACAGAAGGACAGGAGGAAAGAGAAGAAGGGTGAGAAGTCGATTTGTTTATTCCATCGTCCCGGGTTCGATACAGAGGACCGGGTTCTTTCATCGACTCGATGTCACAGTGTATCGACGCGGGTCCTAAGCTTGCATTTATTGCATAGCACCGACATCGTACCAGCACTGCGGATGCTCTAAGGCCCACTACCAGCATCTATCTAGCCTACCATGACAGCATCGATGTGATTTGAAGCCGCAAGCAAGGCCGCAAAGAAAGTCCATGCCCAGTAGTACACTGAAGCCCATGTCGCACAAACACGTAACTACCCTCATCAAATCCCTGTGCGCGCACGGCGCGTTCCACCACGCCCGTGCCTTGTTCGACGGAATGCCCGACCGGGACGTAGTGGCGTGGACGGCAATGCTCTCCGGCTACGCATCCAGCGGCCGCCACCGTGAGGCGCTGGACTTATTCCGGTCCATGGCCGCGGCCGGCGTCATCCCCAATGAGTTCACGCTGTCCAGCGTCCTGACCGCGTGCCGTGGCGGCGGCGGCGCCGCAGCGTCGATCCATGCCCTCGCTTTGCGGCGGGGCGTGCACCACACGCCGTATGTCGTGAACGCGCTCATCGACGCGTACGCGTCCCGCGGAGGCGGGGACGGCCTCGTGGACGCGAAGTGGCTGTTCGATGCGCTCGGGGAAGGCCGCACGGCCGCGTCGTGGACATCCATGATAGCCGGTTATGCTCGTTGGGGACAGGAGAACACGGGGCTACAGTTGTTCCAAACTATGATTCAGGTTTTGCTTCTCTTCACCTTGTGATGTATAAATTGGACATCTCTATTGCTCTTCTTTGAATGAATATTCTCTTACAGGAAATATCTCAGGTTGTTTTTAATTGTGTCATGTATATAGTGCTCAAACTAAACTTATATTTTTTTTTTGGTTATGGTTATAAGCATATAGTAGAGGAACTGTCTATACTCTGTAAACTTCAGCCAAAAGGCAGGATCCTTATGATTTAAACAATGCCAGTTCTCAATATTGGATTAGTTCTTGTTTGATGAATATTCTTAGTACAAGTAGCATATGATGATGTTGAAGTATTCACTTATCAAAGTATCAACATGCTCCTCTATAGTGACTGCATTATCGTGGCCTTAGGTAAATCATTAATGTATCAGGAAATGTTGTCTTGTCAGACTTTCTTGTGGAATTTTTGTTGTAGCTTCCATGCTTAGTGTCTTGAAAAAAAAACCTAATTTGTTTTCATGATCCAGTATCTGTTGTTTCTCCAGTGCAGGATGATGTTGAGCTGAGTCCGTTCACCTGCTCTATTGCTATCCACACATGTGCTTTAGTAGGTAACTTATATTTTGGACAGCAAATTCATGTACTCTCCATAAGGAAAGCTCTTGGAGCGAACCTTGCTGTGGCAAATTCTTTAGTTGACATGTACTGCACTTGTGCAAGCATACTGGATGCAAAGAGGCTTTTTGATGAAATGCCTGAAAGAAACATGGTCACCTGGAATACCATTATTGCTGGATATAGCCGGCGTGATCCTCTAATGGCCATGCAACTTCTTGTCAACATGGATATTGAACCAAATTGCTTGACTCTAACTAGCATCACATCAGCATGTGCTGGTCTTTCAGCTCTGAGATGTGGCCAGCAGGTCCATGGAGCTGTACTCCGGAGAAACTATGGTGATGACCTAAAAGTTTCCAATGCCCTTGTGGACATGTACTCCAAGTGTGGAAACATTTTTAATGCTAAGAAGGTATTCAACATGATGACTTGCAAGGACATATTATCGTGGACATCAATGATTGGTGGGTATGGGATGAATGGTTATGTGAATGAGGCCATCAAGCTGTTTAATTCCATGGTCCATGCTGGGGTTCATCCAGACCATGTGGTGTTTTTGGGCCTGATCAGTGCTTGCAGCCATGCTGGTTTAGTAGACGAAGGGTGGAATCTTTTCAGGTCAATGTTATTTGAGTATAATATTCAGCCTAATAAGGAGATTTATGGTTGTGTCATCAATCTGCTTGCCCGTGGGGGGAGGCTAAGAGAAGCCTTTACCCTCATCGATACAATGCCACTCACTCCTGATGAATCTATCTGGGGAGCATTGCTTGGTGCTTGCAAGATACACAGGAATCTAGAGCTGGGCAGACTAGCTGCAGGGAAAATAATTGAGATTAACCCTGATGCGGTGAAGACTTACATTCTGCTTGCAAACCTATGTGCTGCAGATAGCAAATGGGGTGAGTATGCTGTGATAAGGATGTTGTTGAGGGGTACAGGAAGCAGTAAGGAAGTAGGAATGAGTTGTATAGAATTAGCAGATAAGATGTATAGCTTTAGCACGGCTGACAGTTGCAGTCCTCAAGTTAGTTTGGCAGATGAGGTATTGCAGATCTTAGTCCAGCACATGGATGAAGCTGAAAATGGTCTTGTTGACAATATTTGTAGAGTTGCATGATTCTTTTGTTCTTAAATGGTTCATCCATTTTTAGCCAAATGTTGCAGAAATCGATTCTGGATGTTTACGCTCTGATAGCACTCAATTTTTGGAGGTTTGAGTTTGGATAGAACCTATCCAGAACCAAACAAACTACTTATGCAACATAAATAAATTGACTGAGGTAAGACCAACTTAAAGGACTAGTAGTTAGGCCATATTATTTTCTTATGTATATCTTCTCTTTTACTTTTACCATTTCATGGTCATCTCACTTACATTTATGGAGAAAGGTAGTGTGACTCATCACTCATGTGTTTTCAGTTACTCCTTTTATACAATTGCAGTATCAAATTTGAATGGTAGAATGATTCATGACATTCTTTAACTGGTGAAGGACCATCATATGATTCCTAAGAATGAGAAACATTGGCTTAAATCTGAATTCATCTTTCACCAAATTCATTCTGGTAGACTCATGTGTTTTCAATTACTCCTGTTGTACAATTGCAGTATCAAATTTGAATGATAGAACGATTCATGAAATTCTTTAACTGGTGAAGGACCATCATATGATTCCTAAGAATGAGACATGGGCTTAGATCTGAATTCATCTTTCACCAAATTCATTCTGGTAGTTCTTACATGGCGTAAACTGGTTTTCTTCAATACTATTTCATTAACTAGACTTCGTAAATCCCAGGCGTGTCACTTTGTTATTCCAGCTGAAAATCTTAACTTATTTATTGTTAAAGGTGTTAATCTTGCTCAAAACCATTAAGTTGCCCTATGCAGTGGTAAAGGTTGGGCATCCATGTGTCCAAAAGTTTTAATGGTTATCTATGTAATGTCTACAGACATATATGGTCTACTACTCTACTCTGTTCTGTTTCTCTCTTTCTGGGTTCTGGCCCAAATTAGGCCTTAGCCCTTTTGGCCCATACTCTGAATACTTGTAACCTAGACTCAGTGGACCTAGTTTTCGAGGAAAAAAAAAAGACTCCGTGGAACTGTGTGTGAGGTCATTCTTCCCTAACAATCTTTAGTTTTGTACTCGACAGATATGCATCGCTGGCCATCTTTTTATGGAAGGAACTAACTTAAGATCCAAAGTCAACAACACAGCTTGTCTTGGAGATCAAGTTGTCCATTTGTAAGGGAGATAATTTGGCTATTGTACATTTGAGAGGAATTGTAACTATAGAATTGCGGTCCCATGATGCAATGTCATATGTGGTGATGAGTGGGTGGTAGGCATGGTAGCAAAAGGTTTGTATTTTCCGAAACAGTTGATATTTTACTCATATTTGGTCAGTGTCCAGGCTACTGATTTAGGGTCTTCATTCTTGAAGGAACCATATTTAAATTTTCAAGAGCTGTGTATTTGTATTTGCATTTGTATTTGTATCCTGTGCTTTCAGCTACTTCTATGTTTCTTTGTTGATCTGTTTTTTTTTCTTTTTTGGTTATTGCTAAATGCTAATGCTGATGTGCAGTTTCCTAGCTCTGTAAGGTATTAACTATCTGAAAATTCTGCAGGCTTGAGAAAGAAGTATGATATAAGTAAATTGGATCACAGGTTTCTGAAATTGTTTAGGTACAACCATGACTATATTCATTTCCTTCTAGGCTTCCAAATTTGAATATATTTTGAACCCAAAATTGAATCTTTGGAAATGCAATTGACAGGTTTTAAACAAAAGAGAATTACTCAAACTGAGCAAGGATCAGGAATCTATAGTGAGATTTGCTCTTGTCTTTTGTACCATGACTTGGGGCTGGTATCCTAGAAGACCAGGATTACTCAGATGCTGTTATGTTTCTGATTCTACTGGGTTTTGTCTGATTCTTTTATAGTTAAGTTTTTCTGATATAGTGCTGGCATTATTATTGACTACATTGTTTGTGTGTCCCTCGAAGGCAAGTATACTTTCATGTAATTTGATTTCGTATACTTATTGACCTAGAGAATTGTGGTTTTTGATGAATACATGAAACCCAAGATACTATCTTGCAATATTTATTAATTATTACTAGCTACCTGTTCGTATAGAAGATTGTTTTTTTTTTTAATTTGAGTTCTGGTTTGCAGTCTATTACCAGTGATTGTCTTGGTAATCAAATAAGTGCCTGCCTTATGGAATGTGTTAGCGCTCACTCCATTGCTTCACATTCTCAAATGTTCAGTTAGTTGTTAGGCATATGGAAGTAATGTTGGCCTTGGTGCAATGCTCTTCTTGGTACCATAATACATTTAATCTGCATTTCTAATTTTGGCAACGGACACACATAGGGGCAGCAGTACTGATGCAAGAAGATGCCATACTTTTATACTTAAGCATATGCTTCTTTACATATATATGTATATGGGTTTCTTATTTATCTAAAGTATAACTAGCTATGGCCCTCCAGATAATATTATGAGATCAACTGACATTATGCTCATGTACATAACTTAAAGCACCTATAGTTCTCAATGCTATACAAGACAACCAGATCTGCTGACAATATTGACATATGTTACTGCTTTGTATCCACAACCCCTTCATTTCCTGCTAGAATCAGGTATTTTTCCTTGCGAGTTAGTTTAGTGGGTTCAAACCCAAGAGCCCTACCAATCTCGCTTTGTACCATGTTTGCCACCTCATAGCCCTCGCATCTCCTGCCGTTGATCACCAGATGGGTTGGCATCCTTTCCATGAACTGGACAACGTACGCTGGATGTGGGTTCATGAAGAAGTAGAAGTGATCTAGGTACTTGGACCTGCCAGTAGACGTTCCGTAGAACATATTGGACCAGTTCATCAGTGCCACTGGGTATACCTCATTGACGAGTTCGACAAATAGCGGGCTGAACCGGAGCAGGTATGGTTCCCTGCATGTGGTACCCTCAGGGCAAATCACTAGGTCCCCCTTCTGCAGCGAGTGCTCCATCCTCCTGCGATCCTCATCGCGGTTTCGAGTTAATCGGATGGTCCGGATGGGTGACAGGAGCTCAGTGATATGGCTGACACTGTATGTCATTGTTGATACCTTCTTCTTCAGCATCACTGAGATGTAAATTGGGTCGAGGAGTGTGCGATGGTTGCATACATATAGGTGACCATGTGGGTTGGGCTGGGCAAGAGCTCCATGATCTGTGTTGCTATTGCCAGAGATTGGGGAGTTGATGAGCCGGGTTGTGACTCCAGTCGCAGACCCAATTGGGAGGGAGATAGAGTATGGAAGGTTCACAAAGATGAGTGTTCGGAGCACAGTGAGGGGGATGGCAAGCGGGAGCCACATCAACATAGCTAGGGTGGCTTGAGGGGTAGGCCTGAAAGCTAGCCTGCCATCATGGAAGATCAGGGGTCTTGGATACTGGTCTCTTGGCAAGGTCGACCATTTTTTCTTTTGTTCTGGGGTAACCAAGTAAACCTCCTGCAAATGAGAATTAACTTTTGATTAGCATTTATGATCCCAAAAGCATATATCCAGACTTTTAGATGTCTGTAAATAGTTTGATACTAAAGTCTAATGAAACTTAGCTTCAAAAAGCCAAAGAACTTTCCTATTTGTAAAGCTAATTCTGGAGATCAGACTTCTTACTACTACAAAGATTTGAACATAATCTGTAGATATTGGAATCAGGTAAGATATCACGTAACTATAAGAGGGCATAGTTCTGTGCATTTATAGTAGGAAAACTATTTTGATTTTACTGCACCCTTGACCATGGTTACTCAATATTGTTTCTGCAAAAAGAAGCAGCCATTAAACGCTTCTATCATTTTATTTACTGTTAGTGATCCTGTTATGCTTCCTCACAATCCAAAATATTCTACTGTGAATTTTTTCACTGGATCATATATTGATCAGTGACAGTGAATACTCAACGGCATGAAACATTTTGCTAATGAAAAAGGACTACCCAAAGTTAACTGGACCTTATATGTTTGGGTCTAATCAAGTAGTTTGGGTAAACCAATTAATCAAACAAGCCAATTAATTGCAAAACTAATGAACACAAATGACGAATGCACCAGAGTATTGTCTACTAGTAGTCATTTAAGATCAGACACTGACATCCATGCATAGATGTCACCACTTTGCACTATCACAAAGGTCTCGTATCTATTATCTAATGATCAGATACATACATTATCCATGCATCTATACTAGTTAATATAAGATTTTTATTTTTTTTTGGAATTGATGATGCTTGCCTTCAACAAGAAGTGGTTTTAAAAAATGCATATCTAACTCGTGCAAGTAGGCTGTCACATAAATGGTGGGGGAGGTTTAACTGCACTGTATTAAGAAAGATAAGCACTACAATCCTGCATATGTCATGTGTCCTTCTGCTTAACACCTGTTCACAAGTGATGCTTAAAATTGTTATATAGTAACACTCAAAGCATGACTTTGAGCTCGTAACATGTGAGCTACATTTGGTTAAGTAATATTATTCTAGTGCATGGTATGACTGATTGTCATAGTGTGGGGTTTTTTATGTGATTGTCTTAGTGTTTAGGTTTCCAATTCCAACTATGTTTGCAAATAATGTTATTATTTGATGATGACGTGTATAATGTATCTCATGGATATTGTTTATGATCACGGGCATACATATTAATAAGAGTTATTAGCTCGACTATTATTAGCTATATGATGCTATGCTTGATGACATGATGATAAGTCTACACAATTTATACTTTTTTCTTTTGTGGATCTTTGCCTTCTGCATCCCTTCTTAGTTACTATGATTATTCATGACTGTATGGAATATTGCATAGTGCATATTGTACATGCAAGGGAAATTAATTAGTATCAAACAACTGAACACCTTGTCTGATGGACAATAATAACTGTCAAACTGAATTTAGCTGACTCAAAGGCAATTGGCATGGATGCAGTATCTTTAATGCATGTCCCATACATATGCATATCAAAATCATCCGTGTTGTATTGATGCAGTAAGCAAAACACAGCCGGAGAAACCATGTTGTTGGTGCATCTAACCTTGCAACAAGTGAAGAGCTGGTGATAGTCATGGCTAAAATAGCCCTTGCAGCTTCCAAACCCTACCATCTCTGTCCCTTCAAGCTTCTCCAGCCCTAACGTTCTCTCACTCTCCACTTCCAACAAACCAACATAACGCCCTCTCACCATCTTTACCTCCCTTCCCACCACCATCTCCAGCCCCATGTAATCCTTGAGGAAATCTTCCACCATAACCCTAGGGATCATCCTACTCAATCCTACCACCCTCCTGAATCCTCTCACTATCTCAAGCCCTTCCCTCCCTATATCCTCTAGAAAATGCTTCAGCAACACTGCCCTAGCCACTCTAGCCACCTTCTCCTCCCTTAATCCCAAGAAGCATATCATGACCATGGCTCTTGATTGTACTTCTTGTGTAAAGAAACACATAAAAGGGTAGAGGCATAATAGGATAAGACCTCTAAGGAAACTACCTGCCTCTATGGCAACAAGCATAAAGTAAGGGAAAAGAGACGAAGACCTCAGTAGACCCCCTTCTATATCTAGAACTAGAGCTTGGTTCTGAAGGTGATCATCAACTTGCAAGGCTCGTGGGCACCCCTGGATGATAACAGGATTGGTAGGCACCCCGCTCGTGCTTTGCCGGTGATGGTATTGACATGGGGGATTCCCTAGCCTTCGTCGAACAAAGCGGTGGAAGGCAAGGAAGGATTTGGAGAAAGGTTTGGACGCCATATATGTTTATACTTGGATGCTCAAGGAGTAGCTCTATGTGCTATGGCAATTCGCTCTACTTCTTTACAAGCCTTAGGTTGCAAGGTGCAACTGTAATAGACTCTCATGTATATATACACAGCTAAAGCTTAGCTTGGTGAACAGGTCAGATATAATTGTGACAAGAAAGGCAGTTGTGGTGCCAAAGTAGCTCACAAGTTTGACTTTGCTGATTAGTTTGACCTGCTACTCTTAGCTCTGTTTCTAGCACTCAAGAGAATAAAACAGGGTTAGTTAAGCCTCTCTGAGCAGTTAAGGCGTTGATTTGTTAGGCTGGTAATAAACAAAACCATTATTGGAGTTTAAACTAGTACTATAAACCATTATCGCTAACCGATTGACCTATCGTGGGAAAAATACTTTCTTTTGAGTTCATTCAATTATTCATAGTGTTTAAACTTGTACTATATACTGTGGAGGATATGACTATTTGTTAATCTTTGATTTTATTCCATGTAATGTATATAGTGTTCTTTACTCGGGAGCAGAGTGGTAGTCCTTCAACAATGTGAATGGAACGCAACAGGCAATTTCCTACAGTGGTGAATGCATGGTCTGGGTAAAATTTAAATTAGTAGGAGAGTCCATCAGACATAAAACCTTATTATTATATTTTGTGCAGGCTGATCTGTGTTCTTTGTTCAACCATGGAAGAAACCTAGCTGAGGACGACCTCTCACCTAAAGGATTATATATATTGAGCGTGTTGTTAATTTGGTATTACCTTGCCGCATTTGCTTCTTTCTTATGTGTCCATAAAGTTAGTTTCTATGTTAAAAGGTTAATTTTCTACATATACCAATCACTGTAGAGAAAGAGATGTGATGTAAGGGACTTCGAGGATTCTTCATTTTTCTTTTGTCCGGGAGACACGGACGGAGCTTCTTGGAGGCCAAACTGGGCTCCGCCCCCCCCCCCCTCCCCTGTCCAACACAAAATTCCCAGGAACTCTTCGGCCCATGAAGATGAATAGCTGGCTGCACAGCCCAACAACACACAAGATAGAATACTAGAGCTGGTGTGGTGCCTGACTCGGGCAACTCGCCGACTCGGGGACGACTCCGCACGGCTGCTCCTCCAAGTCTCCGACCTAGCCTCCGCCGCTCCGCCTTCGTCAGTCCCGCTGGCCGCCACCGCAGACGGCGAAGGCAGCGAGGACGCGCTTGCCGCGATCCGGCACAGGCCGGCCGCCGCAGATCCTCGTCCTGCTCCCTCCATTCCGCGCCTACCGGGCACCGGCCGCACCGCAGCATGCTGGATGCGCCACTCATCGCTAAGTGAGTTTTTCTTCTTCAATCTGTAATTCCAATCTTTTCCTCTATTTTTTTCTTAGCGATTTTAGTTGATTTTAGATTGAGATTCAGATCAAAATTAACTGGATGCAATTTGTTAATTAGGTAGCAACAATGGTTCGCATGAAAACTGTGTCTCTCCATTCTTTTTACAAAAGAAAATGAGATGAATCAGATGGGGAAGAGGAAGATAACTTTTAGGCTCCTCCAATACTTCAGCTAGGTGATTTGGAACCCCAAAGGCAAGAAGAAAATGAGGAAGCTACAACAGCTCAGTTAGATGGATTGGATCAAGTGAGGCAAGGAGAACAAGAAGGCGCAGATGTGGAAGAAGAACAAATTGAACTGGCAGAAGAAGTCCAGGAAGAAGCAAATGGAATAGTAGAAGGAATAGCAACAGAATATATGGAAGGAGCTGGAGTTGAGGAAGAAGAAAATCAAATGAATGAACAAGTCATGTTTCAAGGCATTGAATTCTTGGAGAGAGATCCTGCATTGCGTCCACAAATTTGACAATATCCAAATGACCAGAGAGATCAAGTGCGGCGAGCATACTTGCAGTTAGGTCCAATGCAACCATTATTGAAGAAATACAAGCCTTCTGGACCCAAAGGGCGTCAACGCCATTTTAATTATATTTGGTTCAGTCAATTTCCATCTTGGTTGGAATATTCAAAGAGCACCGGCCATGCATATTGTTTTTTCTGCTTCCTTTGCAGCAATAATATAAAGAAACGAGGTGGATTTGATGTGTTCACAGCACAAGGTTTCGATAGTTGGAAGAAAGTTAATGATGGAAAAAAGTGTGGCTTCTTAGTTCATGTCGGATCCACACCTTGCTCACAACACAATAATGCAGTAAGAGAATGTCAAGCTATACTGAATCAGCCAAATCATATAGAAAATATTTTGAAAGTTGCAACTGACAGAGAGAAGAAAAAAAATCGTCTTCGTCTGAGAACATCAATAGTAGCTGTCAAGTGGCTAACATTACAGTCATGTCCTTTTAGAGGTCATGATGAGACGCCTCAGTCAAAAAACAGAGGAAACTTTATTGAAATGCTACAGCTTCTTGCAGACTTCAATCCTGAAATTGCAAGTGTAATTTTAGAGAATGCCCCAAAATATTGCAAATACACTTCACCAGATATTCAAAAGGAGATTTTAAGTATTTTGCAATGAAAGTTAGGTAGCATATCCATGAAGAAATTGGTGATGCCAAGTTCTCTATTCTTGTGGATGAAACATGTGATGTGGCAAAGAGAGAGCAAATGGCACTTGTTCTCAGATTTATTGATATAGATGGTGTTTTACCAGAACGGTTCTTTGACTTGATACACGTAAAGAACACTAAATCATTGATATTAAAAGAGAAAATATGTGCTGTACTGTCCAAATATGGCTTTGACATCCAAAACTTACGTGGCCAAGGCTATGACGGTGCAAGTAATATGAAGGGAGAGTTGAATGGACTGCAAGCACTTTTTCTTAGAGAATGTCCTTATGCATATTATGTCCATTGCTATGCATATCGCTTGCAACTTGCTCTTGTTGCTGCAGCAAAGGATGTGGTTCCTGTTACCCAGTTTTTTCAGCATCTTCTCTTTATTGTGAACACAGTTGACTCATCATCAAAGCGTCATGATGAGCTCCATGATGCCCAAATGGTTGAACTTGCATGTTTGCTAGCTATTGATGAGCTCGAGACAGGTCAAGGAGCAAACCAAATCCGTTCATTGAGACGTCCCGGAGATACTAGGTAGGGTTCTCACCTAGGCTCTGTTTTGAGCCTTATGGATATGTTTAAACCAGTAAGTTCAGTTCTAGAGAATCTGGCTGCTGACTCAACTGCAGGTGCAAACCGTGCTGATGAAGATACTTCTTTCAAGTACTTGACATCATTTGAGTTTGTGTTTGTGCTGTGTATGATGAGGGAAATCTTAGAAATAACTAAACAACTTGGCCAAGCTTTACAAAAGAAATCACAAGATATAGTAAATGCTATTCGGCTTGTGCAAACCATAAAAGTACTTCTTGAGAAAATGAGATCTGATGATGGATGGGAAACTTTTTTTTGCCAAGTTATTGAGTTCTGTATGAAGCATGACATTCTTATTCTAAATATGGAAGAAACATACATTTTGCGTGGTGGTCGTGCTCGTCGTCAACCTGAACATTTTACTAAGGAGCGCTACTATCGAGTGGAGATATTTCGTGCAACCATTGATACCCAGTTTGCTGAATTAAACAAAAAGTTCAATGAGAAGGTGATGGATCTTTTGTCCATCATTGTTACACTTGTACCAAGAAATGGATTTGTAGATTTTCAATCAAAAGAGATATGCAGAATGGTTGAGAAGTACTACCCGATGGATTTCAATCATCAAGAAATGATTGGGTTAGAGCGTCAACTAAACCATTTTATTGTTGATGCTTCTACCAATGAAGACATTAAACATATTTCTATCTTGGTGGACCTATGTCGAGTCTTTGTTAAGACAGGACGGCATAGAATTCATAACTTGGTTGATAGATTAATCCGTTTGCTTGTTACTCTCTCAGTTTCAACAGCTACTGCAGAACATATTTTCTCTGTCTTGAAGATCATCAAGACAAGGCTGCGCAATAAGATGGAAGATCAATACCTTGCCAACAGCTTACTTGTTCA
The DNA here is from genome assembly GCA_023333625.1 of Bothriochloa decipiens. Classification (NCBI taxonomy): domain Eukaryota; kingdom Viridiplantae; phylum Streptophyta; class Magnoliopsida; order Poales; family Poaceae; genus Bothriochloa; species Bothriochloa decipiens. The sequence continues at coordinate 19,460,832 of CM041634.1, forward strand.
GGTCGAAGGTGAAATTTTAGATCACTACACCTATGATGATATAATCTCAGCTTTCAAGGATCTGAAGAACAGAAGAGCGGACTTTTAGGATTCGGCAATCCTATGTCGTTTGACACATATTTTGTCTTAGCTTGTTTAATAGTTTGTGGTCACCTGTATTTTGTGAAATGTGACCCAATTATAAATATAAATAGCTAGTTTTAGTCCATAACTTGTTTAAGAGTAGTCTGGACACTCTCGTAGTCACTTGATACATAAATATATTATAGAATATACAGTATATATGGTTTTATTTTTTATGTCAACATATTTCACTTGTGTTTTTGTCAAGTTGGCCCCCCTTGATTTTGTACCGAGCTCCGTCGTTGCTGGGAGATGCTAGAGTACTGCTAAATTTTAATAAGAAATGAACATTTCTACTAAAAGTGGCTGACAAGAACGATTATAAACTAAGCATGCAACTTCAAATCTGGTATACACCAACCATAATGATCTCTTTACATTGAGCTGGCCGATTATTGGCCATGAGACAAGTGGCATGTAACCATAATGATTGATGACGCTTGTTCTGTTCCAAACGAGCTAGTAATTTCATTAATCTTAACATCTGTTAGCTCGAGATACTCAGTAGGTAAGTGTGTGTATATACTGACTTGGGTGAGTGCGGTGGCCTAGCTAAGGGTGGACTCGGTGGACCATTCTAGAATTTTGTGCAAAATATTGTAATCAAAGCTTATTATTTATTTTTAAGATGTATGTAAGATTTTTTGAATGTATTTATCCCATGTTTCATTAAATTGTATATTTGTATGATGGCATGCGACATTTAATCAATGTTTAGTGGAGCTATGGCTCGCTTCATGTTCAGTATGTATGAGATATGCTAAGTGATGAGTATGTTTTTAAGTGAACATGTTATGTGGGTGCACCTGAAAATGGTGCCTTTTGTGATCGTGTTGACAAACCTGTTATGTTGACAAACATATTACCTTTTGTGCATTGAAAATGGCCGGTTATGGTGATGTAAAAAAAATGGTCGGTTATGGTCAGTTCAGTTATGATGTGCAAGGGAGGTAGCACTACACATGTCAAATTGAAGTCAATCATCTGACAATGAAAACATTTTCATTGCAAAAGCATATAACTTCAATCCGGCTGGTGTATCAACAATTTCGTAAAAAAAAAATGGTGTATCAACACACTAAAACTTGATGCACAAAAACGTGTACCACTCGCACTAGGGCTATTCTAGCATTAACATAACAACTTCAAACTAACAACCTTACCTAACATAGTTGATTAACCTAGCAACTAGCACTAGCTAACATTAACCTAATTACAATTACAACTTCACTTGAGCATAACAAGGGCCAATCCAGTAACCTGAAGAAAATAGTAGCTACTTGTTCTCCCCCTTCACCGTGTTTACTTCAGCAACACTTCACCAATCTGCACCTTCACCTTACGTAGCAGTAACTTCATCTCCATGAACTACATCTTCAAGTGACCATTCACATAAGTCGTCGATACTACCTCCGCATTTCCTTGCAGCAGGTGTGGATGATTGGAGTACAAGTATTCCACATAGAGTAAAATGCACCCCAGTTACTCAAACTATTAGCCTTTTTCCATCTAGGTACTCGAACTATCAAACCGACTATCTGGGTACCTGATCTATTGCTGATGCACACCATAAGTCTAAAACATGCCACGTCATGATCAACTTTTTCAAAAACACCCTTTCCCTTCTCTTTTTCTCACACTTGGCTCCTTCCTCTTCTCAAGATCGGCTGCCGTTGTGTTGGGTCTCGCCGGCCGACACCACCGCACGGAGTCCCCGATCTCCTCTATGCCGTGAACAGGCGTGGAGCTGCGCCATCCTCGCCGATGCCCCCGCACGTGGCCAGGAGCCCCACTCAGTCTGCCCCGAACGCCGCCGCGAACCACCAGCAAAGCCCCTGCTCCCTACGTCGGTGACCCTCCCCGCACCGCCGAGGACACAAGCCACCCAAGCCCAACGCAGTGGGATTCGGCCTGGCACAGACGGCCTCCTTTGCTCGCCGGCGGTGCAGGGTGTGGCCGCGGTGACGAGAGGGGCAGGCGGCCTCTCGGCGAGAGAGGGGCGGGCGACGCTCCAGGCCCTGGGGCGAGAGGGTCGGGCGCCTCCCCCGCGGGCGCCTTGCTCCGCTGCGGTGACGTTGTCGTCGATCTCGCGCAACGCCTACTCGCGGCACTCGTGAAGGTCACGCGGCGGCACGGCGGAGCGCCTTCACCTTCTCGCCGGCCACCAGCGCGCTGATGCAGATGGAGCACAGTGCCTCCGTCGCCTCCTGGTCGTCGTCGCCGTTGGCCTCGGCAGGCGGCGCCTCGGGCTTCTCCACCACCGCGGGCAGGTAGCCGGGTGCGAAACCGGGAGGGGCTCCTGCGCTGCCGCAGGCAGGCCACCGGGCGTGGAGTCGGGAGGGGCTCCTCCATCGCCGAGGTAGGCCACCGGGCGCTGAGCCGGGAGGAGCTCCTCTGCCGCCGAGACAGGCCGCCAGGCGCGGGAGCCGGGAGGGCCTCCGTCGCCGCAGGCAGGCCACCGGGCGCGGAGGCGAGAGGGGCTCCTCCACCGCAGAGTAAGGCCGTCGGGCGCGGGAGCGGGAGGGGCTCCTGGACCGCAGCAAATAGGCGCCTCGCCTCTCTGCTGACACGTGGGCTCCGTCGGTCGCAGGGAAAACCGGACGTGGCCCCTCCATCGGACACACCAGAAGCCACGCCGTCGTCCGTTCCTCCCCACTGCGAAGCCTTAGGAGAAGCCGAAGGCGGAGGCCGAGCGCCCCCGTCCCCATCCGCGCGCACGGCAGCCACGTTGCTCCATCTCGCGAGGCGACGGGGAGGATTGGAGAGGTGGAGAAGATGGCAATCATGGCGGGCAGGGCTGCGGCGACACGCGCAGGGGCTCACGCGTTTGTGCGGCCATGGCGTCCGGAGCTCGCGGGGCGGGGCACGCAGGGCCGGGCGATGGAGCATGCGAGGTAGGGCAGGCAAGGCGCGCAAGGTTAGGACGGTGGAGGATGGGGTCTCGACGGCTAGGGCTATGGCCTGCACCGGTGTTGGATGGCCAAGGGTGGAGATGGTCGCCGCCCGTGGGTGGTTGAGAAGAGGTTGGAGTTATCCGCGAGACCGGGAAAATGGATATGGTCTTTTTGCAAATTTGGCCTTGATGTGGCATGTTTTAGATTTATGGTGTGCATCGACAATAAATCATGTACCCAGATAGTCGGTTTGATAGTTCGAGTACCTAGATGGGAAGAGGCCAATAGTTTGAGTACCTGAGGTGCATTTTACCGTTCCACATATATAGGCGTCCTCATACGTAGTAAGAACTAGAATCGTCATTCTGTGACACAAATCAACATGGCACACCAAATTAAATACAGAAAGCAGGGACATAAAATGGATCAAGAAAATAAAATCCAACGCACCTATAAAATGTTTGGGCACTTGTGAACAAAGTAATTCTTGCTCTTGCATTTAATCACCTTGATGTGGCACTTGTTGTAGTCAATTCGAGAAAAGGCCTCTAGTGTTATAGACCAGCTAGAGTTCGTGCGACAGCGCTCGTCATTGGTAAATTATTTCTATTTAGTGCTACTTCATTTCTGAAGTATTTCCTCTTTAGTTAGCCAGCAAGTTGCTAATCAAAAGCATACCATTATGATTTTTATCCATTTTTTAGGAGAAGATGGTCCTTTTTTTTTACGAATGCAGATCCGAGTCCATGGCAGGCCAGGCCTCAAGCCTCCAGCTGGACCTACGGCCTGCTGCTGTCTGTTGGGCCGAACTGGGCAGCGTGGAAAGCCCACGGAGGAAGCGGAGAGCGGACAGGCAACGACCAAAACGAGCTCTCTCCAGCCTTCACTCTCCAGGGCGGCGGGCAGCGGTGGCGCACGGGCACCTCCTGCCGATACCCTACCGTGCACTCCCCCTGCGCTGCGCTGCGCTCTTCTCGCCGCCGCCAGGAGGCCTCAACCCGTCTCTCGAGTATCTCATTCTCTCCCCAACCGCATGGCTCTCGCGTGCGCCGCTCACGCTCGCCGCTTCCTCCTCGCCGGCCCGGCGAGATCTTTCCACGCCCAGCCCTGCCAAGGTACGCCCTCCCCGACCTCCGTCACAGATCCCGTGCTGCTGCTTCCTTTCCGTGACTGGAGTCGGATTCCTTCCCTTTCTTCCGGGGCGCAGCCAAGGTCGGCGTGGTGGAGTTCCTGAACGGCGTCGGCAAGGGGGTGGAGGCGCACGCCGCGACGCTGGAGGAGGCCGTCGGCGGCGACCTCCAGAGGCTCCTCGAGACCCGCACGCTGCGGCTCAAGAAGCTCGGCATCCCCTGCAAGCAGGTAAGGCTCTGATTTCTCTTCTTGTGCCACTTGTAGTCTGTAATCTACAAGCGAGTTGCTGATGTAGATGTAGTGACTTGTTTTCTTAGCATTTCGTCACGGAAATGTTGGGATTCACCATGTTTTGTTGTATAAGGCGATGACGCTCCTGCTGTACAATTATGGGATTGTTGCATCCAATCTGAGTTTGTAGATTCTTCATATAGCTAGCTTGCCTAACATGTGAGGCAATTTGCATTTTTATAGTTGAACTTACATTGCTTCTAGGACAAATTAGCCAAGCCTATTTCTACTGATTTTTTTGTTCCAGTGGTATCCCTTAGGTTATTATTTTATATCCTATATCTAGCGAGCGGCGATGAAAGCTGAAAAACTCTAACGAAACAACGAAGCTAATGAGAATTTTGCTTCTAAGAGTTTTTCTTATGGCTAATTGGGTTAAAAGTACTAAAAACTAGGCAATACTTTTAGTTGCAACTTATCACTTTACAAGCTCGACTAGCCAACAAATACTACAATATCAGTATGGATCTCCTAATATTATCTAAACTTTATAAAATACTTAATCATGAATGAGAAATGTAATAAGTTATTGACATTTGTTAACACTAAAGGGCGTACCCAGTGCCGTAGGCTCCTGCACTGCGGGGTCTGGGGAAGGGAAAATAGCCAGCAGCCATCCCTGCACAAATGTTTTGGTTCAAGTTATCCAGTTAGTTTTTCAATTAATGTTTTTATTTCTATGACCCAATTTTCGTATTCAATATTGTTGTAAGGAAGATATGAATGCCAAGAATGTGCTGTGCTCTGCTGTTGCACTGCCACTTTGTGGTGATTGTTCGTTCATGTGTAATGATGTTTTCGAAGCATATGAAACATGAAAGTCAATAACATCAGTGTCTGAGAAATTTCCATGCATTTTGGTTTCAGGCACTAGGAACTTAAACTTGAATTTGAAAGACACATCATGGCATCAATATTCTTAGAATTGAAACACTGAGTTCTAAACAACATGCTAGTCATTTCCATTGCTCTCACTTTCAACCACAAGGCAATAAGCTGATCGCTTTAGTCACTTAAATTCTTGCAGACTAAAATATGTGGGGTATTCCTTTGGTTGCTTTGGGTGTTTTCAAGTAAATGGACTACCTGTAGCACAGAGAAAGGAAATGCACTACTTTATTATTTTGTTGATGAGATTAGCACCCCCTCACTTACATTGCCATTGTTTGTGAGGTTTTTGGAGTTCTGAAGTAATATTGTGAGCAATAATTGTAGTAGCAGAAACTACATTTACATGATGTGGACCTACTGATGTTTTAAAGTTAGTGCACATATTTTAGATTAGATTGGCTTGTTTGGGCCATTAACTTTTCATTTGGTTTTGGATTAATTGGTTTAGGGAGATAGGTTTTAGCGTGCGTACCATACCGAAAGTTTTTAGGTTTAGTACATACTGTTTTTTTTTTTTCTAAAAATGCTAGTTTGAAGTTTTCGTCCCCTTGGGATAGTGTCAACTTTGGAAAACAGCATCTATACTGTTCCTCTATAGTGTCGACTTTTAAGTTTTAAATACATTTCTCTAAATACTGTTTGAAGTTGGTTAGAACACATTATTTAACTACTGGAAAAACAGGCTTTTAACATCCAAGTTTCTTCCTATCTATGTACCTGAAAAAAAATTAAGATTTCTGAAACATTCGGGTTTACTTTAGGCCAAGAAGTTTTAAAAAATCTGTCTGTACTTAGGTACAAGTCAAGTATTCATTCCAGTTTAACCAAATCTAGTTATACTTGGACCCAAGGTTGAAGTAAAATCTATTTAACCTGTTCCTAACATTTACTGGTGCATTAAGACATGTTGGGGCTTGATCGCAAACATTTTTCTTTTGTCTTGATTGAAATATGTTTTGCTGTTTTGTTCTGTAATTTAATTAAAAAGAATTAATGTTAAGATTGAGAACAAGCATCCGCGCTAATCTAAATTTGTAATTATTCCCCCCTAAAATGCAGAGAAAGTTGATTTTGAGTTTTGCTCACAAGTACCGTCTTGGTCTCTGGAAGCCCCAGGCAGATCCGAGGAAAGTTGAATTAAGTTGATATGTTCTTGAAAGATAGTCTACTATTGGACTGAAGCATGTTTGGGACATTGAATAGTTGCTTTGTAATTTGGGGTCTGCAAATCTTTGTTCCCTGGCTCTGGCCATGCTTGTTTACAACCATTGCACAACTTTTTAGGGAAAAAAAAAATCCAACTTTGTGTTGCGTGGTTTTGTTCTTTTTGTAATAACAAACCTTAACAGGCGCAGTCCCCTGTGATAATCTATCACTTAATGTCTGTATTGTTCCTTTGGTTTCTTACCAACAAATTGATTAGGTTTGGAATTGGACCAGAGGGTCCACTGATTATTGAGGTTCTCTGAAAGATACATTACTTTTGCATTAGAGTTCCAGTCATCTTATATGTAAACAAGTCAACCATGTTGCAATGCTATAGAAGTTTCTGTGGTTCTACACTGCCCTTTCAAGATGCAAATGCACCTGTTTGGATTCTGATGATTTTTAGTTGAAATTCATATGGTTGGCAGACACACTAAAGTGAACACTCTAGCTGTAGTAACTTATGAAACATCAGGCTACTTTGGAAGTTAGTTTTGGTTCCAGTATGGAAGTTCGTCACGATCACGGGCAAAGTCATGTAACAGACGGATGTAGAACGAAATATGCAGTACCCGTTTCATTTTATAATATATATATATGCAATCACAAAGTCCTCTTATTTTCTTCGGAGGTAATCATGAGAGATCTTTTAGTACTATACTAGTTATTATGTTCATCAGGACGACAGGAACAGGAGATCGGCATAGGCAGCTGATCCAGCCAACATTTGGACTAGTAGATCCTCATAGCGTCCATGTGGCTCCTTCGTCCATCGAGCTTGGACGCGAAGAATCTCTTCATGAAATCCATGTAGCCCATGGATCTGTACCGTGCCCCGCCACTGTCTGTCTTCACGAGCTCCGGCAGAGGGCCGACCATCGTGTTGGGGCTCGGCTGATGGAACATGGTCGCCGAGATGCGCTCTTTGTCTGGGTGGACCACGGCTCTGTGCTCAATGCTTCTGTACCTCCCGTTGCTTAGAATCTGCAAGCAGCAAAGCTCATGAGTGGACGAAGATCAGAGTTTTTGGGTCAAACTGTTTCTACCTATCATCATCTCGTATGTTGTTATGAAGATGAGAGTTTTGGGTCAACTGTCTGTGCCTATCATCATCTCGTATGTTGTTATGAAGATGAGAGTTTTGGGTCAACTGTCTGTGCCTATCATCATCTCTCGTAAGTATGCTGTTATGAAGATAAGAGTATTTGGGTCAACTGCCTGTGCCTATCAGGCACCAGCATCTCTCGTATGTGTATGTTAGTATGAGAAAGTCACAGTATTAGTATATACCTCCATTATGTCGCCGACGCTGACGACGAAAGCGCCGTCGAGAGGGTCAACGGCGTGCCACTTGCCGTCCCTTTTGATCTGCAGGCCCTGCACGTCGTTGACGTGGAGCAGCAGCGCGAGGCCGGTGGCGTCGGTGTGCGGCGACAGGCCCAGCACGTCGGCGGCCTGCCTGCACGGCGGATAGTAGGTCGTCCGCATGCTCTGCGGCTGTCCCCGGAACGCCTCGAGGAGGCGCTCTGGCTGCACGCCCAGGTCCGCGGCCATGAACCGCAGCAGGCACGCCGTCACCTTCGCCGTCTCGGCCGAGTACCTGTCGACGGAGTCCCTGAAGGACGGTGGCCGGGTGGGCCAGAACCTCAGGTCCCGCGACTCCTTGGGTCTGATCATGAGGTAGATCATGTCCGCCCAGTCCAGCTTCTGGATCTCCGAGAAGACGAAGGACTGGCCGTAGCCCTCCAGACCGCCCGGTACCTGCGCGTGCACCTTCTTGGCTTCCAGCGGGAGCTCGAAGAACTCGGTCATGTCTCTCTTCACGTCCTGGATCACCTCGTCCGGCACCCCATGGTTGATAAGCTGTGCACAAGCAGCGCGCGCGTTGGGATTTGTCCTAGTGTCTAATCAAGCTGGTCAAATCATGGCAAATGTATGGCCAAAACATGCATGTATACGTACCTGAAAGAAACCCCAGTCCTGACAGGCAGAGCTGAGGTTTGCGAGCTCCTCTTCGGACGACCGCGGGTCAAGCAACCTGCTGAGGTCCACGACCGGGATGGCGCAGCGGGCGACGACCTCCCCGGCGCCGATCTCCTCTGTCCTGACGTAACGGACAGGCACCGGCTCGCCTGATCCATGCCAAGTCTGAGCGAGTGCCTGCACGTTGGGCACAGGCAGAAAGGCTCCTGCTTTAGCATGCGCCATTGACGACGATCTGAATCCTCTCCTTCCCGCACAAACGCTGAAAGACTAACACTCGAAGGTTCTCACTTCAGGTGCCGTCTACTTATATTATGAGAAAATACTATGGAGTATTAGAAATCGCCATCAGTCCCAATCAAAATAAGGAGAAGATCCAATCGATAGGAGGTTCGTTGGTTAGGCATCAACATCGAGCTAATTGCTTGACTGGTCGTTGCGCCTATTAAAATGTATGACATTGTGAGCTTCTACAGCTAAGAGTTAGGATTGGGGAGTTCAGTCAACAAGTCAAGCAAAAGCAATTGGGGAGTTATCAAATGGATTATCGAGGAGTAAATGAAAACTATATGATTCAAAACCTTTTAAGAGTTAGGATCACGAGAGGAGACAAGCGTGAAAGTGGTAAACAAGATGTTCAGTGTGCATGATAGCGTAATCTTATTAGTGAACACATGATCTAACAAAATTTGGTTGTGGAACAAGGAGTACAACAAAATAAGTTTTGCATTACTAAGGGTGAACAATTAGAGGTGTATCAGAAGAAAGCGCAGACATCGGATGCTCCAATGCTAAGAAAAAGTGAACACCGAACAAAAGTATGGTAGTCTTGCCAATACTCATACAGTTAAAATTAAAACAATGGACAGTCTGACCATAAGGAATGTGGACACTAGACAATTTTAGATGACCTCTTCCAAACTTTTTTTTACAACTTTATGGTACATTTGGACAGGTGCGAAGCCAGCTCAAAATTGACCCTGGTGCGCACACTATTGAATATAACGGAGCGTATACATTTTTAAAGCAAATATATGGAAAATTTGAAACATGTATTAACAATTTATTGTTTTACCATGGTGCACATGCACCAGGGAAAGCTAACGTTGCTTTGCCCCTGCATTTGGAAAGCAAGAAACCACAAGAGGTTTAACAACAAAAATTGGTATGTATGACAAATGCGTCATGCTGTAGCAGAAAATAGGTATTGTTTAAATATCTATTATGAGTACAAATGTAGTATAGGAAACACTCGGGACTAGAAAATCGATCAGCAATAGCCTAATAAAGACGACAGAAATATGCAGGTAAGTAACAACTCCTTTCTACTCAATGCGGAAGACGCACAACAATTACCAATATTAGACAAACAAATGTCAAACCAACATGAGGGCACAAACATACAGTCACAACAACAAGCATTCTACACAACCAGACTATCAAGTGATTTTGATTGCACTATTTGACCCGTGTCTTCTGCGGATAGCCATTGGAGCATTTTTGGCACTGTTTGCAAACCAAAATCTCCTAAGCTTTAGGATATAAATGCCCTCCTAGGTGTCTTGGCTCGGCTTAGCAATGAGTTCAGTTGAGGAGATTATGGAGTTAAGGAGAGAGTTGAGAGATGTAGTATTTTAGGGCCATTGTGGCACGAGAGACACATATGTGAGCGATCCTACTATTTTTCAGTGTGAGGAAGCTATGAGGGTTGAAGATTGCAAGTCAGAGTATTGTCTTATACCGATGTCGACGGTGCGATAAAAAGATAAATATGAAGGTGGAGGTGTAGTGGTGTCCTACAATAAGAAATATTGTATTCCCTTTCTTTTGGGAGAGCGTTATTTATAGAGTCCACATTGTACTGGCGCCCTAAAATATCCCTACTAGAACGTGGTTTCTTCCTAAGCATATTCTTCACATGGTGGAGATATGTTTGTTCATTTGGATAGGATCCACACACGAGATCCAAATCGGATCTAACTTCCTTGGTTAATAGCCACTTTGTGCTTGTTTTGATCATTCGGGGTCAAATGTTATCTTCCAATGTATGTTTTGGGTCTTGCCCGTTTGTTTCCACAAAGCCCTGTGATTTTAGACAAACTGAGAGTGATTTCATCAGGCCCTTCAGTGACAGGTTTCGCCACATCCTTAGCCTGGCCTCTAAAACCTCCTAAATGGTGTCTTTGCAGGAGACCACGTTCCCTTCAAGTTAGGTTGAGGTTGGGACAAGCCGGCATAGGGTGCGACGGGGGGTGGGAGGGTGGGGTGGGTGGTTATGCGCTGGACGCTCGGACAATGACAATCTGTCGATAAATTTACAAGCTATTTGTGGCTACGTAGACTGTTTTTTAATGGACTGGCACATGTAATTATGGGCTGACTACTATGAACCGTTTGTGGTCTTTTGTTGCTTTATTGGAATTTGTTCTTGCACATGCAGGCTCCTAAAAAACTCTTCTTTGTAAAAAAAAGGAATATGCTTATGTAAGCATTTGTATGAAGTTTTTTAAAAAGCCATAGCTGCTAAATCGAAGATACAACTTAAATTTTGGTTAAACCATTATATGTTTCTTCCAATAACAATAAGTACTTCAAAACTAGACCCATATGGATATATTTTGATAAAATTTTATTAAAGCATATTTATCTCATGAAGATAGAACATTTTCTTTTACTGAGTAGATGCAGTGTTCTAGGTTTAGAGAGCAATATTCTGTTTTCATAATAATGATGTTCGCGATTCATGAGAACAATATTCCAGATATAAGAGCACAAACTATAGGTATATGGTTTATGTTAAATATTCACGAAAATGTAAAAAAGGAGAGCATTATGATCTGTTTATACATCCGACATTTATTTTGCGGATAAATCATGACATTTCATTATTTTTTTAGTAGATCTTGAAGTGGTCGAGGTGGCCTTTTCGTCCATCAAGTTTGACCGAGAAGAAGCGCTTCATGAATTCCGCGTAGCTAACTGATTTGTACCGTGCTCCGCCGCCGTCTTTCTTCACCAGCTCTGGTAGAGGTTCCACCGTTATGCTACCGCACGGTTGATGGAACATCGCCGCTGAGATGCGCTCTTTGTCCGGGTGCACTACGGCTCGGTGCTCAACACTTCTGTACTTCCCGTTACTTAGAATCTGCAACCTCACGAGTCAGCAAGAAGAAATTGTAATTAATTATACTCCTGCTTGTCACAGATAACAGATATTTTGACATCAATACAGTATTCAAAACACAACGTTGAGAAACATTTTTGTTAAAAATACCAAGCCACTGCAAATATATAAGGTTTAATTTTTGGTGTTTTCAAGTAAGTTGCTGAAAACACCAATCTCTAGTGTATAATTTTATTTTATTGTTCCATATAGGTAGGCCATAGAAATTAATTACATGCATGGGATTGGACGAAATAAAACCATGTAGCCCGGCCAATGCTTTTTTTTTTTTGATAAGTTTAAAGTCTTGTTGAAAACAATGTATACGACATAGTTTCATCTTAGATTCATCTTTCATATCTAGATGAAACACTTTGTCCTCCCTCTTTCATAACTCCAATGCATGTCGTTATCTTTTTTTTCCCCTTTATGTGACATATTGTGATTGAAACCACCTGTTTTAGTAAGAAATAAGATGCGCCTTTGGATTTATGATATCTAATTCTAATGGCTTAGATTAAAACATAAAACCAATGTCTTATTTAGTTAATATAAGTAGTCAGAATAATAAATTAAGAAAATAGCAATCTGAGTACTTCCTTCGTCTCAAATTATAAAAATTTTAGCATTTCTAATTTCATAACTTTTTTTATTACGTATCTAGACATATCATATACCTATATGCTTAGCAAAAGTTATGAATCTAGAAAAGCCAAAACATCTTATAATTTGAAACCGAAGGAGTAGTTTAATCTCCAAACAAATTGAAAAAAAGATACAAAATAGATAATCTATATAAACTATATTAGTAAGTATATTATATTCAAATTGAAAATTACTAAAACAAATAATAGTTTCATTTCCATATGCTAAAAACCAATAAATAATAGTTGGTGTTTTACAATAAGTAAAGTTTTAAAGTAATCAAAAATTATTTTTTCATGTACAAAACTCAAAAGTTATAATGAAAAACTAGCTATCCAGAATCTCTGGCCGAGCCACTTTGCTAGTTTACTACTTCCTCTATATTCTTTTATGAGACATATACACATGTTAAGATTAAGACTTCAAAAACTTTGACTAATAATTTGACTAACAGTTTTGAACTATTGTAATACAAAATTATATGGGTAGATTTGTGTTCAAATATACTATCCAATTATCTAAGTTTATAAATATAAATGTGATACAAAACAAAAAAATGGTTAAAATATAGTTTTAGTATTTTAGAGACCGTGGGCCTTGCAAAAGAAAATGGAGGTAGTACTAACTAACAAGCATGTACGCTAGTGCCTCTTCTATTTATTTATTCTTGGTGCTTGAATTCGAAGAGTTCTTCCATGCAAGCAATTGACTATTACTTGCTTTTTCTAAGAGTATACTATAAATATAAAGAACACTATAATTATATTATTGTAAAAATCATATCAAAACATTTGTCACGATAGGCGGCGGCGTTTGGCCTAGACCTGAAGCTGAACCATCTTTGATTTAGCTGAAACAGACAACAAAGTTAAAGTTTTTTTTACTTGGTAGTATTGGTACTATACTTGCCTCGATGATGTCACCGACGCTGACAATGAGTGCGCCGTCGAGAGGTTCAACGGCGTGCCATTTCCCGTCGTCCCCCCTGATCTGCAGGCCCTGCACGTCGTTGACGTGGAGGAGCACCGTCATGGCGCAGGCGTCCGTGTGCGGCGACAGGCCGATCACCTTGTCGGCCTGCCTGCACGGTGGGTAGTACGTCATCTTCATGGTCGGCTGACCGGCGAACATCTTCTGGAGGCGTTCCGGCTTCACGCCCATGTCCGCGGCCATGAACCGCAGCAGGCACGACACCACCTTCGCCGCCTCTGCCGAGTACCGATCCACGGAGGTCCTGCATATATGCACACGGAGGCATCATGAATCAATCAAAGCCATTAAAACCTGAAGCTGATCAGCACGGAGCTCGATCGGTCGATCAGAGAAACAGAGCGTGGGCTCGGCCGGCGACCTGAACGACGGAGGGTGGACGGGCCAGAAGCTCATGTCCCGCGACTCGACGGGGCGGAGCATGAGGTACATCATGTCCGACCAGTCCAGCTTCTGAGCCTCGGAGAAGACGAAGACGTGGCCGTAGCCCTCCAGGCCGTCTGGTAGCTGCGCGTACAACTTCTTGGCCTCGAGCGGCAGCCTGAAGAATTCGGCTATGTCCCGCTTCACATCCAGGATCACGTCGTCCGGCACACCGTGGTTGACGAGCTGCGTAGCAAGAAGTTCACACGCAACGATTGACAAACGATTGACGGCACACACTTGTATTCTCGCTCGTACCTGAAAGAAACCTTGCTGGCAGGCAGAGCCGAGGTTTGCGAGCTCCTCTTGCGACGAACTCGGGTCGAGCAGCCTGCCGAGATCGACGAGCGGGAGAGCGCAGCCGGCGACGACCACATCGGCGCTGGTCTCCTCCGTCCTGACATACCGTGCGGGCACCAGCTCACCTGATTGGCTCCCAGTCTGCGAGAGAGCCTGCACGTTGGGAACCTGCAGATGCCCTCCGGCAGTTTTCGCGTGCGCCATGGATAGTGTTGGTTCCTCTTCTTTCTGCTGTAAACTTGTCTCCTACATGTATAATATATAGAGTAATCTTTCATTTGCTACTTGTTATTTCTCTAATACACATGAGAAAAGGAGTAAAAAGGATTATAAATCTTACTAGTCAGTCAAAGAAAAATAAGAAATGGCCCATTTGAGTGGGTGGGTCAAGCAATCGATCTACGGTAGACAAGATTCGCATGAACTATAATCACGCTAGAAAAGGAGGAAGAAGGGGATCAAGGGGAGATGGCCAACAAGAAGACCATGTAGTATGTGCTTAACACTACCATCCTTCCTCCAGGAGGGGCAGATATTGTGGGGGCTTCAGAAAAGTAATGTTCTAGGTTCAGAAAACAATATTCCGTTTCCATAAAAGTAATGTTCTCGATTCATGTGAACAATATTCCAGATATAAGAGAATAAATTATAAGTATATGGTTTATGTTAAATATTCACGACAATGCAAAAATAGAGAACATTATATCTGTTGATACATCCGACATTTCTTTTGACGATAAAGCGTGACATTTCAGTATCTTTTTTAATAGATCCTGAAGTGGTCGAGGTGGCCTTTTCGTCCAATTGAGTTTGGCCGAGAAGAAGTGCTTCATGAATTCCGCATAGGCTACCGATGTACCATGCTCCGCCGCTGTCTTTCTTCACCAGCTCCGGTAGAGGTTCCACTGTTATTGTACCGCGAGGCTGATGGAACATGGCCGCTGAGATGCGCTCTTTGTCCGGATGCACCATGGCTCTGTGCTCAACGCCTTTGTACTTCCCTTGCTTAGAATCTGCAAGCATACATTAGATCACGAGTCAGTAAGAAGTAACTGTAATTATACTCTCTGCTTGTCACAGTATAACTGAAACTTTGACATCAATACAGTATTGAAAACACGACGATGACCAGTATTTTGTTGGTCCCTGATCTACCTTAGAAGGTAATAATGCATATATGTGCTATATTTTCCAATTTCATAGGTATGTCAGGATATAATTGAGAAGCAGCTATAAGTTTTAATATACTGTTAGGAGCAATATAGCATGCAGGATCAAATAGAAAGGGGTGTCCCACTTTAGAGCTGCAGGGGAATTGTGGGGGCTAATAGCTGCAACATTCTTCTTGTTGAACTGGATGGAGATAAGACCACAATGCATTCTGACTGATGACAAAGATGGCCTATGAAAGCTTATGCTCGCCCCATGCCTTGAGAAAATCCCTGTATAATTAAAGGCAATGAGTCTTAGGCGGTCTTATTTTTGACATAATCACTTTGGGCTGAAGTAGTCGACTTACAGTGTTCTACTCCCTCCGTTCTAAACTGTAATTCGCTTTGACTTTTTTGGTGCATGTATTTTGCTACGTATCTAGACATATTATTTATCTAGGTACATACAAAAATGCATGCACCAAAAAAGTCAAAGTAAACTACAATTTGGAACGGAGAGAGTATTTCATCAGCAAGCCTGTTTATTGAGAAATATCAAATATTACATAAAAATCATTGAAGTTAGACCACAGACATCAGTAAAATACACATGGCACGCTTGTTCAAGCCCCAGCCTCTGCATATTTGTGCAGGGATGGCTGCTGGCTATTTTCCCTTCCCCAGACGCCGCAGTGTGAGAGCCTACGGCACTGGGTACGCCCTTTTTATAAAGATGGATGTAATTGTAACATGAATGCAGCTGTTACAAATGGGTATTCCCTTTGTCCCTTTTTAAGGGTCGTTCTTACCTCCCGAGATGGCAAACATAATCAACTTTGACCAAATATATATTAAAAGTATTAATATTTATTATACATAACTGATACCATTATATAGACTGTTAAATTTATTTTCATAATAAACTTACTTGGAGATACAAATGTTGCTAATACACAAACCCAGTCAAGAAAGTTTGACTGGCACAGCCATAGCGACACATATAGGGACAGAGGGTACATGTGAAGGTATGGTGAAAGACAAATAAAAAAGTGGAACTGACATACTATCATAGATTCATAGTATCTGAACAATACATTGCAAGCGTTATTATACAGTTGATAGGATATATAGTTAAGTATGAACTACCAAACTACGTGTATTTTCACTAGGAGAATGTTTCCTGTACATGTACTGCCAACTTTTAATCACATAAGTACAGCAAAGAATAATGCAGAAGTCTGAAATAATTAAGGAAATTAAATCTTTCGATAGACACAGTAAGCAGAATATGAATGGGACCAATCATCAGGCTTAATTATATAAATCAAAGTTGAGAACAAGAAAACTCTCATTTGTTTTTTTTCATTTCATGTTTAACGGTGGGGAAATGCCCCCCTTTCATTTGCTAATATAGAATTAAAAAAGGGAAGGCTGCATATTCCTAAATAATATCTACACCATTTAGCCTATGCTCCATTTTGCAAGACCCAATCTCTTTGCTCATTGAACCTATGTAGCACATGATACGAGCAAATTCATACTGCAAGACACAAATTTAGTAGGTAGGAGGCCAGCTTCTCTGTTTTAAGTGTTCATGAATCAAAATAAAATAAAATAAAATATATAAAAATTAACAGGAAACACCCGAGAATGCATGTAGAACTTTTTCTTCACAATTTCAATAGCACAAATACATAGTATTGTTATGAGCTAGATTGGGAAAAATGGCAGACAGAGACTAAGCCCTTGTCATGGAAATATGGATTGTATCTTCTTGCCGGATTATAACAATCACAATAAGCCTACTTATATAGAGGCTCTCTGAACAAAATGTAAATAACATCAGTCGAGATAATATCTTTATTAAGAAAATAAGAAAAATGATAAATAAGAAACAAATAATTATTATGTCAGGATACTTATGAATTATTTTAGGAAAATTTGATATTCTTCTTGAGGAAGATGAACTCAAATAATATCCTTCACGTAGGCTATCAGTACAGAACATGCAACAGTCATGCTTACACGCATAAACAGTAACGAATCACACTAGTAGATTTATAGTAAATACCATAGTAAGCATTTAGATTTCTTACATGAACATCATACTACCAGATTTGCCATGAGAAGTACTTTTATATCATTATAATTTTGGTAATTACACATATAGCAAGAAAAGGCAGCAGTTAAAGACATTTACTGGAAACAATGCAGATGCACTAAACACTTTTGAAAAAAGGGTAAAAGAAAGGCATCAATGTTGAGTAAGGAAATTAAATTCCCTAAGAGAAGGCAGTATATATTACCACTCAACTCAATAAACCTTTTGTGCATATCCTACACTTCTGTTGTTTCCAGGCAAAGTCGAATTAATAAAGACTGATGGTATTGGACAACAAAGATGCAGTAGACAAGTAGTACACTGAAAGAATTAGTCAAACACCATTTTATAAATGTCGGACAAGGTATTGGTTGCAAAGTGAATGTAAGTATAACTGCAGTCAACACCTGCCATAATGTAATGTAATGTAATGGTGATTATTGATTACGTAGGGAATTTCTTGCTCACAAAGAATGCCTCAGGAACAACAAAGATGATTTACTGCTATGCACAGCCAGTACTTGTGAACAAGAATCAGTTTGTGTATAGAACATAACGAATTAACATCTCTTATGGGTTACCAGTTGTTATACCTTGCCAAAGTATGAAGAAGCAGAAGATGACAGTAATGATCAAAGCCACCAGGTTTCCAATGGAAGATGCTGGTTTGGAATTCTTCATTTTCTTCAAAGCCTTCATCCGCTCAATCCTAGCCCTCTTTAAAACCGCAAGCTCCGATAGTTCACTGATGAGCTTCTGATCAGCAGGGTCTAATGGTGAAGTAGTTGGTGGTCTTGGAGGTCGTGGAGGCTTCTTGTACCATTTTTTCTTTTCCTTATCAGCAGCTGACTTATCCACAAGACCAACCTTGATCTCCTCTTCAGATGTCATAGGCTCTCCACTTTTAACAGTTGAATCTCGACAGTGTGAAGAGCAACAAGATATGTGGTGACTCTTATCATCCTTCAGTGCTACAAGATCATCCCATGAGCTATGAGGCTTTGTCCTTGCATGCCCAGCTATTGGATTAACCTTCATCCCACTATTGTCCTCTTCGGGCATCAAGCAGTTGCCTTTCTCCAGGTCAACCAACATATCTTGGTCACATACTTCCTGTACCTCCATTAGAATGACAGACAAACCTCCAAATGATCAGGATGTAGGAAAACAAGACTCCTTTCCAACTAGGAATCAAGGAACTGCAATAAAATATTAAGACATAAGTTAGTCCATATCAAATGCTAGTTAGTTAGATATCAAACGGGGGTAACAAATTCAACATCTCACAAATTACGAAATCAAATACCAATCATGACTCGCAGCATAGTTAAAACAAGAGAAAGATAAGGTAAAAAAAAAAAAAAAAAACTTAACAAAATAAGCACCGAAGTCATCAGATAAGGTCATAAAACACAAAGGGAGCAATTTTCAGGTAAGTCTAACAGTTTAAAATAAAGAAAAAAGGATCAGTAGGGAAACACTTAAGCTGAAAGGACTGGGTGGAAGGAGAATAAGTAGGAACCCAGAAGTTTCAAGCTCCACCAATATAGTGGCTGCCAAAAGCCAAAACAGCATACCACTTATACCTGAAAAACACTTGACAACACTGCCTAAAGATTTCAACACTTTCATCCACAAACAATTTCAACTGTTTTTACTGAAGATGTACCAAAGTGGTTACTTATCCAGGCAATCGATATCTCAAAACACTACCTCTGATCCTAAATATAAGTCCATTTAGGATTGTTTTCTTTTGTCAAACTTTTTCAAATTTGTCCATCAAGGCATCAAATGCATAGATCCATGTATAGTTTTGTCCATCACGGCATCAGCATGGCTAAAAAGCTTGAGGTTAGGGTTTGCGTGCTCGGTTCGCACAGCAGGAAGGGAAGAGAAGGGGTGGGAATACGGAATACCTGGTGGGTGCACGTCGCCGGCGAAGAGACCGGCGAAGGCCTTAGCACCTGGCGCAGGGCGGCGGCGGAACACCAGTCGTCGGAGAGCGAGACGGCGGCCGAGAGAGACCCACAGATACGGAGTCAACCGTAAACGGAAGGTGGAATGCGGCGGACGGCGGCTTGTTCGGCGGCCTTCTCCTGTCGTATAGGCCGTTATTTTTCACACTTTTCTTTTTGCAATTTCTTTTTTTTTTGGGGTCTATCCCTCTCTTTTTATTTTCTATTTTCTCGATTTCATATATTTCTCTCCAATGGGACAGTACCAATGGCAAGTACAATATTGGTTTTAAATAGAGAAACAATGATGATATATATTAGTTCATTGTAAATGAGTAAATGGGACATTTTTGCATAATTTATTAAGGTTGGATATTTTTTATTGAAGCCACATACCTTTTTTCACTATAACATTGAACAGTTTCACAAATATAGAACAGTTTTACCATATAAAACAATAACACTTTTCTTGAACAAGAAATAACTTTATTTTTGCGACAATTTTCATGTAAACATGAAATGTTTTAATGCTAAATATGGTGCAATGATTCCTACAACCAGAAATATTATTATGATCAATGAAAAATGATGTGAACTTGATAAAAAAAATGTTTTTGGTGCTCTCACGAGTACTACTAAATAAAGAGCATCAACACTATGATACGTCATGAGAAAACCAATAAGTCTTCAAATCGCTCTCTTTGCATTCTGCATTTTAAATTTCTTTTATTCTAGAGTAGGATTAAGACAGGTTGCAAAGCACTTTTATATGTGTTAGAAACTTATAATAGTCACCCTTTGTTAACCTTAAGCAAATTCAGCTAAGTGATATGTTTAGTGCAAAGAAATTGTAAAGCTTAATTCAACGCATCTCCTATTAGGTGTATTATCCTTTCAAGAAGCGTAAACAATGAAAGTACAGGCACATAATGACACCGCGCCTATAGGGAAGTTCCAATCAAAGACAAAGGTTTACGAGTTGAAAAGACATATCTCGGCATGAGAGCAAGAGTAAAAGAAGGCCCGACATGACTAGATACAGGAGTCGATATAGACACCATAGAGACAATTATGCATTTAGAAGAATAGATGAAAATAACAATAATAATGCATAACTAAAAAACTAGGATGTTGCTTGCCCATCTTACCTGTGACTAGATGTCCCTTATGCATGGAACAAATGATTTTCCCTGTAGTTAGAACATTTTTTTTACTTACCCCTTTTGCAAGAGAATATTCCTTTACTGAAAAAACAACTAAATGTTCTAGCATAAAAAATTATGAGGAAAGAAATTTCTTATAAAAAAATGTTGAAGGTATGACCCGCTTCCCTTCCGAATTGCATATGCCATAACTTCCATGTAAAAAAAAAGTATGCATGAAACATAGTTACTGTGCCTCAAGCTACGGATAGTCTTGATCTAAATATTTCACATGATAAGGACGTGTAAGATTCTAGAAACATAAAAAGTGTAAAAAGTTGCTAGAGAT
The DNA here is from genome assembly GCA_023333625.1 of Bothriochloa decipiens. Classification (NCBI taxonomy): domain Eukaryota; kingdom Viridiplantae; phylum Streptophyta; class Magnoliopsida; order Poales; family Poaceae; genus Bothriochloa; species Bothriochloa decipiens. Next base: position 19,481,570 of record CM041634.1, read on the forward strand.
CGATGAAAAAAATTGGAGAGTAGAAAAAAAATATAGATTTGACTCAATAATGCCTCTTATCCAGTTCCTACTATTTCATCCCATTCGAAGTTCGATCAATCTCCATAGAAAAGTTGTGAGAATTAGGTAATCCATTTTAAACGCAATGCCTAGCCGAGGGAATGGTAGTGTAAGTGAAAGCAGGAACTCGATGCCTAGAGGGAAATAAATGTGCTCTAAAAAAATTCTTCAGAACCAAATTAAGTAATAAATAAAATAGTAAATAGCAGAGGGCTCAGTCACAGTCGGATTAGCCAGTAGTACAAGGCCGGTTAAGTCGGTTTTTGGTAGACCACGTGAAACATGTGGTCAGCAATCTCAAACTCAATGAATCATTTGCAACAAATTCACGCATGCCTTCACTTTGCTCGCAAAAAAAAGTCGGTTTTCGCTGAGGACCCGCAGAAATAATTAACTGCTCTTCCTCTCATAAAAAACAAATCTATATGTGTTATTTTTAGATAAGCTTCCTTTACTAGTTCACATTGTCATTGCAATCACAAACAAGGACAACACATATCTGGGTCTCAAACCGTCGTGGATAAACTCCAGGTCCATCACGAGATCCACTAGTGAAGGCGGTGGCGATACAAAGGCCGCCACCAATGCCTCTCAGGCCCACCTTCGTCATGCCGGTTCAATTAATGCTCCAAAAGACGGTCTGTGAGGTCCCCCCACATATGCCCTCATAACCACCTCCAACCCACTTAAAAGGTCGAGATGGTGGACTAGAGGAGGGTGAATAGTCTTTTCTAAAATTAATTGTACTGGCTAACCGAAACAAATACAGAATTAAAACTATCAGTGTAGCCAAGACTTCGCACCCTCTAAATATTACATTAGAAGCACCTTTGTAAAAGATCCTACATAAGAAAACAAGATGACAAACTAGCTAGTGCTCTCCTAATCAAGTCTAGCTTGCAAGGTCACATAAACCTAAGCAACTAATACTTTATCAAATAAGGGAGCACCTACATAATTCTAATGAGCAAAAACACAAAGCCAACCTAACCTACTAGATGCTCAAGGACAAGGCTACACAAGCCGAATCCAAGAGCTCAAATTACTTAGCTACACAAACTAAGCGAAGTTACTAATTAGACTACACAAGCTAATTAGCCACACAAGAGATACTTCTATGCTGCACAAGCTAGAAGGCAACTAGATAGCTACACAAGCCAACTAATTACAAGAGCAACAACACAAGCACAATATATATGAATGCAAATACAAGCTTGTGAAAGGAGGCGCAAACCACTGCGAAGTGTGGACACAAGATGACACGATAATTTTATCAAGGTTCACTTAGTTGCCACCAAGCTACGTCCTCTTGTGGCGATACACCCACTTAGAAGTTCACTCGCTAATTGGTGTCACCTAGCTAAACCCATAGCCTCGGGTGCGATAAACCAACACTAGAGTAGCCAATTTGCAACTTCCACGGGGAAGGCTCAAGAACCCCTCGCAATCTCTTCAATTGTTTGGGTCCTAGTAAGCATGAACTATATGCACTAACCATATACTAGTAAGCTATGAAATGATCATGCACATTACAATGATACCTTTGCTATGTTGGAGTAGAGGATAGTCAATAGATTCTAATTTCATTACTTCAATAGCAATGTGAAGTCCACTTATAAGCTTGATGAAGTCAACAGATATCAATTTAAATTTCATGCTTCATCCATATGAAGTGAGAACCACTAATGATCAAGTGCACTTTCTTGTTGTGGTTGGCTTGCTTCTTTTGAACTTTGCTTGCATGAGAGGATACCACTTGTATTATTACTTAAATTGTCATGTATTGCTCTCTTTCAGGTGTTGCTTGCTTTCTTGATCAACTCTTTTGATTGGTTCAACTAAGCATCTCCAATAGTCCTTAGATCACCACTTCCATGTTATACTATCAAGTACACCTCACTGGTTTAACCCATCCATGGGCGGCAAGCCCCCTCAGCGGGAAGAAGTGATCTCTCTCCAAGAACTATCATTAACACTCACTTAAGTTGCCTTTTGCTTGATTCATCCTTTTCTTTCTTTATCTTGAGCTTGATCTTGATATTCAATCAATCCAAAACAAAACATGGGTTCCTCAATCACTTATAATCAAGATTACAACTTGAGGACCTTTCAATTTGAGTGACTCTTGATATTTCCAATGTTAGTCACTTTTCTGGCAGATTCTATACCCTTCAAAGAAAAATTCATATCTCCCAACATACAGATCCAAATTCCATGAAATTTGGTGAAGATGTGTGAAACTAAGTCTTCTAGCAGCTGTAAAAATTTAAGCTTCATTGGCCTTTTAGATTGCTACCAGATTTTATATCTTCCCACACTGCTTCATGTTGAAAACTGCTGCACTATAGCTGACAAGAACTACTCCAAAACCGTAGCAATTCTCATCCAATACTCATGAAATTTGTACAGCATATTGTAACATAAGTGTAGAGAATGTATAACAAATTTAAAGCTAATCCAAATATATTTTATCCATCAAACTCAGACTTGAACACTGCTAGCTCAGAATTTGAATTTTGGACAGATTTAAGCAGTTGAGCTATGCTTCTTCAAAGTGAATCAAACTTGAAGCTAACATGTTTGAATACTTCCATAAGACATATATCAATTCAAACCACTTACTAAGATTCATCTTGTGATCATACCCAACCAAATCATTTCAAATTTGACTACTAAGCATTTAATTCATTCAATCATCTTATAGAAAGCAATAATGCATATATATCCATTTCAATCAACTCATGTGCACCCATATGAATTAGATCAAGTAAAGATATAACTTGGTAGCTCACGATCATTCAACTATCAAGTTTTAACTCAAAATATTTGCAAGCCATCAATTATAACCAATAGTTCACCACAACTTGAATATTGCACTTGTATGTTGTAGCACTTGGACTTCACTTGTCATGTCTTGGCATTGGGATAAGAGTAGCTCTAAGCTTGAATACTTGACTCAATCAAATGATAGATAATATAAAATCAATTGGATCAAGCCTCCGATGCCAACTTTTTGATGGTACCCAAACTAGTTTGGGTCCTTTCAAGTTAGGTGCAATATACTTAGGCAAAGCCATAGTATGAGTAACGTGATGTTTTGCAATAGAAACCATTGAGGTACCATTACCATCATTTCTAAGTATATCATTTGCATCAATTGAAATAGGCTTAGAAGTTTTACCTAGGGGACATGAATGAGCCATGTGTCCCCTTTTCTGGCATGAATAGCATCTTCTCTTTGGTAGAGCCTTCTCTTCATTGCTCTTGTGATGCTCTTCATTGCCTTGCCTCTCAAGAGTTGCTTGAGCCTTCTTCTCAAGCTTGTTGGAACACTTCGAGGAAAAGTGTCCCATGTATCCACACTTGAAGCACTTGATATGAGCCAAATCTTTCTTCTCTTGATTCTTGCTCATCATTTTGTTGGTATCATTGATACGAGTTGGATGCCTTTCTCTTCCACCCCTTCTTGTTTTCTTCTTCTTGTTCAAGTCATCAACTTTAGCTTCATGGTTAACCTTGACTTGATGTTTGGGCTTCTTTTCTTACTCAACTTGTGGCTTTGGTTGAGGCTTCTCTTGTTGCTTCACCAATTTCTTGGTTGGGCATATTGAGGTGAGATGACCCGAATGTGACACTTGAAGCACTTGACATACTTAAGCCTCTCTTCTTCTTTCTTCAACTTGAGATTTTCTTGATTGGGGCAAGCATATGCAAGATGTCCCATTTCATGGCATTGATAGCACATAAAATGAGATAGCTTCTCCTTCTCTTGCCTCTTTAGCCCTTTTGCCACTTTAATTCCTCCCTTGGTCAACTTCTTCTTGATAAATCCAAGACCACTCTTATCATTGAGGCTTCTTGGATTCTTCAACATTTGTTCAAAGAGGACCTTGGAGTTGTATAACCTCTCTAGCTTATTGCTCATATTCTCCACTTTCTTTTTGAGCTCATTGTTCTCCTTCAAAAGGTTAGTCTCACAAGATATGGAAGTAGAACAAGCATCTAAATGCGAAGAACATGGCATATCAAGTAAATCATAACAAGAGGTGGATACATGCTTCTTGCCTACATCACAAGGGTTAACAATAATATGTGATTGACCATTCGACCCATGTGATGAGCTCTCACTAGTTTTAGATTCTTCATTGGAAATCATCTTAGTGAGAAAAGCATGCTCTTGTAGCAAGTTATCATGAGCAACACTAAGTTTCTCATGAGTCAATTTTAGCACATCATGTGAACAAGTATTAACATAAAATAGATGCTTTTGTTATTCACATGTTGTCTTTAGAAATAAGTTTTCATTTTCTAATTTCATTGTTTTAGCTTTCTCATTTTCTAAAAACATGGTCATGCTAGCAAGTGTACTAACAAGCTCATCATATGAAGCATGATCAATCACATTGCAACTTGATACCTTTGTGTCATCTTGTGACATGAAGTAATGTGATGATGTAGGAGAGCTTGTAGTAGCATCATCATTGGAGCATGAACCATAATCACCATCAAGTGTGCTTGGGGTAGAAACATCACTTGCATCACTTGAGGCATCATCATCCATCTTATCAAGTGAACTTGTGGTAGATTGATCATCTTCTTCACTTGACCATGAGGTGGAGCAATCCTCCACAACAATCTTGTTGTGGTCATGCTCAACATCCTCATGTGACACCTACTTTGGCTCATCCTCCTTTCTAAAACTAATTGCACTGGCTAACCAAAACAAATATAGAATTAAAACTATCAGTGTAGCCAAGACTTTACCCCTCTAAATATTACACTAGATGCACCTTTGTAAAAGATACTACATAAGAAAACAAGATGCCAAACTAGCTAGTGCTCTCCTAATCAAGTCTAGCTTGCGAGGTCACATAAACCTAAGCAACTAGTACTTTATCAAGTAAGGGAGCACCTACATAATTCTAATGAGTAAAAGCATAAAGTCAGCCTAAGCTCACTATATGCTCAAGGACAAGGCTCCACAAGCCAACCAAGAGCTCAAATTACTTAGCTACACAAACTAAGCAAGCTACTAATTAGACTACACAAGCTAATTAGCCACACAAGAGATACTTCTATGCTACACAATCTAGAAGGCAACTAGATAGCTACACAAGCGAACTAATTGCAAGAGCAACAACACAAGCACAATATATATGAATGTAAATACAAGCTTGTGAAAGGAGACGCAAACCACCGTGAAGTGTGGACACAAGATGACACGACGATTTTTACCGAGGTTCACTTGGTTGCCACCAAGCTATGTTCTCTTGTGGTGATATACCCACTTGAGGTTCACTCGCTAATTGGCATCACCTAGCCAAACCCACAGCCTCGGGTGCGATGAACCAACACAAGATGGAGATCCTCCAAGCCACGAGCTCAACTAGAGTAGCTAATTTGCGACTCCCGCGGGGAAGGCTCAAGAACCCCTCACAATCTCTTCTCCGGAGCACCGCACAATCTCCTTGTGTGCTTCGACGGCGTCTCTTACCACCAAGCCATCTAGGAGGTGGCAACCTCTAAGAGTAACAAGCCCACCGGCTTGCAACACGAACACCTAGTGCCAATCAATGCAAATCTATCAATGCAACATACTAGAATCACTCACTAACTCAATGGGATGAACACTATCGAGCACATATGGTTAGTAGGCTCCAAGCACTCTCCAAGCAAGGACACAAAGTCCCCAAGGTGCTTAACACCGGCCAAGGCCGGCTATCCCTCTATTTATAGCCCAAGCCATGAAACTAGCCATTATGCACTTGATCCAACTCAGCAGCACACTATGGACGCATCCACGGTTAGGGTCCAGACGCGTCTGCATCGTATAATCCAAGCGTGGGAAGTTTAAATGCAACTTCGAACGTGTCCACAGCAGGTCTCCAGACGCAGCCATGTCACTGTTCATCGTCCACGGCAGCAAAACACATTCAAACCAAGTTGACCATTGGGGGAGGTCTGGACACGTCCACAGGTGAGCTCCAGATGCGTCCACAGGTGAGCTCCGTGTGCAGCTTTCTCTGTGTAGCATCTGGAGCGCTCTGGACGCTCAGCTTCCACACCTTCGGACGCTGATGTCAGCGCCCGCACCGTTCATTTTTTTCATGTCCAAGTTAGCGATTCAAATGAGCTAGCTCCAGACGCTGGTTTTGTGAGCTCCGGACATGTCCGGAACTCTCCAGACGCGTCAGTCGCTCAGCTCCGGACACGGCTGCAGCTCCTTAGAGCAGCACACCACCTCGCGCTAAAATGAGCATATCTCTTAGCTCCGAACTCCGTTTTCGATGTTCTTGGACTCGTTGGAAAGCTTACTCAGAGAACTTCACAACCACCATATCCTCTTGATCCATATCACAAAGGATTAAAGCATTTTTCTAATGCAAAAATCATCAACTCTCTTTTCCAACACAAGAGTTTATGGAAACATCTCCAACTCCTTCTCCTTTGTAAATGTGCCAACACCACCAAGTGTACATCACCATGTGCATGTGTGTTAACATTTTGATAATCATTTTCAAATGATTTTCACTTGCACTCACAATGCCACTCGATCCTAGCATGTCGCAAAGTTAGATCGCTCAAGTGGCACTAGATGACCAATATGCAAACAAGTTTGCCCCCCTTGATAGTACTGCTATCAATCCTAAATCCAGTCATCAACTTCTCTACACACCTTATAACCGGTGAAATAAAATGCCCTAGGTTATACCTTTACCTTGCGCATTTCTATTTTCACCATCTTCCTCCAATGTGCCAATGCAACGCATGCACCAACAAGATCACCAAATGATATGATCCAATACATATCATCATGCAACCTTCTTGGTCCATAAATCTTGACCTCACTTGCTCTTCAACGTCTCATAGTCCATCGGCACCAAGTCTTGCTCAAGCTTCACCATCTCATGGTCCATCGCTTCAAAGCCTTGACTTGCCCTTCACATATCCACCGGTCCATCGAGCCAAGCCTCATCTTGGTCTTCTCCATCTCGATCACATGACTCCATGTCATGTCACATATGCAATTAAGCTCCTTCATTGCACATAATCACATGTGGACTAATCTCCTGTGTATTCTCAATTTAACACATTAGTCCAACCTAAAGTTATCACTCAATTACCAAAATATGGCAGAACCTCCTAAATCATATGGCCCACATGCATCATTATTGTCTAAACAGACTCCTAATAACCGTGAATGTGTGCCATGAAACTTAGAAGGTCTGCCGGGTAAATCCCGAATCATCCACGATTCTTCAAGCAGGATCAATCATTACAAAGAGACATTGCAGTATTACAACAGTTTTATACAAATAAGATATATCGGAGTAAAATAGCGGAAGGATTATAATAACATAAATTTATAAACCATTTAGTTCAAAACTTACAAACCATAAGTTGGATTATTAAAAACCATAGTAGTAGTGGAGTAGCGATAGATAACTTTATTATAATACCAGGCGATAAGCTCTGCCCAAGAGCCAAACATCCTACTCGTTGTCACTTTCCGCAACGACTGTCATGCAGCAGGATGCGAAGCACTCCTGCCCATGAAACTCACCTGCAACAAGGGTTCAACAAACCCTGAGTACAAAAGTACTCAACAAGACTGACCCGACGTAAAAGAGGGGTGAGGACTCAGAAATGCAGGCTAGAGGGACAAGGTAAGGCTTGCAAAAGATAAGAATTTTTGCAGAAAAGCTTGACAGAAAGTAAAGTTGTCTTGCTCTAGATCAAGATTACCAACCAACTTCATTCTTAAACCTTACGTATTATTCAAGTTGTTACTACGATGATGAACAACAATCGAGTCTTCTTCTCCGAGAAGCAACGACGATTCGAATCCATTTTCATACCCAGCTAGGACCTAGATCTCGATATGCATGAGGCTCCAACCAAATTGCATACTGGACCACAGATATACCGGGATAACAACCGCAGCCATATATCACCACATGATACACATGAGCACTTCGACCCAGGGTACCGATATACATGGGAACTTAAACCCACAGTATAACACACTATGACATATGTGGGGGCTCTGACCCACTATATATCACTCCATGACATACTTCGGCTCCAACCCTTAGTATATCACTTCATGCATGTGGATTTCTAGTTTCTCGATATCACCAAATCACCATCGACACGGGACCTAGGGCATCAACAGACGGAAACACTACAGAGGGACTCCATTCCCAGTGCAAATTACCCGTCCGGACTCGATTTGTTAACTATCATCATGATTCCAACAGGTAAAGCCATCCTCATCTTTTTCATTCTTTTTCTTTTTGAAAACCTACTAATCAAGCAGGGCTAAGCATAACTAAGAATTTTCCAAAATCAGGTAACAAGGAATATGGAATAAGACAGGTAATGCAATTGGTGGGTTATCACTTAACTCATATAACTTAATGCAACATAGCATAACTGAAGCGATAAACTTTTATAAATTAAGGGTAGGGTTTGAAATGCATCCGGGGCTTGCCTTGGTGGTCGGGGTAGACGGTCTCGAGCTCTGGATCAACTCCCGATTCCTGAATCTGCTCTTCCTTGGGATCTGGTGTGATAACGTTAAACTCTCCGTTAACGAAAACTATACGATAAAATGATATGCTTCAACATGATGGAATAGTAAACATGATGCTCGATGGATGCATGACCAGATTAAGGGCTTGAGTATAACTTTCCTTCACGATAAAGTTGCAAGCCAACCAAGACTTACTCACTAAGTTCATTAGGGTTAACTACGTCATTTAATAAGGTTATTAAACACATGAAATAACGTTGATTAGTCCCTAATGACATGGTTAAGATAAGCGCAAACAATTAATTAAAGTGCCAAAGGTTACTAGGGTTAATGACCCAATGTCATCAATCAATCCCAAAGTCAAACAACCCTATAATGATTAAACATGATTAAAGGGGTTAATTAATTAATTAAAAGCATTTAAATAAAGGCATAAAATTAAAGTTGCCTAAATGATCTCAAAATTTTATTTTAAAAATCTTTTGGTCTAATCAGATGGCAAAACAAATTTTAGAATTAAAAGCCAATTATTTTATTTATTAAAAATCATAGAAGGTGCATTTTTCAATTAAAAGGACTAATTTTAACTTATGCAAAAATTATTAAAATTTAGAATTTCATATTTTTTCTAGGTAGATGACATCATAAAGAATATACACAAAAATTTTTATAATTTTTGGAGCTATACATAAATTATTAGGAATTTCTAAAAAAAATAGCATTTAAATGATTTTCTAGAAATAAATAAAGAAAAAAGAAAATTTCTCCCCGAGTTGACCACGCCGGCGGCGAACTTTGACCGGTCGATGATCGTCGGCGGTGAGGGCTTGGAGCGCGGTAAGGGCACCAACGTGACCTAGTCAACCTCGCGAACACGATGGGGTGGTTAATGCGGTGGCAAAGTCACGGCGGCATGCTCGTCGGCAGCGACGGCGGATATGGCGGCGCGGCTGACTGCGGAGTGGCGGCTATGGTGCATTAAAGAAGAAAAGGAGGGTGCCATAAGCACCAGTGGCTCACCGCGGGACTGATGCGCTAGCTGGTGAGGTCGATGGTGGACTGGAGCGAGGTCGACTGTGTATGGCGGCGGCAATGACGAGCTCCGTCGGCGGCAAGACTCGATTCCGGCGTCTCCTGGGCATTATCAAGCCAACCAACAATCGCATGAGCACTAGGACATCATGGCAAGCATGATGGGGTAGAATATGAAAGAAAATGACCAGCAATTACGGCGGTCGAGGTGTCGAGCTCACGGCGGCTCGGACGGCCGGACCCGAGGAAGACGACGGCGCGCGGGCAGCTCGGGCGGGGAGAGCGAGCACGAGCTAGCTCAATCGAAGCGCAAGGACATTGCAGAGCTTTTGGCAAGATGAAATGGGCAGAGGTGGATTGGCGGTGATGAATTTTGGGCGGCGGAGTGAGGTCGTCGGCATCGAGCAGAAGAAAGAAAAGAAGACGACGACGGCAGCCGACCTGTATTTATAGGCCAACGGCGAGGAATGGACGGTTGACATGACGACGATGAAACTTCGAGCATCCGGGGCCGAGCTAGCGGCGGCAGCACGCCGGCATGTGCACGACAGCCACGGCAGTGGCGATGAACAGAGGGGAATTGAAGGCGATGACGTCAGCAACTATAGTAACCAGTGATGTCACCCAGAAAATATCAAATTACTCCAGATTTTCATAGCAACATGAAAATCTCCAAAAATAAAGTTTGTATAACTTTTCATGAGCTACATTTTTCATTTAACAAGTATTTTCAAATTTTTCTTAGTTTTTGAAATCTAAGTTCAAATTCAAAAGGGAAACAAAACCCTAGAAACAAATATTTAAAATTACATTTGATTTTTCAATAAAACTTGAAAATATTCAAAACTATGAAATGTTTATATTTTGAAACTAAACATTTTTAATATATAAATTTTTCCCAAATTATGCATAATTTTTGAATTATGGTTTTAAAATCAAAAGGGAACAATTTGCTAAAAAACTGTATTTTCAAACTCATTTGAAATTCCTTTTGGAAACTTGAAAAACTTTAAATACCAACTTTGTAGCTCTTGTCAAGATCTACAAACTATATTTTTAGAGTATTTCCAAATTATTTATAGATTTTTAATTATAGAAAAGGGGATAAAACCATGTTTTGAAATAAAGGGTTTTTGAAACCGAACTCAAATTCGATTTGGTTTCTAAATTAATTGGTTGGTCATTAGTGATCACAAACATCATCCAAGGGTATTTTTAGGTCAATGACCCAATGACACCCTTGGTTGACCAAGTTGACTTTTGAAAAACACTTTATAACTTTCCAATTTGAATTTAAATTTGAATTGCAAAACTTGGGAATAAGCTTTGAAATCCAAATTCAACTTCAAATATGGAAATCACTTTTAAGGGTTGGACTTAGATTTATACACTATGCTTGACACTAGTGTAAACACGGTTTACACCTCAAGTACATAGAGTATAAACTAAGTATTTGAGATGACATTTGAAAGTAGGGTTTTATTATTTCATGTGACAAAACATTCCAGAAACACAATCAACCTATGAAATATAAACTTGTTTTAATTGATGCACATTAAGGTTAACTTAAACATGAATGCTTTGCAATGCATATGATGACATGACATGTTTTAGTTAATATAACACCAGAGGTGTTACACAAAACCACATAGGGACCTTTCACCACTACATAAGAAGGGAGAGAGCCCTCCTCAAACAACAACACTACAAGGAAGAACAACACCACTCAGAGCAACACCACTCTTGAGCTTCACTCTAGAGCTTTGGCTATGACTATCTAGAGTTGAGTAGTTGGCAGAGATGTGAGGGAGAGTTCGAGTAAGCGCTGAGCTTGTCGGTAGTCTTCCCCCATTTACACGCACACGTACGAGTGTGTCTAAAACATTTTGATTAATTGATAAATCCTAAGATTAATAAATTCACCATAAATGTCTCAATGTCAATGGATAGGTTAGATCTTACCACAGAAAGGAGAATGTCATTAAATCTCAAAGTAAACGCTAAATAAATACAACCATCAACATCAAGTCAAGGAGTACAACAAGGCACCACATGAAACCCCACTAACTAACATCTGCTCAGTTTACCACTTATTCATAACTGGGATAGTGGTCATCGTATTTGCAACTAGGGTTTATATGTATGGAACTATGGGATTCCTTGTGGCATTATAGGGATTAGGTTTTGAGTTTTGACACTTCAATCCATTAACTTGCAAGGTTTTGCAGAAAGCTAAAAGAAGTGTCAATCAAGTCATGACCTCTGAGTAGTGATTAGGTAACGCACAGCAAAAAATGTGAGGACGATCAAATCTAGCCATGGCTACCTTTGTGTCTCCACATTGTACTTCTTGTCTATGGAGATCAAGACCACCGTCACCCAAGATGTAGCGATCACAGACACATGGGTGTGAGGCTGCCAGACTGGGCCTCCCACTCGCTCGGCGGCCTTCATTATCGGTCGACTGCAAGTGGAACAAATAGCGTCCCATCATTGTTGGTCGACTGCAAGTGGAACAAGTAGCGTCAATGAGTGGCACCTAGTGCACTCGTCCTCCATCTCTATGCTGGGCCAGGGTGGCATCGCCAGCGACTGCAATGTCCTCTAGTTGCTCTACCTCCACCATGCCCTAGAGATTCGCAAGGAGTTCCCTCATAGAATCTCAAGGATTGGAGTTCCTTCACGCCCTGAGATTCTCAAAGAGTTCCTCAGTGACCCAAGGTATAGCTTGTCAGATTGTCGTCGTGGATGCCACCTCAAGGGCAGCCCCCGACCATGGGCTCCTGTGGCACTTGTGGAGGGGCCTCCCACTTTCTCGACGGCCTCGACTGCAAGTGGAACAAGTAGCGTTGACGAGTGGCACCTAAAGCACTCGTCCTCCATCTCTATGCTAGGTCGGGGTGGCATCGCCACCGGCTGCCACTGCCATGTCCTCTAGTTGCTCTACCTCTGCCATGCCCTAGAGACTCGCAAGGAGTTCCCTCACAGAATCCCTCAAGGATCGAAGTTCCTCCTTCACGCCCTGAGATTCTCAAGGAATTCCTCAGTGACCCAAGGTATAGCTTGTCGGAGTTGTCATCGTGGATGCCGCCTCAAGGGCAGCCCCCGACCATGGGCTCTTGTGGCACTTGTGGAGGGGCCTCCCACTCGCTCAGCGGCCTTCATTGTCGGTCGACTGCAAGTGGAACAAGTAGCGTCGACGAGTGGCACCTAAAGCACTCGTCCTCCATCTCTATGCTGGGCCAGGGTGGCATCGCCAGCGACTGTAATGTCCTCTAGTTTCTCTTCCTCCGCCATGCCCTAGAGATTCGCAAGGAGTTCCCTCACAGAATCTCAAGGATCGGAGTTCCTTCACACCCTGAGATTCTCAAAGAGTTCCTCAGTGACCCAATGTATAGTTTGTCAGATTGTCATCATGGATGCCACCTCAAGGGCAGCCCCCAACCATGGGCTCCTGTGGCACTTATGGAGGGGCCTCCCACTTGCTCGACGGCCTTCATTGTCGGTCGATTGCAAGTGGAACAAGTAGAATCGACGAGTGGCACCTAAAGCACTCGTCCTCCATCTCTATGTTGGGCTGGGGTGGCATCGCCACCGGCTGCCATGTCCTCTATAGTTACTCTACCTCTGCCACGCCCTAGAGATTCACAAGGAGTTCCCTCATAGAATCTCAAGGATCGGAGTTCCTTCATGCCATGATGTTCGTTTGCATGGCAACCGAATGCGCGGGCATCCCCGATTGCTGAAATGCAATCGGTGGCGCAAGCGCGGGAGACGAAACGAACAGAACACGAACGAAACCTTTATGGGAGTTTAGGGCAAAAACATTCCTCTCTCTTTTTACTGCTTGGGGAGTGCTATTTATCCACAACCGTAGACTTTTACATGGCCATTTTGCCTCTCTACCTACTGCTTATCCCTGGAATATGCCGTCCGCCAGGGTCACATCCGCCATCTTCACGTACGATACCTTTTGTCTCCCAACAACCGACCGGGCCCTGTTGGAGTCAGCTCCCAACCGTTGTCGGCCTCCTATTTGCCGAAGTGTGGACCCCCGTACTTGCAATCGAGAACATCAACAAACCCAGCAGTGATTACCAAAACGCAGCCGAATGCGTAACCGTCGAATCGGCCCTGTTTGCGGCGTTCGCCAGTGTGGCGAAACACCCTACTTCGCATGCCCGCCTTCCTCACATGTTGGTGTGCGCCGAAACATTGCCGAATGGATTCTGTCAAAAGTCCCTCGGGACGACCGAAAAGTGTTGCCGAATGGCGTAACGATGAGGGACCGATAGGGGGTGGCAACGATGTGTCCGTCCCTCAACACCTGATATTCTCAAGGAGTTCCTCAGTGACCCAAGGTATAGCTTGTCGGAGTTGTCGTCGTGGATGCCACCTCAAGGGCAGCCCCCGACCACGGGCTCCTGTGGCACTTGTGGAGGTATAGTGTGCTCCTACAACTGGTACCGGGCCCTCGTGGACAAGGACAAGCTGGGACTCAAGGAGTACCTTAACATTGAGAAGCCCGAGAGCGTGGGCATGAGCGACAGGGAGAAACGTGATCTGGACATGTGCCAGATCAGCTATGCCTGCGTTGATGCGTATGTGTCATATGCGAGCTCGGGCGTGCTAGCTATTGATGATGTGTGATACAATTCATCAACAGAAATATGTACCAGACAGTCTGGTTCGCGAGATTGGGAGCATTATTTCACATTCACCGGTCAAATGCTGCATCAGCATGTATGCTAGTATATGGCTAAATACATTATATAGGAAACAAAATCACGCACCGATCAATCGAATACGGAAGTCGTGTTGGCGGCGGGGTCTTGCTTTGCAGCTGGTCTTGCTTGCTCCTTAATCTTCGCTCTCACATACAGGACGGACTACACCCGTCCACCGTCTTAATTCACAGACACAAGACCATCTGTTGAAAGATCCAGGCCATATCATCTCCTTGAAAACAGCAAACCAGCCAGGCATACGAAATACATATAAATACAGCTGAAGTATGTTAGAATATACTACGCTTTGTCAAGGACACGGTCTCGTTTTCCACCATCCCATTATGTACTTGTTTGATCATCGGATAATCATATCTGAGAGATTCGCTTGTGCCTTGGATGCCAAGCATGTGGGTTACGACGTGAAACAGCTAGAGCACACAATCATGCATGCTAGCCGCCATGAAAGCATTCAAAGACGTCGATCGCCTTACTCGACCGCACCCCAAAATCAGGGAATGGGAGACATGGAATCGGACGATATCAATCACCAAATCCAACTATATATAGTCATATCACCAAATCCAACTATATATAGTCATGTACTCACGTCCAACTGGCAACTAGCAATCCATTCACAAAATTTTGCTCTGAACATATTGGAACAACCAAAAGTCATGGAGAGAACAAGAGTGTCCTCCTACCTGTCCATCTTGTTAGTCGTAGCACTGGTCTCACTGTGTGCGCACAGCGCAGCCGGTGAGCACGGCGGCAGCAGCAGCAGCAGCGCGGACTTGGATGGGGACGAGGGCCGCCGCGCGCGCGGCGCGGCCACGGTCGCCGAGCTCCTTTCGGTTCACAACGCGGCCCGGCAGGTGGTCGGGGTGCCGCCGCTAACGTGGAGCCCACAGATCGCGGGGTACGCCAAGAACTACGCGCACTCGAGGCGCGGGGACTGCGCGCCCCATCGGTCGCCGCTGTTCTACTTCGGCGAGAACCAGTTCGTGGGGAGAGGCCGGCACTGGAACGCCACTGCGATGGTTGCGCCGTGGGTGGCGGAAGGCCAGTGGTACGACTACGGGAGCAACTCCTGCGCTGCGCCGCCGGGGGCCGGGTGCCTGCGGTACACACAGGTGATGTGGCGCAACACCACGCAGCTCGGGTGCGCCAGGATCGTGTGCAACTCCGGCGATACTTTCCTCGTCTGCGACTACTTCCCGCCAGGCAACTACGGCACGGGCAGGCCCTACTGACCGTCGTCAGTTGATCACGTCATGGATCTGCGCAAACATTTTGGTTTGCCAAGTGTTAAGCTATACATTACTGATACTGTGTGTTGTTCGTTTATGCTTAAGTGTCTTTCAATTGTAATCGTTCCTTTTCTCGGGTATTTCTTCAGCGCTGCCGTGTTCCACCGGTATGCTAAAAATAAAACGAAAATAATGATGATTTGCTTGAGAAAACTGTTTGCACATGAACGTGCCTCCGGCGACGAGCACGACGCGCAGACACAACGCAAGAGTCTCGTCGAGCATGATACATAAGATACGCCGGCGAAAGCTTTTAGAACCACACACCACATGCTCCTGGGAGGGACCCGTTAGGGAGAACGACGGCGATGGGCTCCCCTAGGTTGGCTTGACCGTCTCAAGACCATGTAGTTGTTGTCGCAATGAAGTAATGGCAATGAAGAACAAGAAGCAAAAACTCTGCTGATAGAAGATAATCAATGCAAAATTGTGTAGTAGATTTATCTATCTGATTTTCATCCTTTATGTTTATAGGGCATCCTATCTTTTCAAAAATTATAAGATTCAGACACCGAAAAAAAGATCGAGTTGTTACGACATCTCTAAATGTTCCCAATACTATTGCCAAAACCCTTGACTTTTCTAAATTGCAAAAAATAATTAAAAGCAATAAAAGAAAAGTATTTCTCTTACGCTTTCTAGAAAGTATAATAATAACTTCTACAAAATATTAAGACTCAATATGCGTGTTTCACTGTAACACTCCAACTGTTTAACCTAATCTTAATGATCAATCATGATGATGCTCAGGATACATTTAGACACACGAGCAGTGGTTTCAGCAATCTGTTTCTTAACTTCCTGCTGAATCTGTCCCAAATCAGTCATGCGTTGGAACACCAGATTGAAATTGTCCCGCATATTCCCCCCAAAATTGCCTCTCAGATTCAGCACTACTAGCCATTTGGTTAAGCATGATTTGAGTCTAGGCTGATGGCTGGGGATCTGCCGGTTTATTGGTGCCGTGGTTGCAAATCAAACAGCACAACGAGGACTGAGTAACAGGTTCACTCACCACCTCTCCTTGAGCGTTCTTCCCTGTCACCGCCACCTGGAACGGAGGCTCAATCTCAGAACTTGACATGGAGACTTGCTCCGCAACCTGGATCGAAGGACCGTTCCCCGCCGCCCACGCCAACACTTACAATGGTTCACGCCGCCGAACCAACAGTGTCGATGCAGAACCCCACTCGAGCATAGAGCCGCAGATGACGATGCTGATGGAGGTTGACACGCCGCCGTGGAACGCCGCTCATCGCTCAAACAGCACACTGATGTAGATATCAGATCCACGAGCCGATTCTGAGCCCCGATTTGGTGGGTGGGAAGGGTGGGTAGCGAATCAAAGTTGAGACGAACATGTACGACGCAGATCGAGAAGAAATCGCGGTGGCCGAAGCACTGTGAGCACTCGTTCCGCAGCCGGTTGCCGCTTCGATGAACTTCAATTCGGTACGGGAGGGAGGGTGGGTACTGGGGGCGAGGATAGATAGGGGGTGATTGGTTATCCGAACCAACGTGAGCTAGGACGAAGAGACAATGCGGGCTAGTTTGATGCACGTCCAATCATGCACACGCCCGTGTTTGGTTGCAAAAGTCATTTCCGTACAGAAAGAGAGTGAGTTTGTTTGGTTGCAGGTACGGACCATTTTGATGAACGAACTTACACTGCCCTCATGCACCTAGGTTCCTGCGCTGCGCCGTGCCATCTAGGCTCGTGAGGGAAGCTCACCTCGAGCTTCCCAAGTGAGCCGGGATGGAGGGGTGGAAAAGCACGACTCAATGCAGGGAAATGGTGCGAGTCGGGGAACCAAACATCACCCATGTGACGTAAATGGACCTGAATGGCCATTTGAACCATCTAACGTGGGCAACCAATCACCCCCGTAGACTCTCGATACCGCTGTAACAATCCGTGGCCGCCGGCAATTACCGGAACGTGAGAAGACAGATTGGATCGAACATGGACGAGCAGAGGACTCCTTTGTCCCGCGTGTTGCTTACTCGATTCAGAAAATAAACTTGGTTCACTTACAGCTCAAGGCATGGCCATTTAGGCACGTCCAGACCCGGCACGATGGCCCACCAGTCATTGACTCAAAGTCTACACTCATTAAACGCAAACATATTAAATATGCTAACCACCGCATGCATACGCCTATGCGCTATACGCCACCGTCTTCATGCCATGACATAAAACATCTAGGTAGTAGAAATTTTATTCAATAGAGAATGATAAGCTTGCTTACACACTTTTCTACAATTCATGTGTCTATGCTTAGATTTTCTTTTGTAAAATATCATAATAGGTTATCTATTTTTATTTTTTAGTTGATACGAGCTAGCAAGTCACTACGGAAAACTCAAACTTTTCCTAGTGCCGCAAACTTTGCCGAGTGCCAAAACGTGGGCACTCGACAAAGAAAATCTTTGCCGAGTGTTGCACTCGGCAAAGATTTGCACTCGGCAAATCAGGCCTTTGCCGAGTGCCAAAGGGTGCACGACACTCAGCAAAGAGCGGCACTCGGTAAAGGCCCTCTTTGCCGAGTGCAACGCTTGGCAAAGAGGGTTCTCGGTAAAAAAGGCGTCACACTTGACGGCCCAGTCCGCACACGTTGTTAATATATATATTTTTAAAAAACTTTGCCGAGTGTCTCAGCTTGGCACTCGGCAAAGAGGGCCTTTGCCGAGTGCCAAGCAGCCCCTTTGCCGAGTGCCATTGCCTGGCACTCGGCAAAGGCCCTCTTTATCGAGTGTCAGGTTTGGTACTCGGTAAAGATTTGTTTTGTTTTTTAAATTTTGGTTTTAAACTTTTTCTGTAGTCCTAATATATTGTTTACAAGCCCATGTTTGAATTTAAAACTTTTTATAAATTTTAACTATATTTTTTAAATTAATTTTGTTTACTTGAATTTTTCTCAAAAAAATAAATTTAAGCTGCAGGTGTATAAAATAATAAAATCTAGTCATTCAGAAAATGATATTCATGTTGAAGAGTGTATTTTAAGGCCTTATACAGATATTCACCCAAAATTTTAAATGTCTTATTCATGAAACATGACTGTCTACTTACGAAAAAAGTGATTTTTAATTATATGTAAATAAAATCCAAAAATCACGAAACTTGACGAGGTGTCATGTTATTATACGTGGAAACTATGGTAAAAATTTAAAGGAGGTTTAGAGCGAATTATGACGTCGGATGTCAAAAACTCGGGCATCTCCGCGTGTGATCACCGGTTACCTCCCACACGCGCACACCGTTCGGTCAGCTGCCGCCGCCGCCGCCGCCGCCGCCTGTCCGCTGCCGCCCCTTGCCCGGCCGTCCGCGCTTATCCCGTCGCCGCCCCGTCGCCGGGCCCTGCCACCCTGACCCCGCGGCCTCGCCCCTCCCTGCCGCGGGCGCCGGTTGCCAGCGCCCGGCCCGGCCCCGCCATCCCCGCTCCTCGCCGAGGCGGAGAGGCAGCGGGAGCGGGCGCGGAGGGCGTAGCACCGGCGGCTGCGACAGAGGCAGATGAAGGTGGAGACGGAGGCCTGGGCGCGCGCCACGGAAGAGTACCGCGAGATCGAGCGCGAGATGCTCGACCGCCGGCTCGCGCCCGCGCTGCCCTACGTCAAGTCGCTCTTCGAGAGGAGGTTCGAGCCGCTGCGGGACGCCATCGCCAGGGACCAGGACGTGCAGCGGCGGAAGCGGGTCAAGCACGTCTACGCCAAGTACCTGCGCCTGCTCCCCGCCGACAAGCTAGCTGCTAGATCCAGTGGTCGGCTGTTGTCCCCTTCCCTGTCTGTATTTCGATTTGGCTTCCCATCGATCTCCCCCTGTTAATCTCTCTCTTTGATTTGTTGCGGATTTCGGACGCAGGTCCAGTGATTGAGTGGTGGACAGGTGGTTTGGATTTCAGCACCGTACGTGCCTGTCAGTTCGGCCTCAATTTCGATTTCTAGCACCACGGTGAGCAGAGCTATCAGGTGCTCCTCTGTGTGTCTGCGTTAGATTCAGCTAGTCCACAGCATGCAAGGCCCTTCGGATTGCAGCACCTATGGATGTGCGTGTGCTGTTTCTAATTGGTGAAAAGCACTACTTTCTGGCGTCCGAGAAAATGGCTATTACATGAATTCAATTACGGTGGCTTCTCCTAAATAGGACTCTAATCGTTTGCTTCTCCTAATAAGACTCTAATCAATTACCATAAGCTATAGCAGGATTTTAAATCTTTTAACCATGTTTTAATTCCTAAATATATGTATTTAGCCTTGACAAGACTATTTTGCCCCTGGCCCTTCAAAACATGACGGCGGGGCAGTAGTCCGGCTCAGACGACGCGTCGGCGAACAGTCGTCAGAGCCGGTCCAGGCAGCCCCGGCACGAGCCGTACATCGTCTCGGCAGAGGAGATGATGTCGTCTGCTGGTGATCCATCGACGCCGGTGACTTCGACGCCAACGCCATGGCTGCTGCGGCTGCTGTCTTTGAGGAGATTCAGGACAAGGGCCTTCATCTCGCGACGGCCCCGCTCGTCGGTGCTAGTTAGTGCCATCTCCATGATGCTCGCGAATGTGTCGCTGGGCCGCGGTCTAAGACGGTCGTCGTCGTCGGAGTCAGCGGCTATCCTCTTGAGCAACGGTCTGACGACTCCACCGTAGTAGCTGCAGACATCGCCGCCGTCCTCGTCCTTGCCGCCCTTGCTCTGCTGGAGCCGGCAGACGGAGGCCACGACGCGGCGCTTCTCCTCGTCGCCGACCCATGGGACGGCCTCCAGGTAGCGGAGGCAGGACGCGACGCAGGCGCGGAAGCCCAGCGCGTCGGCGGCCGCCATGATGCGGAGCACGCGCGGGACGCCGCTCTGCTTCAGCAGCAGCGACCGGTGGCTGGCGTCGACGTCGCAGTACATGAGCCCCACCCTTTCCACGTAGACCTCCGCGTCGTCGCAGTCGTGGATCTCCACCACGCACGGCAGCCGGGAGGAGGTGGTGCCGGCGGCGAGGCGGTGGGCGAAGAAGGCACCGCTCTGGGAGAGCATGTCGCTGTGGACACTCATCCGCACCGCGATGCCCTCTTTCCCGTAGAGCAACACTGTCAGCTAGTGGCCGCCCGAACCCGGCGCAGACCTTGTGCTGCTGCTGCTGTGGCGGCGGCTCCTGCTGCCAGTCGGGCGGAGCTGGAGCCGGCGCCGGAGCCGCGGCGGTCGCTTGGCTGTGCTGGTGCTGCTGACCGTCGATTGCTACGGCGGTCGCCGGGTCGTCGTCGGTCACGGACGGCGCGGTCTGGACCGAGGGGGCTCTGGGCAGAGGGGCGTGGAGGATCGAGTGAGGGCGGCGACGGCGGACTGGAAGGTCGCGAGTCGTGAATGAGAATAGGTCACAGCTGTACGACGAGTCCTATTCCGTGCGTGTGTATATCATAGAAGGGTAGTACGGTCATTAATAGAAAATACATGTATTTTGGAAATAATAAAAATGATTAAATAAAACAAAATCCTATTATAGCTTATGGTAATTGATTGGAGTCCTATTAGGGAGAAGCAAACGATTGGAGTCCTATTTCGAAGAAGCCAGAGTCCTATAATATCTATTTTCTCCTTGCTTCCGTGTTTTTCAATTTCCTTTTGGCTTATCCTTCATACTAGTTCAGATAGCAAGTGAATCAGCTCCTCTACTTGACTTTGGGATTGGGAGCCGTCGTGGTCTGTTCATATGTTTGGATACAGGATGTGCTCATCGTGAGGCAAGGAATCGTGCTTGACTTTGTTAAGAGAAAAGCTAGTAGAATACCAAAGCACTGTTTCCATGTTTCTTGTTTTCTGATTGGAGCTGGAGATATACGTGTGCTGATTTTGGTTGGATAGAAGCAATTATCTTGCTACCGTGCCAAGAATATGCAACATTTCATTTGCATGATGTACGTAGGGCTCACATTTAGCAATGCTATCTTCCTGTCTGATGACTGTCATTTTTTTGCCATTGTTTTCATGCTTTGCAAAATTGCATACTGAGATTCTGTACATGTAGCACCCCAACTTATATTTAACACACTATAATGTGTTTTGATGTGGTTGTCTTGAACAGCACAATTATTTGTGATTTTAACAAGATTCAGGGTCAACGTTTGTAGCTTCCAGTACTATTACAAGTGCAAGACCAATAATAAGAATAAAGGAAAATAAAAAGCAAGTTTTGGTCCTAGCTTTTTATAAGTACAAATAGAAGTGTTTCTGGTGACATAAAGACAATATGTGCATACACTCCTTAACATGTTATGCTACAAAATATTTTCTTTTCTGAAATCAGTATGTCTAGAAATTTATATTCGGATCTGATCTAATCCCTGGTATATATATTGTTAGTCATATATGCTGCTCTACTTTTCAGTGTCCTAGAATAGGACAGAGTTGCCTTCCTTTGGCTGCTCAGTGTTCGTTTGGCTGCTCAGTGAGCTGCAAAGTGCTGCAAATTCCATCACTATGGGAATAAGGTAATTTATGTTTCCACTTGTTTGATGTCACCCTCACATAGTTCCATCAGTTGTCTAGATCTAATTGTAGGTGAAGAATCACATACCTTCAAAGTTCTAAGTGTAAGTAGCATTTGTGTGCTATAGGCCGGTTCTTTTCTTATATCCTTTTCTATTTCATTTCCGGTGTAGTCCTGAAGTGTTTATTCATCTTTTTAAGCTCTACTTTCTCCTCCAGCAAAGGCACTGCTTGGCAGCTCTTACAAATACATTAGTGCAGTGCTCGACTACTCTTACAAATCTTACTCCTAAATCGTCAAACCCGGCTTTCACTTCACCTCTCCGTAAAAAAAAAAAAAAAAAAAAAAAATCCGCCCGGCTTCACCCCGCCTCCCCTCCCCGCGCGATAGGTGGCCCGGTGCTGCCCTTCTTCCACTCACTAAAGAAAACCGCCTGACAGTTCGCCGCTCCCCCGGTCTCCCGGTCCCCGCGGCCCGCCCCGCCGCCGCTCGCCTCTCCCCCGGTCCCCCGGTCCCCTCAGCCCGCCGCGCCGCCACAGCTCGCGCCTGCGCCAACGCCGGAGATTGGAGGAGACTCTGGCAATTGGTAACTACCGTGACCGTGCGCCTCTCGCCCAGTCGCCGCCGCCGCCGCAGAGAGCACCTCGACACCCCCGCTCCCGGCCTCGCCCAGCGCTCGTGGCGCACCTTCGTCCTTGCCCAGCGCTCGCCCACGCCACCATCGCTCGTGACCTAGCCGTCACCCAAGATCTCATCAACCTGAATCTGGCGAGGTGGCTCGGGCAGTCCAGACACCAGCGCCTACACTGCTGGGATCGAGCGGGAGGAGCGCACGGCCGGAGGCAGCGGCTCGCCGCGACGTCGTGGACGATCATGGCAGGCACACCCCGCACTACGGCGGCGCGGTCGCAGGTGGCGCCTGCAGGTCTGGGGAGGTGCCCCACTCGGCTGTGGCTGCCGTGGCGCTGCGCTCGGAGATGGTGGAGACTGGAGAGGCCATGCGCCGCCGGCAGCGACCGCGTGCTACGTCCCGGATAAGCTGGACCGGAAACAACCTCCTGATCAATGTCTACGCGCTCAACTGGATTGGTATGCAGTTGTTCATCGTTTGAACTAAACTAATTGGCTATTCGTATTCGGATCTGGTCTAATTGCATGTGCGCGTACATGTATTATGCCTAGCTTCGATTCCTTTCAAAGATTATCATGCATACATGTGTGCACCCCTTCTTTACTGGATCTGCGCCTGCAGTCTGTGTGCTTTGCACTGAATGTTCTTTGCACTGAAAATTTTTCCAATCAAGAAAATATGCTTACGTACTGATTTGAGAACTTGGCATTAGGGGCATGCTGATGTTGAAATTGAAGTTACCTTACCATGTGGCAGCAGCCAGCAGCAGCACACCAACAAAGGAGAAGAATGGTTTCCTTTTTCTAAGATTCAATTTGGTTGTCAATCTAATCCATATGTTTCTTCCACCTGTTCAGTTAGTTGTCGATTAGAGTGTTGTGTGATGCACTGATTCATGTGTTTTTTCCTGTTACATTATGTGAAATTCCTACATTCCAAGAGGCTGAATGCAAACTAGGGCCTGAATCTGTGAATTGAGTGCTCTTGAACAGCGATTATGTTCAACCTTTTCTGAACGTATTATCATTGAGCAATCGACGCAGCTGCAAGTATCTAATTAGAGCTGACCCCTCCCCTCCTGAAGCCTATTAATTCTCTCTTTATTTTAGCTTTTCAGCCATAAGCCAACAAGCTAAAATATGGGTACTGATCAAAGAATTCTGCGTGGTTGATGCCTATTTAGTTTGGTCAGATTAATCTATGTTTGGTGCAAATGTTATTTTTGTACCTCCATTCAAAGATTCAGGAGTACAAATGTTGGACTCAGAAGTTTTATATATCTTAAAATTCAGAAAATGTTCCTCCATTTGTTATTTTAATCAATTATTTGCATACTTGAATTCACAAATCACAAAGAAAAAACATAGTCCTGTGTGTACCATTATGCAGTGATTTCCACCTTAAGTATCTGAGAGTCTACTGGTCCTCAATTCCGCAGGAGCATGCAGAGTTTCTTCAGCATTCAAATCGTCCGGCACCTGTATCTCCTAGCGCCAGTGCTGAGAGGTGAGGATGCAATGTGCTCTGACATTTCTTCTAGGGTCTTATTTGATCTAGCTGTTGCTTTCATTGGAACAACTACCATGTGGAAATTCTGAAGGTAACCTACTGAACTAAGCCAATGCAGTTCATTCTTGTTGTAAATTATTAATAATGAAATTATGAGGTGTATATGCAAGCACCAATTTAATCCGATTTCACTGAACCACGGTTTTGAATACAATTCGCCCAATTATTAGTTTGTCTATCATTTCATATTTGCCAAGGACAGGCCTGGTAATCCCCATCATCTCTTGATCGTTTTTCTGACCAAGAGTTATTTGAGTATGAACGAATACACTGTCTCATGGAAGCATGATTTATTAATTTCTCACAGGGTTGCTGCACAACAGAAACTGCTGACGACATGTTAAGATGAAATGATGATATGTTCTTCATGAAACATTTGCCCTTGTTGGACATTTTCAGTAATCATTATGATAAAGTATCACGTTTTGGTATGTTTAGATTGGGCTTATATTGTGTCATAATGATGGTTTCCTTTTTCATTCAAGTAGATAAGGTATTGACCCCTTTGTTATTTTACATTTTTTTTTGGCGGTTGCCTTCAAGTACGTTGTGGGCACAACATGAAGCAAGGGAGTTGGGAGGGACCAACCATTTGCTCAGACAGGCAAGCTGCACTAGCACAACAATCTGCAGAAGTTTGGCTTCCACTTAGTAGTAATTGGCTAGCTGCTAGATACAACCATTTTGAATTCTGGACACTGCAATATGTGTCTCTGCTGGGTTGTGATTGCAGTAAATGCTAGATTGTATGCCAAGTGGTAAGGTTAGTAATGTCATCTATGTCCTACTATCATTGTTAAACTCACCAGAGTTTGTTTGCAATGACCCTGTTAACGACCTCAGGATTGGGTCCATTTTTTGTCCTTGCTGATATTCGATTGGATTATAGATTATATGAACATTCCTCCCTCTTATGACTTATAGTTTGCAACGATGGTTCTGAAATATTGATAGTTATTTCAATGGTTGCATTTGGTGTATGCTTCCTATGTTTGCAGAATAACATGATTTTCTTCTCTTTGCAGTCAATTTCTTATCTGCGGAAGGAGCTAGCAGAATTTTTGACTGGAAGGCCCACTCATGTCTTCATGTCTTTGTAGTCCCTTCCTATCAAAGTTTAAATTTTAGTCATCACCTCATATTTACAAGTGATTGCACATTTCTAGAAGCTGAATATTTTTGTGCTTTTTTTTCCTTTGTGGATGAGTTGTTGCTAAAAACATAGCAGACATGGATGTACAGGGTGTTCTATGTGAGACTGTTTTTGTAGTTTTTGCATATTACTTTTGTTTTGCCATTGGAAACGAGCAGAGATATTGGTTTGGTCGTTGCATGTCGGAGTTGAAGGAGTACAATGCTTATGGCCATGCTTATATTTTTATGGCATTAAGTTTTTCCCGTTGCAACGCACGGTTATTTACCTATTCATTCACATGTCTTGGAGTGAGATAATTTACAGTAGCAAGCTGAAGTGATGTGCAGTAGGAAATTGAAATGGAGTAGAACTGTAGAGGCAGTATTCAGTTACAGTAGTAGGAAATTGGAATGGAGTAGCAAGCTCAAGTGATGTGCATTAGAAACTGTAAAAGTAGTATTCAGAAAGAAGCAACCTTTTTTTTTTCTATATGTGTCTCTGTTCATTTAATGCAGTGTATGGACCCCAATTCCCAAATGTTCTTATCGAGAGGGAAGGCCAAACTTCAGTTCAGCTTTCCACAAAGTTTACTATTATTCCAAACACTGGACAGGGTTTAGTTCGGTTCAGCTAAGTGACTTGTACTCATATTCAGTTTATTAGCTGCTCAAATTAAATAGGTCAGCATGCTAAAAAAAGGTTAGCGTTCTGCATCATACTTGATTCATGCAAAAGTTTGCGAGGCATCAGTGGTAGTTCCTAATAATGAACATTGTGAAGCATTTTATTCTGTACAGACTTTGTGAGGCATCAGTGGTAGTTCCTAATATAATCCAGCTACTTGTTTATCTACTCGTGCTCTTCTCATTACCGTTGTAAAGCTGCTGAATCAAGTAAGAATGTGATTTTTTAAAAAATAAAAAGCAAGCTTTGCCGAGTGCCTGTGATGTGGCACTCGGCAAAGAGTTTTTTTTAAAAAAACAAATTTCTTTACCGAGTGCCTGTGATGTGGCACTCGGCAAAGAGTAATTCTTTACCGAGTGTTGCACTCGGCAAAGAAAAGTAAAAAAAGAAAGACGACGTGACGGCGGACTACGACGTTAAATCTTTGCCGAGTGCCGCCCGGGCACTCAGTAAAGTCTTTGCCGAGTGTTCGTGTTTTGGCACTCGGCAAAGATTGCGTTTACTGTGAAGAGGTAAGTCGAGACCTCTTTACCGAGTGTTGCACTCGGCAAAGGCTTTGCCGAGTATAAAGCAGCCTTTGCCGAGTGCGACAGACACTCGGCAAAGTTCCAGTCCCCCGTAGTGAGTTCACTCTATTGTTGACGAGTTCACTCTATTGTTGACGGCGCCCTAAGAAATTGTTTCATCTTCTTTAACTTCAATGCCACACCATTATTTTACTTCATCCTAATTTCTAATTAATGAACATAACAACCGTCTAGTTTTTAGGTTCGAACCGTTGTTTTAAAGGTGTCACCTAGGCGCCTAGGAGTCAACTAGACGTCCAGGCGTACCCAGCCTGCCTTGGAAAACAGGGGCGCCTTCGCCTATGCGTCTAGAGTACCCAGCACTTGCCCTGGACGCCTAGTGGGCTTTTTAAAACACTAGTTGGGATTGCTATAACTACGCAATCAGAGTTTCTTCCTTCCATGCACTACTACAGATTACTTGATCTGTGTCGGTCCCAGGCCCTCCATCAGCGTCGGATATTGAACCAGCACCAGCATATCGACAGTGATGTGGGGAACAACATCAGTGCCGTCTCTTTGAACCTGGCACAGATAACACTTTCACTGCCGGTTAACAATACAAGCTGGCTTTGTTCTCAACAGCAACAATGTCGGCTTGTCCCTCCAGTCGGCAGTGTTGTTAGCAATAACACTGCCGGTTCGTAACAGGAGCCTGCAGTGTTATATTCAAGAACAGTGCCAGTTGAGGATACACACTGGCACTGTTATACATGGCTAACACTGCCGGTTGTTGCTACCAGCCGTTAGTGTTCTACATGGCTAACACTGCCGGTTTCAATTATCAGCCGGCAGTGTTACATAGAACAACACTGAGGGTTGGGAACAACATCCGGCAGTGTTCTCAACAGAATCACTACCGGGGTGTTTACTAGTCCGGCACTAATCGTTAGATGATAACTGTCGGTTTCTATTGAAATCCGGTAGTGATAGGTTTTTTTCTGTTTATTATTAGCAATTATAAAATCGTTATTTTATGCTTTTTTTAATTTAGTTTTGCAATCCGATTGCAGTTCATAACACGATACTATTAAGCATTACGATGAAACTAAAGTACTTACATCATCAAAATTTACACAAAAGTATTTGTTACATGTCCCTAAATCATCTCAAGTCATCTCCTACACCCGAATCAATCTGTCTTTGAAGCTTTTTGCCGTTGGCATGGTCTCCTCTGTCGTAGCCTTCATGATCGAGAACATCCCATTCGTCGAGACCACCTCATCCATGACGAAGCCTGCTAGCGCTTCTTGGAATCCTCTGATTTCGGGTTCTAGAATGCACTGGACTTCAGCCATCTCGTGCTGTAGTAGTTGATGAAGACAGAGATGATGTGTTTGTATTACTAATTGAGATGGGACGAGCACACACATAGTAGAACCTAAATTAAGAAATACATGAGATGGGAGAAGCATACACACCACTTCTTGTGATGCCGGGGTTCTGCCACCTACGTAATGATACATTGCCCACATTACGTAGAACCCACATTCGTTGTTTGTCTGCGGCTGCTCCAAAGTTTGTATTTCCATACGATAGGCCTTGAATGGGGTCGTCGACGGCAGCACTTTTGTCATGGCCCTATCATATATACATATATAAAGTTTAAAATACAAAATATGAGAATATATGCTATATAGGAGACTTATAAAAAAATAATATGATATCAGGTCCACTTACTCATCTAGAACTAGGCGTAGTTCATCGACACACTCAAGTTTATGTTCTTGGAGTCCCAAACCTCGATGCATGATTCTTTAAGCTTTATATCCAAGAAAATGTAATGTCCCCTGCAAATCAAACACAAATGTCCAAGTTCATCAAATTCTTATATATTAAGAGTAACAAGATACTATAAAATTAAATATAGTTTGAGATCGAGCTAGAACATATACCCACAGTTGTAAGCTAGCAAAATGTTGGTTTTCTCCTTATCCAAGAAATCTCTAATGACCACCTCCTGTTTTTATGGTACCCTCCCTGTCATATCCTAAGATGCCTCGGCAGCTTCTGTAGTGGACCTCGATTGGATCAAGGAATCCAATGTGCAACATTCTTTGATGGTCACAATAAGCTGCCATCCATCTAGAAAATTAAGCATTGGAATAGTGTGAATGATAGTCAATTATTAATTATAACAATTAATGAAACTTGGTATAGGATACGTATAGTGTCCACAACATCATAATTTGGCTGTCGAGGTCGCGCTTGTGGTACAGTTGGAACAAGTCATCATATTCGACATGATGCCAGATTTCCTGGGGATTGCCAAACCAGTGTATGTTGGGTTTTATGATGACTTCGAATCCAGAGTACTGTTCTAGCACAGCATCACAAATGTAATAGTCATGGAGCTGGCGTAGGTTTGTTGTCAACTGATTCACTTGGTTCTGTGTTTCCATCATATCCTTCCCAAGACTAAACTTGTATACAGTCAGAGCCATCTTAAATTCCATATCATCTGTATATTGCATCTCAGCCTGCTCTTTGCTGAGGGACTCACTTTCCATCAGTTGGTTTATATACAACTTTCTTACCATTAACTTGTCCAGGACCATTTGTTTATTGTCAGGGCTCATGTCCTGCCTTTCGATGTCCTTGACTTTCATCCACTTGGGAAAATCGGCAATTCTATGAAACCAGATATTGCACACCTTTGCACATTTTTCACTGTGCCCGCCAGAGCCCACATGTTGCTTTCCCGAGCACGTGACGCTCGCATCCACTTGCCTCTTCTGTTTTTTATTATTATTCTTTGGAACATTATAACCTGATGAGGCAGACGACGTTCTCGGTTAGTTGTTGTTGCTCCTTTTGCTAGCACCTTTTTGTGATCGAGGCGGGGATTGTTGACGACCAGAGGCACGTGTATTATGGCTTTCAACTTTTTGTGATGGAGCCTTTTGGGAAGGAGGATGTGAACATGATTTGCTCTGAGTTGCAGATGGATGTTGTTTTGGTGGTGAAGGTGCACTACACGAGTAGCCGACTGAGGTGGTGGCGAGGAAGGTGCATGAAGAAGAGGAGGTGACGGTGGCGGTGCCAGTCTAGGTACAACACGAGGAGGAGACAACACTTCATCCAAGAGGGGACCCGCACGATGAGGCGGAGAAGAATGAGAGCCATCTCTAGGCCCCACCGGTGACCACTCGGCATCATCCTCTTCATCCGAAGAGGTCTGGTGATCAAGCTTAATGAAGCGCTTGTGCCAGGCCACATGAGCTCCCTTGTGTTGACCAAGCAACGACCTATCTGCCGATATGGGGTGCTCAATCATTATCTTGTTATACTTCTTCTCAAGTATGGTGTCAATGCTGACGCGGGCATAGCCTTGTGGAATTGGTCAACCATTAAGGTTCCCATCTTCAGTAGTAGGCCAGGCATGGCTGGTAGCCACTTTGTCAGTTGTAAAAGTCTAGCGGACGTACAACCTGACATTAACTAGTCCGGTGATGTCATCCACCGGATGAGGCGCATTAGCCTCCAGATCATCCATCATAAGGGTTGACCCGTAGCTACTACGACCCTTCATCACTGGGCTATAGTTGGTCGAAACATTTTCATCGCCTATTGTAGGAGGACGTGGAGCTGCTAGTGATGCCCTTTCTTCGCTCATTTTTCGAGCAACTTCTTCAGCGACCAAGGCCGCAACTCACTCATTTGCTCGAGCTTCAACTCTATCCACCATCTCCTTGAGCTACCTCTCCTCCTCTGCTAATCTTTGCACTTTTTCGCTCGCGCGTTTACGATAGGTGTCGGCATCCTCCTCGAATGCTGCACTCCAAGGAACGTTGCCGACTCCTCTTGTGTGACCGGGGTGCTCCGTATTTCCTAGTACCTAGGTGAGCACGTCATTCTCCCTATCAGAAGTGCGGACCCCTGAGTGTAACTCCCGGTGTGCTACTAAAAGTTTCTCGATGACCGCATCAATGGCCTCCGAACTAGCGCTATTTTTGCCCGACATTGCTAGATTGTGCCAGGTCAAAAGGGTCCCGTCTAGGCCGTGGCGTGCCCCCTGAGCCATGCTGTAATACACGCTTCTTGGCTCCCAAGTGACGGTCTCTGGCTTAATCCCTTGTTCTTGCAACTTCGCAATGTCCGCATCAAACTCAGGCAGCTTACCAAGGTAGCCATGAGAGCCAAGCTTATGATAATTTGTCGATTTCTCAGGGTTCGCCTTGTTTTTCTCGCTCAAGGCCTTAGCCTTCTTGGATAGCCTATATTCCTTGAATTTCGCTCAAAATTGCCTCTGCTTTTCATACTGTGCCTCACCCCAATTTGGCTCTTTATCCTCATTGATATACTTAGAGGTCAAAAAGCGCTTGAAACTCCTGAACATTATCCCCATGTTTGATCTGGCTTTTTTCTTGACCAACTCCATATCAATGTCAGATGGGAAAGTGAAATATGGTAAATTTGACCAAACGGCAGCCTTCTCTGCTTCTGGGACAACCCATTCATCTCTCTGTGCATCCCCCTTCCAGCGCCTGTACTTAATCGGGATGTAGTCCCTCACAAGAATCCCCATGATAGTCTTCCATTTATTCACCGATTCATCTGGGCTGAGCGGCTCGCCTGTTTGGTCAACTTCAGCTATGTGATAGTGTGCACCTCTGCCCTAAGGAAGCAATGAGGCTCATCGGCTTGTCCTGTGTCTGGTGGTACCCATGTTGCTGGTACCCGCGCCATCTAGCGCACAATTGTTCGTACCCTGGCGAAGACACACAAAACAAGCCAATTGATGAGCGACTAACTTAGCATGTTAGTCTATCTTATTTATTAACAACTAAGTTACCTTGACATTATCTTGTGCCAAGGGACTGTCTTGCACAAGATTTAGCCAATTGGTGGGGCTAAATGCCTCTCCGGCAACTGCCGGAGTTTGCGGGGTTCCCATCCTAGGGGCTCCCGTATCAGCGATCTGATTAGGTGCTTGTTGTGCGTGGTTTGCAGGAGTTTGTGGGGTTCCTGTCCCAGCATTCCCATCCTGCGATGTTTGTTGCCTCCTGCCAAGTTCGCGACGGGCCATCTGGTGATGTGTAGTAGTCATGGCTGTGGACATATAGAGAATTGGCTATTGTAAGTGTTGCAAATCCAACTATTGGGCCCAACAAGTGTGGAGAATATAAAGTACAAAATAAAATACCAAGTCCACAAAACTAGCTCCATATCACAAAGTGCAGGTAATGATAGATGTACAAAAGAAAGTTTACATCAACTTCCAAAGAAGAAATGCAATGAACATATCTTGACATAAAATCATGGCATGTGTCCAAGACCAAAGAGCAGGCGGAGTCCTAATCTTCCAATCTCCAGTCGATGGGTTCTCTTCAATCTCTAGTGCCTGTGGACCCCTTCCATCGCTAAAGCAGGTGGATTCTCTTCAATCTCCAGTGCCGGTGGATTCTCTTCAATCGGTTGATGCACTGGGCCATGGTTTGGTCCACAAAAGGCCCACAAAGCTTCAGCCTTTGTGTTGAATTTCTTGTGGGAATTGCCTGGATAGCGATGGACTTGACAATTGGCATCTGCCCACCTACGGTAGATCCCTTGTTGCCGGCCAATCCACACTACATACCATGCCATTGTTGCCTAATAGGCCATTCACACATGAATTTGACCAAGCAAATAAACCAAGTTAATATAGGGTGTTATCACTATGCCATTCAATCATGTTTTCTAATCAATTTGCCAAACTTTTTATAATACAACATATAACATGTTTGTGTACATCATGCCATAGTTTTTTACACATCAAATCACATGAGGATGAACTATTTGTACATTATAGCATGGTAAAGTATTATATCTCTAGCAAGGGAATTTAATCATCTAGCATATGCCACATCATTAGCATTTGGTCACTGCTCTAACCTAGAGAATAACTTAACATGGGCATTTCAATGATCGAACTCACTCAACTTGCTGGGTGCAGCTGCGGTCCATGCTCCTTGCGGTGGGGCTACTACGGTGGCGTGGACGAGGAAGCAGATCGATCGACCAGGTCGCTGGCATGGACTAGGGGACAACCAGGCGCCACCGTGGAGTCCAGGCTCAAGCTGCCGCCAGCGATGGAGAAACCGCTGTACACACAAATCCAAAAAGATTATCACTGCACGCTCCTAACTGGCAAAACATTGAACACCTTAGGGGCGTTCCAGGGGTGGTGCTCGCCGAGAACAATGGCGCAGCCTGGCCCACGCTCCTAAGTTTGCTGGTGTGAATGCCGCCGTTGAGAGCCTGTAAAGATCCTTGGATAGCTCACCTAAGACGGCTGGAGTCGCGGAGCACCAGCAATGTCGGGCCGGCGCCGAGCGTGGTTGCGGGGCGTCGAGGAACCTGACGTGGCACAAAACGGGGCTAGGGACGGCGTTGGGCACTGTCGTCCACGCCTCGCCATGCACCCCGCGGAGATGAAGCGAAGGGCGCGACTATGGTGGCCGGTGGCGCGGGTGGAGGCAGTGGACAGCGGCGGACGGCAGCGAGAGTTCGAACTAAGTGAGCGTGGAGTGAAAGATTGGGGAATTTTTGGCCCCGCGCACGCTGGGCTTATATAGTCGAGGCATATCAGTGCCGGGTTGAAAGAGCACCTGGCACTGATGATGCATATCAGTGTCGGGTTGAAATAGCACCCGACACTGATGACAATAATCAGTGCCGGGTTACAATAACACCCGGGACTGATGTGGATGAGAATTTTTGGTTAAGTAAACTATAGTCTGGCAGTATACCGAACATTCCCTTCTATCGCAGTGGATAAGGCACGTGCCCTCGGCCCCCGAGTCCCATGTTCGAAAGCATGTGTCCCACATTATTTCCTTTTCTTTTGTTTTTTGAGAATACAATTAAAACTAAACCTAGTACTGATCTTTATTTTTAATTTTTCATAATTATTAGTTACCAATTATTTCATTTTATAGAAATAATTCCTTTTCTAGAATAATATTCTTATTAGTTTTCTTATAAAACTAATCCTTACACTTATGGATGAAAGGGCTCATATACCATAATAATTCAATAAAGATATTACACTTGTATATTCACATATCGAAATGGCTTGAATTTTTTTGCCAACCTTGTACACCTGAACCATGGTCCCACACCAGATCCCATGTTTTTTTGATAATTATTTTAATTATTGTAATTTTCTTTCTGCTTGGTGAGACACACTATGGTGAACTACAGAATGCTAACACATGAATTTTGCATCAACCTCCACAAAACGTTGTTTCCTAGGGCACATGAAATCTTTTGGAAAATTTTGGCGCCATTCCTACTGTTTCCGGGGGTGGTCTCAGTTCAAACTATAATTACTGGACCAAGTCGCGTGAAAATTTAGTTAAACCTAAAAAAGTAGCAAACCAAGTAAAAAAATCTCAAACTTGGTGGATATTTTGTATGTGGCATATGAAGTCAAGACAAAATGTTTTAGATCAATTCGACATAGGAATGCATATGAACTCTGAGTGCAACCTATTTCGTGGAATTTAATTGTTGCCGGCATCAATTATACTCATCACTGCCGGTTCATTAGTTGAAACCAGCAGTGCTAGTGCTCATCACTGCCGGGGCATAGACCAACCCGGCAATGATCATCTGTATCACAGCCGGTTCTTTAATCCAGCCCGGCAGCGATGTTCCTGCCTTGGCTGGTTTTGCATGCATGCATGCTGCAACAAAGTCCCAGCATACTGTTTCCACCTACCACCATGGTGGCCACTCCTATAAATAGAGCCCTTATCTCCATCTCATTCCACACACTACTTCACTTCACGAGCTAGCTAGAAAATTCACTCATAATGAGGTCTCGATGGGAGATAGTCCTACATATACAAATATTTTTTCCTGTCCTAGTCCATCAAAATGGTGCACAATAGAGGTGCTAGAAGAATGCTACTGAAAATAGAGCAACACCAACTGTTAGGGTCGCCACAAGATTGACGGTGCCATCTGAGGATTTGCACTCTTGCTCTAGTGGTGCGGTGTTGGTTGCTGCATGGTGACGGCGTCAAGCGGAATCCGATGCGCCCTGGATTGTTCTTGCAATCGAAGGCATAGGTTCATCGGAGGCTAAGAGCAGAACAAGCCATGCAGTTTACAACGTCCCCAACAGGGAGAGCGCAGAGACATTGGTTCATGGGGGCGCGCTTAGGCATGAGTTTTTGCGGCCTCCTTGATCATCTCGAATCGGCATAGTTCGTTACCACCTGACATTTCTGAGGTTCATGGGATGCTAGAAGAACGCTAGTGAGGTGATTAAATTTTAATGTGTTTATACACTTTGATTGTAACATTAACCTATATAAAAAAAGATCTTTGTTAATGTATATATAATTTTATTTTAAGGTCTTTGTTATCGTATATTTTTCTTGTACTACCCCTCAATAAATATAATATTACTCATTTTGCATGGGTGGATATGCATGTGTCGAGGGATAGGTGCGGACATTGACAAAAGAATGGCTAATTTATAGTACCCATGTCGTGGTCGGTGGGAGCAGTGCTCCAGCTGGGTTATTAGAGGGAGCATGCCTCCATGTAAAAGTTTGAAAACTATTCTACATCAGTGCCAGTTGCAGTTAGAAACCGCCGGTGATGTGGCAATCCGTGCCGGTTATGGTTACCAACCGGCAGTGATAGGGTCCAACGGCATTTTTTAAAAGAAGAGCCCACTGCTGCCGCAAGCTGCCATTGCTTCCGCCTGCTATTGTGGGCCCGGGCCATTCCGGCCGCGTCCTCGGATTCGAACTGAGATGATGGTGCGCCGATAGTTTTTTTATTTCCTTAAAAATCCGAGCAAAAAAATGAAATGAAGGGCATCGAACCGGTGGACTCGAGCTGAAGGGGCCGGAGGCTTAACCACTTGAGGTAGGAGAGGATTTATCGTGCACACATAAGAAATTCTTATAGATAGTTATTATTATAAATAACTGAGCCTTACACACATAATATAAATTAGAGTACTTAGTTGGTCAAACATCAACGAAATACTTTTTTGATATAGTCCAGGAGTACAAGATACAACAAATAGAAAAAATTACATATACGATAACAAAGACCTTACACTATACAGAATCGATGTTACCATCCAAGAGTATCAACACAATAAAATTTAAGAGTAAAGTGCATGGCGGTCCATAAACTTGTGCTATTGTGTCCCGATCCCTAAAGTTACAAAATGGTCGTTTGGATGCCTAATCTCTATTCGGGTCTCAGTTTGGTCCTACCGGGCACAACACACGTTGAACTAACGCAGATACCCCCTTCAGCCTCCGTCTCCTTCACCGCCAGTCGTCGTCGCATCCATCGTCCCTCGCCGTAGCTTCCTCTGTGCCGCATCCACTATAGATCCCGCCATGGCTCCTGGTGCTGCTGAGCCCCATCGTCACGGCGATGGACGTGCTGCTGCCTGCCTGGGGGACATCGTCAGGGCGTTCGCGGACGCCGAGGAACTCGCGGGGTTGGTGTCCTGGGCGCCACACCTGCGGCGTAACCATGACCGCGCGGTGCGGGGTGTGCGTTCAGTGCTCGCGCGGTTCGACTGTCGTGACACCCGATGCCGAAGATGCCAGACTCGTGCTCGCCTGCGTCCGCGTGGCCACTTGGTCGGGATGCTCCGAGGAGGCCGCGTTCCCGGAGGTCGGTTGAGACAGTGACCTCGTGCTCATCGGCGGCCACATGGCGGGTGCCGTACGTTCCTCGTCACCGGCGAGATCGAGTCTCCTCAGCGCCGAGCTCGTGTCGCGGCGTGTAGGGTCATTTCGAACAGCAAGCACGGACGTCGTTCGACAGCTGCGGTCAGCGGCGTGCGCCTCTCGGCGTCAGCTGCACGCCCGAGGAGGAGAAAGCGACGCACTAGGCCAGCAACTCAGTGAGCTCTCGAAGCAGAATTTCTACCTATCGTACCTCGTGGACGTTTATGGATGCCGTGTCGTGGCCAGTGCCTTGTGGACGTGTATGGATGCCGTGTCGTGGCTGCTCCAGCTGCTCTCCTCCACGGACACGACCATGCAGAACAACGCGGTGAACGTGGAGGCCACCGGCGGGCCAGGCCTCATCGTTGACGCCGAGAATACGCTTACCACGGCCAAGGTCAAGGTCCCGTGGAAGCGCTCACCGGCCTGCTGGGCTCGTCCGCCGGAGGCGACGACCACGCCGAAGATCACGGAGCCGCCAGCCGGCGCGCAATCATAGTCAGCGAAGAAGCATTTGTTCAACTCAGGAAAACGCTCAAGGGGGTATCTGCATTAGTTCAACGCCAGTCGACGCCCGGTTGGATCTAACTGAGACCCGAACAAAGATCAGGCACCGAGACCACTGTCTCGCAACTTCAGGGACCGGGATGACACAACAACGCAAGTTTTAGGACCGTTAGTATACTTTACTCAAAATTTAACCACCCTAGTAGCTTTCTTCTAGCATCCATAAACCTCAAAAACGCCGGGGCGGTGACGAGCTATGCCGGTGAAAGTAGGCAATTAAAGAGGTCAGGAAAAACTCGTGCCTCAGCGTGCCTTCCCATGTTGCTCTTATTGCAGTGGTTGTCGGTGGGAAAGTATGTCCTCTTCCAACGCGCAAACACAAAGCCAGAGCCTCACTGGAGACACCAACATACCGCTTTGCTTATAAGTAGAATTCTTCTAGCACCTGTTGTATGCACCATTCTAACAACTTCTGTATGTGGAGGGCTTTCTCCCACAGAGAGGACATGTTAAACTAGCTATGAAGAAGAGTGGGAAAATAAACACAAGTAGCCGTGCATATGCTCCCTAGGTGTGTGCCATATTTATAGGTGAGCTGGCGTGGTAGGTGGCAGCATTGCCATGTTTTTTTTGATGGTGCCGTTGTGGTGGCCACCGGTTTCAGATCAGGGAGTCACAAAGAAAATAAAAAAGGCCAAATCCGTGTCGGTTCCTAGCAAAGAGTGGCACTGACGACAATATTCAGTGCCGAATCCTAATACAACCCGACACTGTTGTGCATCTGACTTTTCTTCCTTCTAAAAAGCATCGCCACTGTCAGTTCAAATCAGGAACCGACAGTGATAGTGTCAACTTTTTTGTTTTTCATTTTAAAAAATTGACGCTTCTATAATTATCAGGTTTTGGGATTTAGATTTTTCAAAAAACATCGCCACTGTGGGTTCAAATAATGTTGGGAATAGAATGATTTTATATCATGTTCAGTATATAGCCAATAATAAAACTATAAAGGTGCATAAGATGCGAATAATGATAACATATAGTCAACACCCATGTAGGTTGGATTCTTGATGAGCAGCTTCCTTCTAACTATTCCGATACTTCTTGCGGACGAACTATTATGGCCTCATCATGATCAGTTCGTATGTAAGCAGGTTCCTCGCCCTCTTCAAGGATAGATTGGGTTACGTTTCCCCCGACTGGAGGCATTTCCTGATATCCCCTGTAGTCTTCTTCGTCAGTCACTCCTTCGACACCGACAGTCTTTCTTTTTCCTTCTAAGACTACCTTTAACCTGCCTTTCGTATTATTGTCCCTTGCATAAAAGGCTTGCATAACATCTTTTGCAAGGACGAAGGGGTCATCTCTGTGCGTAGTCTTTGTGAGATCAACTAGAGTGTACACTTCAGTCTCATTGGTTACTGCATTTTGTCGGACCCACTGGCAGCGAAAGAGAGCAGGCTTTAGTCGAGCACCGTAGTCTGACTCCCATATCTCCTCTATGAAACCATAGTATGTCGCCTCCATGTTGCCTTCTTCGTCGTGGGCATTGAAACGAACACCACTATTTTGGTACGTGCCCTTTCCATCTTGCTTTTTAGTGTAAAATGTAAATCCATTGATTTCATACCCTTGGTACTTAGACACCGTGGTCGTAGGTCCTCTGGTTAAGATTTCCAGCTGAGAATGAGATGGGATTCTTATTTCAAGTGCTTGGCATCGCATCCAGTCAACAAATTCCTCATGTTTCTTCTCAAGCCAAGCCTGCGACCTGCTCAGATAGGAAGCTCTCATCTCTTGCTTGTGTCGTAGAGTGTACGACATCACATCTTTGGCTTGTTGTAGAACAATGAATTGTGCTTGTCGGTAAGAATTGGGATCCTTTACGAGACCTTTCAGTGATAATTCCTTTGCTCCCAAGTCTTCCTTCATGACAAGATAGTGTAACTCCAACCCTGCTGATGTCCATATAATATGAGCAGAACTCAATGGCCTCCTCCATTGACCATACTTCTACCATGCCCCCTTTTGGCCTGAATTTGTTCTGAACATACCTCCAAAAAACTTTCATCAACCTTTCAAAAGGAAACATCTGGTGTAGGTACGTTGGGCCAAGTGCTCTAATCTGATCAACAAGATGAACGAGCAGATGCACTGAGATATCAAAGTAGGTTGGTGGGAAATGCATCTCAAGCCTAGAGAGAGTATCAACAACGTCCTCCTACAGCTTGTCAAGCACGGACACAACAATGACCTTTTTGAGATCGCGTTGAAGAACGAGCACAACTTAATGATTGGGTCCTGAACCTTTGGTGGTAGGATGCCACGAAGAGCAGCCGGGAGTAGCTGAGTCATAATGACATGGCAGTCGTGGGCCTTCATACAACCGTAGTTAAACTTGTGTTCACTCTTGTTAACTAGCCTACGTGGGTTCGCAGAGTAGCCCGTTGGCACTTTAAGTTCATCGAAGAAGGCTATGAGCATATCCCTTTCTTCCTTCTTCAATGTCCATGATGCAACAGGAAGTTTAAATTGTCCACCAGGTTGCTTGATGGGATGCAACTCTTTCTTGAGCCCCAAGTGTTGCATGTCCAAACGTGTGCTTAGTGTATCCTTCTCTGTACCCCCTGTGTTCATCAAGGTGTTCAGTGTGTGGAAGCACACATTTTTAGTAATGTGCATGGGATCAAGAGAGTGGCGCGGCTAAGCAGAGGCCAATAAGGCAGTTTCCAAAAAAACAGATTTTTCTTCCATGGACTACTTTCAGGCACTGCTACTGCCCTAGCCCCCTTCCCATGGACATATTCGAGAGTGCTTACTTCTTTCAGTATCTGTTTCCCATCTCGATAGTTTGGAGGCGAGTGGTTATCAACTTTCCCATTAAAATCCTTCTTGTTCCTATGGTAAGGGTGATTCCTATGTAGGAATCTACGTGTTCCCATGTAAACCATCTTCTTATTATATGGCAGAAATACAGCGTCTGACTCGTCCAAGCACTCCACACAACCAGTGTATCCTTTTGTCTTCTCGCCAGACAAGATACCTCGCCCTGGTAGGTTGGTGATTGTAGCGATAAGTACTGCCTTGATTGTTACGTGTTCCTTTTTGTACTCGTCCCAGACCTCCACACCTTCCTCAAAAATCTTTACTAGTTCATCGATCACTAATTCTGGAAGCACATCAATGTCATTCCCAGGCTGCCTCGGCCCTTGGATCAGCATTGGCATTTGGAGGTACAACCGCTTCATATAAAGATACAGGAAGGTTGTATATACAAAGCGTCACTGGCCAGGTGCTATGTTTGCTTCTAATCTGGTCAAAAGGATTCATCCCATCTGTGCTCAAACCTAACCAAAGGTGCCTTACATCTTTATCGACTTTGTCATAGAACATAGTACTGACAGTCCTCCAGTCCTTTCCATCGGTGGGGTGCCTCAAAATTCCATCCTTCTTGCGCTCTTCGTCATGCCAGCGCAACAACTTTGACGACTTTTCACATGCAAACAACCTACGTATCCGTGGAGTTATAGGAAAATACCAAACAACCTTTTTGGATCCTCATCTGGTCTTGCTACCATCATTTGAATGCCATCCTCGTATCGTGGAGTTTTGCACATGGGGCACTTATCTAACTTTTTGTACTCATTTCCACGGTACAGTATGCAATCGTTGCAACATGCATGGATTTTTTCAACCTCTAGAACAATTAGACATGTCATTTTCTTGGCCATGTATGTATTCTCTGCCAACTCATTTTTTGTTGGGAGGAATTTTCTTATTATACCTAACAAGTCATCGAAGCCTTGATCGCTAACCCCATCGTGGATTTGAACTCCAATTGCATGATGTCAGCTTCTAGTTTGCTCACCTCACAATCTATATGCAGTGGTGTTCAGGCATCTTTTCTCATGACATCTAGCTTCTTTGACTATTTTTCACTGAGAAATCCATGATTCGCATTGTTTAGCATCTCTGAAAGACCATCGTTATGAATTGTGTTGTCAGCTAACATATTAGCAAACACATCATTGATGATTCGCTCGTTCGTAACAGCTTCTTGGACGACAATGTTAGGCATGGGCACATCATCAATGTTTTCCCATGACGCATTGTGATCAACTTCCCCATGCTTAGTCCATATCGTATAGTTTGGCATGTAACCTCTACGAATCAAGTGCGATCATACAAACTTAACATGTGAAAATGCCACATGATTGTTGCAATCTGTGCATGGACAGAATATTGGGATTCCATCCCTAGCATTTGCTTGGGCTAGATGACAAAAGTGCGGATACCATTCATGTACCGGTCGTCCGTTTGGGGCACACCATACATCCACTCTCGATCCATGCCTGCACAAAAATAATATTTAGACCTCAATCCACATACAAACTAGTTTTGCACAAAATTTTATTTAGCTCACCCCGTTTAGAGCATTTACATATGTGACCGAAGAGTATTTAGGTCCCTCGTACCAAAAAAAATGGCGACAATAAATATAAAACACCTAAAATTTCAGATATAATCATCAACAACAATGTAGCTCGAAACAATGTTTTGGTCATCAAGAATGTAAAAGAACCTAGCTAATCCCTAATCGTACATGTACTAATTATCATCAAGTCGACCATGATTATCAGGGTGCGAAATTGAATGAGTCCATATACAAACCAACCTCTAGGAAGATTGTTTCACCGCAACTTTGCTTAGATTTATTCCTCAAAATCAAACCAAAATGTGGTTTTCTTGCCTACAACGGAGAAACAATCAACAATGATCACCATATGAAGCAATGGGCCAATGGCGCCATCATAGTAATGGAAATTAAGCAACAAAATCAATGGAGTTCATGCATTGTTAGTTGCTACTAACCTTGAAGCAAGAAGGACATGCCCGTGCTTCAAGAGCGACTGCAACAATGGAGGACAGGAGCAAATCGCGAGCCCTCCCAGGCTGTGTGCTCTGTCCTGGAGAGAGGAGGGAGAAAAGTATTTATAGTAGCACATATCAATGCTGGGCTGTTCCACAAACCAGCACTGATAAACTCTTCAGTGCCGGTTATTAGCAACGACCGGCACTGATACGACCTTCGGTGCCGGTTATTGCGCTGTCAATCACCTTTTTTGGTTTAACGTATAGAGCCGGCCCTGAAGGTTGTTTCAGTGCCGGTGCGTGGCACGGCCCAGCACTGATAGATCTTCGTCTCCCAGGACGCGCAGGTAACTGAAGAGGCATCTATGGGGAAGCGGCGGCGTCATGATGGACATTAACTCCCCGGGAGGCAGAGGGGCGGCCGATCGGTCTCCCCAGGCCTAGAGATGTTATATAAGGTGGCGTTCTTTAACCTATCCTGGCTCCTCGCCTGCACACTTTTTCCACGTCTTCGATCATCGCACTTAGGCATGGCATCCGGTGGTCGCTCCGGTGGCGATGGATCGGGGCAGAGGGCCTGGCGGCTCATCCACGCGAGCTTTGCGTCGTCCGGTGGAGGCCGCCATCTCCAAACAACAGAGCATCAGATGGCTGGCCTCCGCATGGCGCTTGCTAACGAGCAGCG
Organism: Bothriochloa decipiens; assembly: GCA_023333625.1. Classification (NCBI taxonomy): domain Eukaryota; kingdom Viridiplantae; phylum Streptophyta; class Magnoliopsida; order Poales; family Poaceae; genus Bothriochloa; species Bothriochloa decipiens. The sequence continues at coordinate 19,524,049 of CM041634.1, forward strand.
CTGGCGTAGGGCCGCAGAGGTGGAGGCCATCCATCTGCGCGAGGCGCTGCAGGCCAAGCAGGCGGCCCTCGCGGCCTCCGAGGTGGAGGTGGAGGATGTTCGCCGCCAGCTCACGACGGCGGATGCCCGTGTTGCGGCGTTAGAGGACGGTCGTGTGGATTAGTCGAATCCACACGACTTGGTGGTGGAGCATGGTGTTGGACACCGGCCATTTCTGATGTGGCCGACGTCGTTAAGTATTTAACTATTATATAATGTCAAATGATATACCCATGCATTACACGGTATATATATACACACACACTGTGTGGAGCCCGTGCTCCCAATAATTGATGGAACCCCCGACACAACCTGGGTTCGTTCACCCGAACCACCAGCTCCCAGCTTTTTTTTGAGTGGAACCAGCTCCCAACTGCCAGCACGCTAGCCCACGGGCCCAATTACCGGCCCACCTTCCTATGCCTGCATATATATATCCTTCAGAACCTTAATCCCACCCATCCACCCCTGCCCGACATCCCCTGCCAGCAGCCGCCGCCCCCTCCCCCTGGATCCCGCCACCCCCTCCCAAGCCTGGCGCTCCGACGGTGGCTCTGGCCTCACGGCTACCGGCGATGCTCGATGCCGTGTGCCACCACCCACATCGCCGCACCCCCACACGCGACGCCGTGGCCTCATCCCAGCCCGATTCGTTCGGCGCCCCCCCGCTTTCCTCCGGCGCGATTCGTGGGCAGCGGCTACGGCGCCGGCGGCTACAACAGGCACTCGCGCGGAGGGCTAGACCGGTCGTGGCTCCATCTCTGCGCTCGCGAAGGCCACCAAAGGGGAGGCAGGAGGGTCAGGGCCGGCTCACCGTCCGGCAGCCCCTGGCAGCGTACACGCCCGCAGCACCTAGAGCGCGGGCCTGGGACGTGCGTCGGGCGACGACGAGGCCTGAAGCGCCGAGGGGCCCTTCCCACCACGGCGGCACGCGGCCGTCGGCCAGCCGGGACGAGGACGGCCCGATCCAGCGCCCCCGCACCCCCATGCGGCCCGAGCTCTTCCTCGGCCGGGCCGGCGGCGAGCTCCACCTGCACCCAATGCCCCTACCCCTGGATCGCGAGGAAACTGCGGCGATAGGTCGTCCCCATTTCGACGCCAGCCGCGGTGGCGGCTCTGCTCTGACCGCAACTGCCGGCAGCACCCCGTCGTCGGAGGCACGACGACAGTGGGCTCTCAGGGGGCAGCTGCGAGCTTTGCTCTAACAACCCTAGAAATCCGGTCACCGAAAATACGGGCTTTCAAAAATTTTTCTAAAGTTTACCAGTGTATGGTGGATGTCATATAGGAAACCCGCCAATAGATGCACAAATAGCAACCTATGTTAGCCCGAGCATTGCATTTAAATAACCAGAGTTTGATTCGCCTCTTATTCGATTTTATGTGATGTTAATAAAATCAAATAACCTTTAATGTATGTATATATATAGGCCTGCTATCGACCCCCCCGCACTGGCCTGCCTCAAGCATCGGCCAAGTCACACTCGCGCGTTGCTCCACGCGCTGCCGCGGCCCAGTTAACCAGGACGGCCCAACATGGGCCTGTCTCCGCCGCTCGCCGCCCCGTCTCGCTGACACACGAGCCCCACCTGTCAGCTTCCACCTTTTTTCTACTTCTGGTCGACCGCGCGTCGCGTCCGTCGCACCATTTTTGTGCACCGCGCGCCTCTGCCGTCCGCCCGAGTACAGCCGCGTCCCGCGCCGTCCATCTAACCGCCTGCTTGCAACACGCTTCACCGAACCCTAACCCTAATCGTGGCCGCGCACAGCCGCCCGATGGGCATCTTCTGCCTCCGCCGTCCATGGCCGGTCGCCGTGCCTATTTAAAGAGGAGCACCCTGGCCTCTAGGGTTT
>CM041634.1:19526341-19555431 GCA_023333625.1 Bothriochloa decipiens
AACTATTATATTATCCGCCATTCTGTGTATTTTCCCTTCGTGGAAAATTGAGGATGTTTCAGTTGGTACCAGAGCCATGCTTGACCCTAGGACGAGACCCATAGGATTGGACGATAGAATTAGGAAAATCTTGAAATCTCTCGGTTATACACCGACCATTGCATACGCTTTTATGCATGGCTTACCTCTCTCTGCAACTTTTCTAACTTCTTTCTCGTGTCACCTGCAGATGGATCCCAACTTGCCGCTTGGTCCGTTACCACCAATGGATATCGTTGAGTTCAGACTCGACGGAACAGAGCATGGAGGCTATGCTCACGTGCTTCGTGAGGTTCTCACCGAGCTAGGTGTTCCCGTGGAGAACGTCGAGTATCTTTGCCGTGGCAAGCCCACCCTTGGAGGAGGCATTGAGGACTACAAGGCAGTCCACATCAATGTGCCTGCAAGCATAAACCTGCCTGAAGTTACCGCCTTCACTAACTTCGCCTTCGACAATGACACCGACATGTGTGTTCAGACCGTTTCACGCCAGGCACTCCGTACTGTGCTGCGCAACGGAGCTGACTACCTGAAGGAAAGTCACTTTCGTCTGCTTCCTCGTGCCCTCGATGATCAGCAGGGTACTTGGGGAGAGGTCATCTACATCGATCAGAATACCAGAGTCGACCGCAACCCCTGCCACCGCTCCTCTATGATGTACATGCAGTGCCAGGAAATGTACATTGCTGAGTTGGAGTGGAAGGGACGCCGTGATCGTCGCTACCTGATGGAGGTTGACGAGAGGATCCGTAAGTCAGAGGATAAGGAAGCGGCATGGAAGCAAAAGATTGCAGATCTAGAGCATGAGATAGCACACAAAGAGCATACTCACCAAGATCAGATTACTAGTTTGATGAGCGAGTTGGATAAGCTTCAAATGCACAACAGTCGTCTCAACAAGAATATCTGGGAGCTTGAGGCCACTATGGCTGAGAAGAACGAGGACATTGCAAAGAGATTCCAGGAAAAGAGTCAAGATGCTGCCTATAGGGACAAGCTCCGTGAGCAGTGCAAGGCTCAACGTGAGAAGCTGCTACAGGAATACACCCTTGCTAGTTACAACCAAGGACACCTGATCAACTATGTCCATAAGATGGCATACCTCATGGATAAGCTCAAACGCACTATGGAAGCTTGGAAGAGGTCAGATCGCAAGAGGGTCAGAGAGTACGAGGAGTTGCAGGATGAGCTTCCCTTACGTGCCCGTAAGAGAGTCAGGGTTGAGACATTTGAGCTGGGGCAATCTCGCCTCAACTTGAGTGGATGCCCCACCACTGGACTTAGTGGACAGGCAGTGTCCACCCCTTAGCTCGAGGAGGCCCGTCGCTACGTCTCCCGCCTTCAGATGACCGACGAGCAGATCCAGGCTTCCGGCATCGGCATACCTCCCACAGCTTACAGTTTGGACCAGCCTCTAGAGATGGTCTAGAGTAATATCAGGTCAGGAGGTGATGAGCCCTGTATGGCCAAGTGACCAGACTCACCATGATGCTGAATAGTTGTCCACCCCTTTTGCTAGACTACCTGCGTGTAGTACGTTTCTCGCGAGTCTCCAAGCGTAGCCGCTAAAGACATCGCCATGTAACCCCCTTATGTAATGAATGATTTGGTTTTTATCGCATCTTATTGGATCTTCATGCTTTTCGTCTGAGTGTTAGATAAATTAGCAATGTTTTAAAATTATTTCAAATAAGTATGTCTTTTATATCAAAGTTATAATAAGCCCGTATGCCCTAATCTAAGGTTTCTGTTGAGCAGGATGTCCACTCGTCGTGCCAGCCGCCTGAGAAACCGCTCTCCTTCACCCATGCCCGCCAGGGGCCGCGGACGCAGAAGTGGTCGTGCACGCGTTGGTCGCATACCCCTCGACCTTGAGGAGCCACCCCGCGCTGCCACCCCACGACCTGCACACCCATCGCCACCACCGGTAGTTGAGCCGGAACCAGCTGCCGGAGGTGCGGCTGGAAGACAGCCACAGCCTGCTGCTGAGCCTGAGCCTGCCGCAGGAGGAGATGCAGCTCCACCACCACTTCCCATGCCACTCTTGGCAGATGTGATGGCCCAGCAGACCGAGCTTCTTCGAGTCTTAGCTGAGAGCGTGCTGCACCCCCAGCACCGGGAGCCCCGCGATGATTTCTATAAGAAGCTGGAATTCTTTCTCAAGCTGAGGCCCCCGACGTTCGACGGCACCAGCATCGACCCTATCGCTGCTGATGATTGGCTTAAGGAGATTGAGAAGAAGCTGGACTTGACCACTTGCACTGACGAGGAGTGCATTGGCTTGGCAGCTCACCAGCTTGTGGGTGCTGGGCGATCTTGGTGGGACAGCCTCTGCGAAACCCACCGAGACCCCGCTAACATCTCCTGGGATGAGTTTGTGGACGAGTTCCGCGCATTCTTCATCCGTGAAGGTGCGCTAGAGAAGAAGGAGAACGAGTTCCGCAACATCTCCATGGGAGCTGACAAGGTGCATGAGTACACCACCCGCTTCACCAACCTGCTACGCTATGCACCCGTCTCAGTGGTGAACTCTGAGAAGGAGAAGATGTACTACTACCGCAAGGGCTTGTCTAGTCGTATCAGGCTCTCTCTCTCAGGCACCAAGAGCCACACCCTTCGTGACCTGATTGATAGGTGCATGGAGATTGAGAAGGACCGCGACGAGGTTTTCGCGGAGAGGGAGGCGTTTGGCAAGAACAAGAAGCGCCGTACTGAGGGCACCTCCCGCGCACCTGCCTCACGGAGGTCACGTGGTGAGACCTCTCAGCCTCCCCGCTCTTGCTTCGCCCAAGGAGCGGCTCACGGTTCGAGCCGGGGCGGTGGTGCCGACACCAGCAACTACCCCCGCCCTGCTCAGGACCGCCAAGCATACGCTCGTGCCGCACCTGGAGGTAGCACGTGGAGGTCCGCCGTGCCAACCCCCACAGGCGGCATGACCTACACTTGCTTCGCTTGTGGCCAGCCAGGTCACAAGGCAGTCGAGTGCCCAAACAAGGCTGCGCCAGCGCCCGCCAGCGCCCGCCAGGCAGAACCAAGGCACCCCGCACAAGCAGATGCCATTCGGAGCGCCCCGTGGCCGCCTCACCCACATCTCAGCAGAGGCCGCCCAGAGTGCCCCCGACATGGTGTACGGTATGTTTTTAGTGCATGGAGTTAAGGCATCCGTGCTGTTTGATTCAGGTGCTACATGTTCATATATATCCTCCATGTTTGCATGAGGGCACCATATATCTGTCACTCCACGAAAAGAGGCCTTATACACCAGTTCACCCTTGGGCAACATTTGTTGTACCAAGATATGTAAGGGAGTGAGTATCACCATCGAGGGTCTTACCTTTCTTGCTGACCTTACCTTGCTACCCTTCGAAGGCCTAGACGTCATTCTAGGGATGGATTGGTTAACCCAGAACAAAGGGGTTATATCTTGCTCACCCAGATTTGTGGATATAACCCATTCAAGTGGCCGTCAGATCAGATGTGAGCCAAACAAAGGGACAGATATATCCATGCTGTGTGCCTTGGAAGAGAAGTCACTTGAGGAAGTGACTGTAGTTTGTGAGTATCCGGATGTCTTCCCGGAAGAGCTACCAGGAATGCCACCGGATAGAGATGTTGAGTTCGTGATCAACCTGATGCCTGGTACGAGTCTGATTTCCAAGCGACCCTACCGTATGGCAGTTGATGAGCTTAAGGAGCTTAAGAAACAGCTTGAGGAACTATCTGAGAAAGGGTTCATTAGGCCCAGTGCCTCGCCCTGGGGATCTCCTGTGCTGTTTGTTAAGAAGAAGGATGGAACGCAGAGGATGTGCGTTGATTACCGGAACCTGAATGCCGTAACTATAAAGAACAAGTATCCTTTGCCGTGGATAGATGACCTTCTTGATCAGCTTCGTAATGCCAAGTACTTCTCCAAGATCAACCTCAGATCAGGATACCATCAGATGAAGATCAGAGAGGAAGACATTCCTAAGACAGCCTTTGTCACCAGGTATGGGCAGCATGAGTACACCGTCGTGTCCTTCGGCCTTACAAACGCACCGGCTTATTTTATGAACATGATGAATAAAGTGTTCATGCAGGAGCTGGATAAGTTCGTGGTGGTCTTCATTGATGACATTCTTGTCTATTCTGCCACCGTCGAAGCACATGAGCAACATCTGAGGATGGTACTGGAGAAGTTGAGAAAACATCAGCTCTATGCCAAGTTCAACAAGTGTGAGTTTTGGCTTGAGGAGTTTGCTTTCCTAGGTCATGTGCTCAATGCTGATGGAGTAGCTGTTGATCCATCAAAAATTGAGACAGTGAAGGGATGGGAGCAGCCACGGAATGTGACTGATGTGAGAAGTTTCTTGGGATTGGCTGGTTACTATCGCCGATTCATCGAGAACTTTTCCAAGATAGCTCGCCCCATGACCAACCTCCTGAAGAAGACCAAAGAGTTTGAATGGACGCCCCAATGCGAACAAAGTTTCCAGACCCTGAAGGAGAAGCTCACCACAACGCCTGTTCTAGCCTTGCCCGATATCCACCAGGACTTTGTGGTCTATTGCGATGCATCTCGCTTCGGGCTTGGTTGTGTTCTAATGCAGAATGGGAAAGTCATTGCCTATGCTTCTCGCCAGCTTAAGGAGCATGAACAGCGTTACCCCACCCATGATCTCGAGCTTGCAGCCGTGGTCCATGCCTTGAAGATTTGGAGGCACTACCTGATAGGGAACAAATGCGAGATCTACACCGATCACAAGAGCTTGAAGTACTTCTTCACCCAGGAAAATCTGAACATGAGACAGCGTCGTTGGCTCGAGCTGCTTAACGACTACGACGTGGAGATTCTCTATCACCCTGGGAAGGCCAATGTGGTCGCTGACGCTCTTAGCCGCAAAAGTCATTGTCATGCCTTGTTCACCACCGCCTTGCCCAAAGAGTTGCAAGAGGGCATTGATGAGTTACAGATGGAGGTGATACCTCATGGCCTGTTGAATGAGCTTCGCGTACACTACACCCTCATGGATAGGATCCGTGAAGCCCAACGCCTTTGCCCAGAAATTTGGGAGATACACGAGCTCCTGACACAAGGCAAGTGCCCGGAGTTCAGTGAGGATGAGCTAGACACTTACTGGTACAAGGACAGAATTTGTGTGCCTGCTGACCCAGCTATCCGCAACGAAATCCTATCAGAAGGTCATGATTCTAAGTATTGTATCCACCCAGGCAGTACTAAAATGTATGCTGATTTGAAGAAGAAATTCTGGTGGAAGAACATGAAATCAGACATAGCAGAGCATGTTGCTAGATGTGACATTTGCAAACGCGTCAAGGCTGAGCATAAGAGACCTGCAGGGCTGTTAAAGCCGCTGGATATACCTGAATGGAAGTGGGATAGCATTTCTATGGACTTCATTGTGGGTTTGCCTCGAACCCCGAAGGGCCATGATGCCATATGGGTAATAGTCGATCGCTTGACTAAGGTAGCTCACTTCCTAGCCATCAGGACTGATGCCCGAGTCGGCCAGCTAGCAGATTTGTATGTTGGGAACATTCTCAAGCTGCATGGAGCCCCTAAGAGCATAATATCTGATCGTGGACCGCAGTATACATCTAAGTTCTGGAAAGCCCTGAACAAGTCGATCAGCAGCAAGCTAGATTACAGTACCGCATACCACCCTCAGACAGATGGGCAGACAGAAAGAGTGAACCAGATACTTGAGGATATGCTTCGAGCTTGTGTTCTGAAATATAGGACTGATTGGGAGAAGAGCTTGCCCTTTGCAGAGTTCTCCTACAACAACAGTTACCAGGCTAGCCTCAAGATGTCACCTTTCGAAGCTATGTATGGAAGACCATGCAGAACACCCTTGATGTGGTCTGAAACGGGTGAAAGATCGTTCTTTGGTCCGGCCACCATTAAGGAGGCCGAGGAAGGAGTCGCTCAGGTGCGAGAAAATCTAAAAATTGACCAGAGCCGTCAGAAGAGTTATGCCGACAAGAGGCGCAGAGACCTCGAGTTTGAGGTAGGAGACTATGTCTATATCAAGGTCTCCCCGCTTCAAGGAATCGTCAGGTTCTATGTAAAGGGAAAGCTAGCACCAAGGTATGTGGGACCATACAGAATCAGTGAAAGGATTGGCAAGCTTGCCTATAGGATAGAGTTGCCCCCTCAACTGGCAGGAGTACACCCAGTGTTCCATGTGTCGCAACTGCGCAAGTGTTTGCAGCCGCCAGAGCATCTGATACCCGCAGAGGCACTCGATATTCAGGACACTTTGGAGTACAGAGAGCACCCCGTCCGCATTATGGACAGAACCACCAAGGAAACGAGAAATTCCAGCACACCATATCTGAAGATTCAGTGGAGCAATCACACAGAACGGGAAGCAACTTGGGAGAAGGAGTCAGAAATGAGGAAGCTCTACCCCTACCTTTTTGGAGAGTAAGTTACACTCTTGAATCTCGAGGACGAGATTCTCATAAGGGGGTAGGACTGTAACAACCCTAGAAATCCGGTCACCGAAAATACGGGCTTTCAAAAATTTTTCTAAAGTTTACCAGTGTATGGTGGATGTCATATAGGAAACCCGCCAATAGATGCACAAATAGCAACCTATGTTAGCCCGAGCATTGCATTTAAATAACCAGAGTTTGATTCGCCTCTTATTCGATTTTATGTGATGTTAATAAAATCGAATAACCTTTAATGTATGTATATATATAGGCCTGCTATCGACCCCCCCCCCGCGCTGGCCCAGCCTAGCCGCGCGCTCGACCGCCAACGCACGCGCTCGCTCGCGCATGCACGCGCGTGCACGCCGGCCTACCTGCCCGAGCTCGAGGCCCAGCCGGCCTGCTGCGCTGCTGCCAGCCCGCTCGAGGCCCCGACCGGCCTGCCTCGAGCATCGGCCCAGTCACACTCGCGCGTTGCTCCACGCGCTGCCGCGGCCCAGTTAACCTGGACGGCCCAACATGGGCCTGTCTCCGTTGCTCGCCGCCCCGTCTCGCTGACACACGAGCCCCACCTGTCAGCTTCCACCTTTTTCCACTTCTGGTCGACCGCGCGTCGCGTCCGTCGCACCATTTTTGTACACCGCGCGCCTCCGCCGTCCGCTCGAGTACGGCCGTATCCCGCGTCGTCCATCTAACCGCCTGCTTGCAACGCGCTTCACCGAACCCTAACCCTAATCGTGGCCGCGCACAGCTGCCCGATGGGCATCTTCTGCCTCCGCCGTCCATGGTCGGTCGCCGTGCCTATTTAAAGAGGAGCACCCTGGCCTCTAGGGTTTCCCCATCGCCCCGCCGTCTTTGTGGAGACCCGCCGCCAGATCAGTCGAGCGAGAGAGAGAGAAGAAGGGAGGAGCAGGAAGGAGGCGGAGCTAGAGCGCTGCTGCCACCGCCGCCGTCCGCGCGCTGAGGAGGACCTGGGAGCGCCGCATAACCGCCTCGACGCCCCGGCTTCGCCTTCCCTGCACCGAGCCACCACCAAGCCCGCGTCACCTGCCTCGACCGTCGCTACGCGGGTAAGCATCCCCGCCCTCGCCCTGCTCGGCCATGGCCGTTACCAGTACATCGTCGACGTTCTTGCTCCCCTTACGCCTGTTTCTTTCCTTCCCGCGACCGATAGCTTCGCCGTAGTCTAGAGCACATTTTTGGCAACCTCTAGGAGCCGGCACGGGCCACAGTTGGAGCCACGCACTTTTGCAGCTCTGGCCTCCCCGGACTCTGGCCGCCGGAGCGTCCGCCGTGGCCGCCGAGCCGCGCACGCCCCGCCGTGCCTCGACTAGCCCCGGTAGCTAGCTCATGGAGATCCCATCTTCTCCAATCAAAGGGCAAGAAGGAAGATGGAGACCAACGCCCGGCTTCGCCGACAGATTTGGCCTCGTCGTCGCCAGGTGCCGCTGCCGCGCCCCACTGACCGCCACCGGCTTGAGGGTCGATTTCCCCAAGTTGGAGCACCTAACCGACCAGCCACGTAGCTCAGCTAATCAGCCGACATTCGTCGAGGGTCCGTCCGACGAAGTCGAGGGTCCGTCCGACATTCGTCGAGGGTCCGCCCGACGAGTCGAGGGTCCGCCCGACGAAGTCGAGGTTCGGCCCGACGAGTCGAGGGTCCGTCCAACATTCGTCGAGGGTCCGTCCGACATTCGTCGAGGGTCCCCCGATGAAGTCGAGGTTCCATCCGACGACGTCGAGGGTCCGTCCGACATTCGTCGAGGGTCCACCCGACGAGTCGAGGGTCCGCCCGACGAGTTGAGGAACTGGCTCTAATCGAGGACCTGACCCGAGTCGAGGTTCCGGCTCGAGGCCAGAGGTTCAAGTCTCGAGGGGCTCACTATTCTCGAGGGCTCCCATTCGTGCGAACAAAGTTCCGTCTTCGAGGTCATGCCCGTTCGTCGAGCGAAGTTTCGTTCTCGAGGCCAGTCCGTTCGCCAGGCGAGGCTTCGTTCTCGAGGCCAGTCCGTTCGCCAGGCGAGGTTTCGTTCTCGAGGCCAGTCCGTTCGCCCGAGCGAGCTCCGTCCTCGAGGGGTCGACCGGACCGCCCCCCTTGAGTGCACAGTGGCCGACCCAACCTGGCCCAGAACTAGCCCAGTCCAGACATCCGAGGCCCGGTCGAGACCGTCAACGTTGACCGTTGACCTGGCCCCACCTGTCAGTGACCAGACCCGTGGTCCCCACCTGTCAGCCACTAACTGGACCATCGACACTGACGTCAGCATAACGTCAGCACATCCCCAGCTGCACTGTTCCTGCGCGCCACGTGGCCCAATCAGGAGTTGCCACGTGTCAGCTCCAGGTTAATCTGCCCTTTATCTTTTTCCAAAAATAGAATAAACTTTGGAAATTCATAACTTCTTCATACGAAATTCATAACTTCTTCATACGAGCTCCAAAAAATATGAACCAAGTGTCCAAATTTTCATAAAAATAAGCTCTACGTCATAGGCTTGTGTTATGAGTGCATTTGGAGTTATTGAATTTTATTGCTTCTTTGTGTTGACTCTATAGGAGCCGCTAACGCGGCTATTATGTCTCGTTTCAGAGGAGGATCAGCTTGAGGAGGACGACTACGAGTACGAGGAGGAGCTCGGTGACGACTTCACAGGTGCCACACCCCACCCAACCTCGTAGATCCTATTACGCATGGCATAATATCTAGTTGCTAGTGCTTTAATTATGAATATCACCTGATGATAGGTTGCATGGTAGAACTGTCTGATGAGCCTTTACCTTGTCGCAACCTTACTCCTGCACACCTGCTGATAGGCTAGACGCTTGCTTATTTCACTTATGATGCTTTACTTCTACTACGCTTATATCTGTGTGATGATGATGCGTGGTGGAGAGTATGGTCATATGGTTAAGGCACGTGATGCCACTTTACTCGGGGAGAGTGCTGCGTGCGTCTTGGGTGTGTGGTGAGGGTTGAGTCGATTGGACAGGATTCTACGACGAGCCATGTGGGCGAGTCTTGCCGGGGAATGTGTTCTGGGCATTCCCGTGTGAGGTGCTTGTGGCGGGCACATTGTGATGCATAAGGAGATCCTGGGGGTGAGAACCTTCGTGGAGCGAAGCCCCGGGTAGAAGGTGCTGTTGTAGCACGGACTGTTGTAGTCCCAAAAGAGAAGATAATCCTGTCTGATCCCCCCTAGGACCTGATATCTCTTGAGGACCGGAACCTTGGGACTTACGTGCTCACCACTCGCTCTTGAATGGGCGGGAGACGGATGTCTGACTAGCTAGGACGATGCCACTACTACTAGGTTGTTAGTAGAAAGTGTCGGGAAGTACGGGCGTGGAGACCCACACCCTCCTTAGACAGCATAGTGACCACGGGGGCCTGGTACTATGTCTCACAGTCTCAGTGTGCCGGTGGTACCTATCCGGGATGTCCCAGTACTGAGTGGTAGGGTGGCATCGCACCGGTTAGAAAGCAGCCGGAATCAGCTTAGGCGGGGCACCGCCGATGATAGTGATCTTGTGGTTACAGGAGTACACGCTCTGCAGAGTTTATGAATCTATATATAGTCCGCGAGCCACTGGTATGGCTCTTTCCTAAGACCCACGCTTCTCGGGAGTAGTGAGAGGAGTCCTTCTATTTCTCCCCCTGGTGTTACCCTTCCGGCTGTGAGCCGTTGAGACAGGCTCCGAGAGGGAGTTGGACCTGTCGACTGAGAGCGAGAGGGTGAGATGTGTGTGATGGAGTTGGAATGGGTTTGGATGTGTGGATGAGATGGATTAAAATTTGATGAATTATATTATATAATATTGGTCACTGTTTGCATAGGAAACTACAGCCACATATTAGGTCGATTTGATTATATCCTTGCATCCCACCAAATACTACATAGCAAAAGCAAAGCATAGGGTGGGAGATGTGGCCAGTACAAACCGTACTGAAAATTATTTGGCAGGTGAGCCCGACTACGACTATGACGGCAAAGAGGAGTAGATGTCTCGTTCCTACGCTCAGGCTTCTTTTTGGAGATTTTATTGTACTTCCGCCTTCCGCAGCTGCCCCAGAAGCTTCTGCTACTCTGATGATCCCGCCAGTGTGGCGATGAACTATTTATGTAATCCCTTCTAATTGTATTCTTTTGTTCGATGTATGGATCCTGTATCGACTATTGCGAGATAATGAGATGGTTTGATGCTTCGAACTATTATATTATCCGCCATTCTGTGTATTTTCCCTTCGTGGAAAATTGAGGATGTTTCATTTGCCGCTTGGATTGCGTCCCTGGCAGTGGACGGGATGCTGTCGGCGGGGCTCTGTTGCATGGACTCGCACATGCGCCAAGGGGACAGCCGGTGCGGTGGCTGGCACAGCGCGTGGCCAGCCGGCATCAGCACCGCGGCGAGCAGCAGCACGGTGCCTCGCCCCCGCCTCCTCTTCTATGAGTACAGAAGCAAGGTTTATATGCATTTTGAGGTTTTTATGCATTTTTCTTTCTTTGTATCTGCATCTAGCTCTCCACTAACCCTGCCCCTTCAGGTGGATGGCTGCTGCTTGCCGATGGCAACCCCAGCAGCAGCTCCGCAGCGATGGCGGCACCCCTCCTTCGGCACATCGGGGTGTGGCTCTCCTTCGTAGGCGCCAGCAGCACCCCTCCTTCCAACAACTATTTGACGTGGTTCGTATGCACAAGTATGTGTTTTTGTATGTTGTGGCTTCAAGCTCGCATTTTATGCGCTTCTTCCTCAGCTAATACATGTTTGTATGCATGTTTCTATGCACTTTGAGCAGCCCTGCCTTCCCCATGCAGGTGAGATCTCCATGCTGGCAGCAGCTGGGGAGGCATCAGAGAGGAGTACGATCAGTAGTAGCAGCAGCTCGACATCGACGCCGGCCCCTCCTACTCGACATGGGTCTACACTGGGGCTTCGCGCAGCAGCAGTGTTCATTTGTGATTTTTTTTTTACTCGCAAGCAGAGGTTTTTATGCATGGTGGAATTGTGAGTTCGTAGATGTTGGGATAGGTTACTATGCATCGTGGAACTGTGATTTTGCAGTTGTTGGGATAGGTTTCTATGCATGGTAGAAATGCATAGCATGTCTGCTGATTTGCTAATTAATTTGGTTGAGTGCAATACGTCGGATTTTATACGACAACAATAGGCTAAAGTGTAACTTTTGTGCATTTTACAAGGTGGCCATTGGCTTATAACAATCTTTTTTTTGCTAATTAATTCTAGGGTGGCTGGTTTGCTTTTGGTTCTTGTTTTGTTGATTTTATCTTGTAAATATTCTTTTGTACAGGTTTCTATGCATGGCTAAAGTGTAACTTGGTACACAGTATACAATAAATCTGTATGCAGTGTTTTGAGCAGTTATCTATGCAAGCATTGTTGGAGCACAGTTCTTTTTAAAAATGCATCTTTTGTTTTGATTGCTATGCAATCTTTGTGAGGTTTTAAGCATCAAGTCCATGTGTTGTCCATATATTTTAAGTTGGAATTGATTTCTATACATTGTACCAATAGTTATCTATGCATTCTTAGAAGACTTCTCTTAATCATTGAAACCTTTTATGCTTGTATGATATGAATGGGTGGGTTTGTAAGAAATTGTATGCATATCATTTTATGCAATCGTTTATGCATGGTGGAATTGCGATTCGTAGATGTTTGTGATAGATTTTTATGCATGGGGGAAGCAATTTTACAGATATTGGGATTGGTTTCTATGCATGGATTGGTTAATATGCACAAAAACTTGTTCCTACTTCATGTGTAAGGTTATATGCACTGCTGTTGATTGTTTATATACATATATTTATGCTGTAGTGAATGAATCCTGTAAGATTATATGCACTGCCTTATTAGTTATTCATGCTTTTAATACATTGTCAGGATAGATTTGTATCCATTATCAGAGAATTTTTCTTTACATTATCGGATGATTAATGCGTGTTTATGCATATCTGACTTGGTTGTACGTCCGTATTGCAAGAAATGAAGAGTGCTCGAAGAAATGAAGAGTGCTCGAATGATGGCAACCAAAAGGAGGTTACTATGTTGGGGGTGGTTGAGCGGACTATGATCGCAAGCATAGGTTTAGATGCACTGTGAAAACTGTGATTATGCTTTGTTGCATAGGTTTCTACCCTAATTGAATTCAAATTTCAAATTCAAAAGAAGTCTGTATACATTGTTTAAGAATTATGCATTGCCAGAACACTTATATGCATATTTTGTTGGAATGATTATATGTATGCTGCTATAGAAATATATATATCGTCGGTACATAATTCTATACATAGTTGGAGTAGTTGTGTGCACTCTTCTACATTGTTGTAATATAGTTATAGTTGAAGCACATTTTATTCAGTGTTGGCACATCGTTATATGCATTGTTAAATTGATTATACATGCATTACCCTGTAGTGTTTCTAGATATTTCTATATGTTGTCTTTATTCGAATTGAATTCAAAATTTAAATTCCGAACAAGTCTGGAGACAATGTTGGAGCAGACTTTTATGCGTTGTTGGAGAATATGTAATGTTGGCGCAACATACTCTATATGCATATTCTGACCAATGTTATATGCATACTATCGTCCAACATGAGCCATGATTCAAATTTTAAATTTCAGAGAAGATGATATCATAAATTTAAAACTTATACGCATCTTGAACAAAGATTATATGCATGCAGTCCATCCAATAACATTTATATGCACGTGTCATGATTCAAATTTGTGAATTTCAAAAATTTCAAAAAAATTTCACAGTGGATCTTGAATTGTGCGCAAAAATGTCAAAAGTTCAATGGTTTAAACCGTTTTCCAATTGGATGTTTTTTGAGGAATTATCGTGAAAAAACGAAAGAAATTCGAGTGGATGTATACATATCAGCATATGTTAGCCTCTGTGAGCCTTGTCAGGTGGAACAGCCAGCTCACGGGAGGTTTATATGCATCGCAGAACTGATTTAAATACACTCAAACTACTAGTTTGTATGCATCGTCGCCATAAAAAAGTATGTACGCATTCTGACTGGGTTTATATGCGTACAGTCTGATGGGCCTGAAGGGGTAACCCACATGCACACGTGAGCACCTGCATGTGATTGGCTTGCTGGTTAGGTTGGGTGGGTGGATGACTAGTTGGCTAGGGCTTCCAATAGTTATTAGAAGCCTAGGGCTCCAAATAGTGGGGTCCTATATATATATATATGTTATCAGATTTCTTTTTATTTCTGATTTATTTATTTTTTGCTTCTGTTCTCGGGATGGAATTGAATATTGTAGCAAATCGCGTCCCTCTCTGGCTCTCTGCCCAGCCTAGGTGAAGGGAGACAGCCAGATCAGTGGCGGTTTGTAATAGAAGCCGCCACTGAAACAGCGCCATGCTGGGTGGTGAAACAAGCCGGCACTAGATATAGCAGATCAATGCCGGCTTGTATCACCAACTAGCACTGAAATTTCCACTACCAGTTGATAACACCACCCGGCGGTGATGTGTGTAATCAGTGCCGGTTCCTCGTTTGCCTGAATCATTTTTCTTTTTTAACATTTAGAGCCGGCACTAAAGGGTATCAGTGGCGGTTCAGTCATTTTCGCTACTGATATTGCCGACAGTGATCAAGTAATCTGCAGTAGTGATGGCATGCTTAATATATATTTATGTTCTTTGTCAAAAAGAATATATATATGCTCTCTGTTAAATCAATCTGTTTATTTGATGAAAACCTGATAGCTGCCTTGCTGGTACAGATTGCTATTTTTAGAGGGTGCTTGGTGTGACTACCGATATCAGACATTCAGATCCAGTGACTCAATGAATTTAACAGGACAACGGATGGCCGCCTAACAATAAGTCTTTACCTTTTTAAAAGGTATATTTGAGACCATATCCATATAGTTGAATGTTACTGTTTGAGAATACATCGCTGGCTGTCCCCCTATATATTCTAGTATGGCACTTATATATTTTCATTCTTTGAAGTACAAAGGCAAGATAAAGAACCTATTACCACAGTATGGTAGTCCCGTCTGTACGTAAGACGAATTGTAGTATCGTTAAAAAGATGCAAGACACTTCTACCAAAATGACAAAACAAAACTAGCTCATAGAGATTTTATTCAATATAGAGAGAACATGATAAGCTTGCTCTTTATGAAGATTACCACTACTCTCGGTAGAACAATCAGCTGTGCATTGAGGATTAGCAGAACAATCAGCTGTGCATTGAGCATTAGCAAGATGATGACAGGTGGAAACCAAGAATAATTTCTACCAGACGAAATTCAAATAATTATATTAAATGAAGTTCGATACTTCAGATAATGATAACATGACGACAAATCTAATTAGATAGATATAGATAAGACAAATAGTGAAACACAACTGGAATGATAACATGACGAACAATCAATCCAATGAGCACAAAGATGACGACGACAACGTTCCACGCATCTATGCATTCAGTTGGCCAAGATCTTCTCTCCGAGCTTGTAAGACACGTACGCATCGATGCACTCATACCGGATCTGGGCGTCTCGAGGTCATGCTTCTCCCAGTTGCTCATGGTGACAGCGCGTGGCTTCTCCATGACAAGCCCCAGCACCTCCTCAGCGAAGCCCTTGAGCCCCAGCCTCCTCCCTACAGCGCAGCGGCCCAGGTAGTCGTTGCAGCGGCCTTCCAAGTCAAGGTGCGTGGCGCACGTGAGCCCGTAGTCGGCGTCCAGCTTCGCCACGTCCTCGCCGACGCCGATGCCGACGAAAAGCACGCCGGGGTCGGCGAGGAAGCTCCTGATGGACGCCGGGATGCGGTCGACGTAGAAGAGCTGGAGGACGAGGCAGCGCGTGCCGGCGCAGAGCTGGAGGATGGCCACCTTGGAGGTCGACCAGCTGCGGCGGTTGGGCTTCCACTCGCAGTCGAGGCCGACGATGAGCGGGGCGCCGCCGCCGTGCGGGTTCGCGGCGCGCACGGTGCGGACCCAGTCGTCGGCGACCGCGGCCACGCGGGTGACGGTGGTGTCGATCATGGCGGAGCCGAATTGGACCGTGAGGCGAGTAGTGGCGTCGTTGGAACGAGAAGCTTGGCGGCTGCTTGGGATGACGAAACGACCGCCAAACATTGTGGCTGCTGATGGGAAAGATCGAGGTAATGCGTATGCTTTGCTCTCAACTGGTTTCTGAGGGATATGAGTATGCAACAGATCGGAGCTCTTGTATTTATATACTGGCAACTGGTGTGAACAGTGAACCGCGCTGTGCACGCATGCAGCCACATGCACGGGAGCTGACGATCCGACTGAGTGATTAATGTTTGGTGCCACAAAACATTTCGTTACTCGGAGGGACGAGTAACTCGGAGCGTCAAAGCGCGCGCAATCCCAAAGAGTCATAGTTATTTATAATTTGTATAATTTGCATTCTCCATGGGATATATTTAATGTCCCAATTTTCAAGGCATCCATATTCGAGAAAAGTTTTATATCCATGAAACTTGGCAGTAATTAAATTTCTATAGGAAATCGCCTTCACGGTTTTCATGACAAATTTGACCGACTGGAAGAGCGTGAGTCCCAGATCGGCGATGCCTTATTCGCACAGAGAAAACAGCGATGCCTGGGTTTGGTTTGGTGCTACGGATTTCTGCTAAGTGCCGACTGATGGCTGTGTGAAATAAAAAAAAAACGTATGGCTTACTAACCAAAGCTTCAGCTTTAATAATTTCCAAGAAAAAGCATTAATAATTTTCAGAAAAAAACTTCAGATTTCGTTGGCACGGCAAGTATAATATCCTCTTGGAAACCAATCTATTTTTAGGCCAATTTTATTGTAAGTTTTTTAAAAAATCAGCAAAAGTTTTAATGTTAATCAGGAATATCACTATACCACAGCCAATCTGTAGGGTCAGAAAAAAGGTCGCTATAAGCCGCTATAGCGACCGATCATCAGGCGCTATAACGCTATAACGGCCGATGTATTAATCGCGGTAAGTGGCGTCGCTATAAGTATATAGCATCCGATACGATTTATAGCGTCCGTTAGTTGAAAGCAACATGTATAGCGTCCGATGATTTGTCGCATGTTTTAGCGACCAATGATGTGAGGGTATAAAACTTTGTAGCGATCAATAATCCGTCCCTATGAACCGGCATGATTTTATAATTAATCTCACATTATAGAATATAACTTTAGGCTTGTGTAACATCCATAGAAGTTCACAGTACACATCAACCACATAATTGTATAAACAGATCTCATATATTCATTAAAATCAACATTTATACATTTGTACTTTGAAAGTTCACGGTACACATCAACCACACAAGCACACAACCCATGTACTTCTAAAGAGTTCAGTGTACATAATACCAAGCTTGTATACCCTAGCAATCCAAAAACTACAGGATAGAAAAACATCTCAGCGCTCCACACCTTTTAGACCATCTTCCATAAGAACTCTGGATAGCTTGTCAACACCATCAAACAAGCTGCTTACTGACACCTCCCAGAAGTACATGCCTGAAATCCACATGCAATTCAATATAAGCATTCTAGTATTCAGCTAGGATCCAATAAGTTGATAGGTGCAGGTGCAGTAAGAATAGATCACTCATTTTTCTCTACCCACACCAGAAATGTTTTTTCAATCTAACTATTGCTTGTGGCAATGCCACCTACTGCACTGATACACTGTTGAAACTGATGGATTTCAACAAAAGTTCAACTTTTTGAGTGTCACATGTTTATCAAAACTTGACCAAATGCTACTCTTCTCTTACACAGATTAAAGAAATGAAACTTACCATAAGCTAGTAGCAGAAGTGGCATGTATGGAAAATAGTAGGTATAGTCTACAGATGCTTAGTTCAGCCAAATGAAAATGGTGCAGCACAAGTTTTTCTAGTTCTAAGCTACCCTAGACATTAGTACAGTTGGGCTGTTTACAAATTCAGCCAACTATGTCCCAAATGCGGATATGCAAGAAACATGTGTATTCTAGTTGCTAGTGGTAACCAATATATGATGCCTTAACGCACAAATATAATTTCAGAGATGCTAAGAGAGAAATATTACTTACTACTAGTGGAGTAAATGGTCTTGCTGGTGTGTGACACAAGGATCATTGACAGATATTGATGATGCTGACACATGGCATTGCCTCCAGAGATCCGTAGATTGCCTAATGGTAGAACAGCTTCCAGAAATTTAGAACTTTCCTCAGAGAAAATGAATTGGCTAGGAGATAATCATCATAAGAACTGATGTACTAATGTTAAACAATTCTCTCACACAGCTAGGAGAAAATACTAGTTCAGCAGCAAGTACTATTATGTAATATGTATCTCTACTAGTATGTCTGATGAAATGAAAAGAAAGCCTCCCCAAAGACAGAAATAACTCAAACAACTTCTTGTATCTTTGTGGTGTTTAATACAAATGTAGGCTACTCCGCAAACAAACATTGGATCTGCACACACTAAGAATAATACCTGTTATATAGTCATTATTGCCAGCTCTATCACAAAGCATATTGAAGCCCACTGCATCACCAGATCTGCACACACATGGAGCAGCTGCAATTACTATATGATGACATCAGACTTGGCTGGTATTATACCAACAAGTTCAGAGAAACTTGGTACATGATACAGTATACAAGTCTCTAGACTGCAGTCTCTGTCTCCCAACTTCAATTTATAAGTCACTCTTCAACAATTAGAGGATGATGAATGTATTACAAGCTTGTGTATCACAGTACTACGATTTTACTCTTATAATTTTAGCTCATATAATTAACTGATAAGAAACAAAATTCAAAATTATTTATTTCTGTAAGGACATCATGCTTTCTTCATCAAGCAAATAGGAAAATTAAACATGTTCTAATTAGTAAGCTACTAGCCGATGCATTTGAAATAAAAGTCAACCATGCATGGGGATAAATTGTATACTTCTGTTTTTCTCACTATTTCCATTCGAGCCACACAAAAATCACCGACCATGCTATTTCTTTGACACACAGTTCCAAACAAAAATCAAATACAGGAAACATCGTTGTGCCCATGTCACTCCTACTATCGCCCACAACATAAGATACTTCCGCCGGACACCAACCAGAAGCAGCAAGGTAGAGCCCAGATCCAGATCCCCGGCGGCCACACGAGGCCACAACCATGAGCACCTGCACCACCACCCAAATGCTCGCTGCTCAGTGGGATCCAGCCGCCGGCCAGCCCACCAGTGTACCCGGCTGAATCAAATCCGACTCCCCCTCAAGTGTGGCACGGCGTCCCATCAATCGTCCAAGGAAGCCTGGGAAGGGGACCAATGCAGAGAGGGCATAGGAAGGAAAGGGGGCAGCGGACGGGGATTGAAGGGAAGAGAACAAGTACCTGCTCGAGGACGCGGCTGCAACGACGGGCCAGGATGGGGACGACAGCTATGGCGGCTCGGGCGAGTACAGCGCGACACTGGTGAGCACGGAGTAGGGATGGTGGCCCGGACTACGGTCGCGACGGCTCTCCTAGATTGACGGCGGGGACGGCAGTCGCGGCGGCGGCAGCCCAGGTGATGGCCCGGAGATGCGGCGGTAGCAACGGCGGCGGCCTGGAGATGCAGCGGCGGGCCGGAGTTGCGGCGGCGCTGGGTGCGTGCGTGAGATGCAGTGGGCGGCAGGGTGGGATGAGTGTGCGGTGGCTCATGGCTGCCTCCTGGGGTGGGTAAGCGCTGGTGATAGGGTTTGGGTTAGACGCTGACTGGTGGGCCGTCTAATTTCACTGCGCGGGATTGGGCTGGGCCGAGTGCGCCAGAAATGAAAATTTTCTATACCGACCGATTGTTGCACTCTAGGATTTATCCGCCGGTAGGCGTAAAAATAGCGACCAATAGTCTGTTACAAAACTATAGCGTCCGATAGTCTAGAAGTTACGGCGACCGTTGTCTGACGTTATATATTAGCTGTAGTACAGTGTAAAATCATTTATTGTAGTGTCACATTACCAATTAGAAAAGTAATACTGTAGCATAGAAACTAATAGAGAGAGATCATGAGTTGTTTGTTATCCTTTAAGACGTAGCTGACATTGTTTTCTTGTAAATCAAATTACAAAGAAACTTGCATTGACATCTCACAATTTCATCGACACATGTTTTGACCGATCTCATATGCAGCTCCAATATTATAGTAAATCAAACTATTTTCACTGAAATTATTTTATGCTAGTACATAATTTATATACTATATGCAAGTGGTTCATATAGTACATTTAAACACAACAGTATGTTAAAATAAATTAAATGTTGTAAATAACATATGAAAACGTGAAATAAAATTTTGGACTCAGAGAAGTTATTTCATGTTTTAATTTCCAAGACAGACACATTTTAGAAATATGGACTTAAAATCTCTCATCGAGAATAGCATAGTATCATATTAGAAATGGAGACATGAAACTTTCCTGTGAGACATAGCTTTATATCAGTTGAGTTAATTATGATGTATTTCACCAGTATATAAACAATTTTTACTAGCTGAAAAGAACCTTGAGATGCCGTCTAGAGAGGATGAATAGGTGTTTCCAGAATTTTAAAACAAGCAAAACTTAATGGTCGAAATCAGTCAACTCAACACTGAAATCGATCTCACACACTATAATCCCACCAACCTCATAATTAAAGAGGGATCGGTGAGAGCACACACAAGGCTTCGGAGACCATGTGTGTGTGCTCTCGGATTGATATTTCTTCATAATAGCACCACTCTTGATAATCTATGTCTTCACTCATCCAACTAGATTAATATCAATGCATAATGTTTTTTCAAGTATTTGTCCATACAAGCAAACCAATATTGAAGCCAACTTATATCCATTATATATCCAATATTAATAACAAATCATATTTGTTTCTCTTTGTCACATTTTACCTTATCAAATATGCTTGCTTCTTCTTGATTTGAGCAATACCATGAGTTTGATATGATCATTTTCAATGGAACATATTCAAAGACTCATCAAACTCGCTAGTCCTTATTTAATTGTTTTGTCATCCAACCACTAAAAATGGCCTAGATATATGCACTTCACTAGTAGTATGTTTTGATCTTCACTGATAGTGGCCAGTGTGAGGCCATTAGAAATGGTTAGCTACCACGAGCGTCAGATTGAGAACCAGTAGAACACACATCTTCATTGGTAGCAGCTTTATACCAATCGCCGACGTAAGAGCATTACACTTGTATTCCAGCAAAAAGCCCTATGGAGGACCTAGAAAAAATTAGATAGGACAAACCCTTTCCACTAACTAAACCAAAACCCAAAAAGTAATTAAACACATACATATCACATTCATGTATTAGTCACACATTATTGCAAAATAATGGCAAAAATAAAATTCAGGTGGGCAGCCCCTCTGGCAGTAAAAAAACAAGGGCAAAAAACAACTTTGATACATCTAATATGAAGGATAAATGTCATTTTTGCACCAAACCAAATTACATAAAATGGATCTCGGCAAAGTTTACAAGTTCCCATTAGTGAGTGATAATGTAGTGATAAGATGCCTTAAACGTGGCATATAACAAGAATACACATAATGTAGTGATCATATGCCTTAAACAAGAACGCTTCCACCTTGCTTACTGCCTCAGCAAATCTTGCCACTGCCATAGCTGTAGGCCCGTAGCCAACATAGATACTGGCCGGGGAGCAGGTCACGCCATGCCAACAGCACACCGCGCTACTGGCAACAAAAGGGTTGGGGCTCCATCCTTTTCTCATTCCATTAGAGAGTAACAATGGCGAAGCCATGTACAGTACACCATTAATCTGTTGCTAGGCAATTTGATTCAAGGCGCTTGGACAGTCATGTCGTTTGTCGCTGCTAACTGCTACTGCTACTGCTAGCACAACTGCTACGGTTTGGAATAGAGAGCAAAGCGCTATTCAACCACAGGGCCACTAATCCATGAATGTTCACCATATTAGAATTTAGTGAACGATAAAGTAAATCCTGCAACTTTTCTTAAAAAAATGTTTCCTCTTGTTCATAAAATTTAAGGGATATAACTTTATTACCACAACAAATAGTAGTAACTTTTCAATATATATTTAATGACATTTTACATATACCTGTCGTAATGACTTACAAAACATTTGAAACCCAACTTTTGCTCATATAACTATCAGCAATCACAAATCATTTGGGTAATATGCCTTCGTCTGGTATACTATCAAATCAAACGAATATATACATTAAAAAATTCTTATATTCAATTGCAAATCTGCAAAGAAACCATGAGCTTCACTCACATTATGTGACAATAAAACCCAATACTCATCACATATATAGTTCATCAACCATCATCCCAAATTCACAACCAAGGCAATGCATTACTGAACTGATAGACTATATATACTCTCTACATCGGGCTAGGGTGGACGACAGCACTAACAAGACATGGGTGACGGCCAAGACACACTACTAAAAAAAGAACTTCCGTGGCGTTGCATTTTAGCCCTCCGTGGAGGACACAATTTTTGCCCGTCACGGTAAATCGCATGATTTACCGTGGTGGGCACATTTTAATTACCGTGGCGGACACTTTTGCCCGCCACGATAAATAGATTTACCGTAGCGGGCCTTTTAGGATGCCTGCTGCAGCAGTGGCCGTCTTTAAAGGCCCGCGATGGTAAATCTATTTACCATGGCGGGCATGCTATAAGGCCCACCACGATAAATCGTTGAGGCCCAATAGCCCAGCAAGGCCCGATTTTTGCTTGGACTATAAAAGCCGGACTTAGGGTTTGGGTCTCCAACTTGCCTCTCCTCCTCACTCCCTCCCAGCAGCGCCTCCACAACTTCCTCTTCGCAGCGCTGCGCGCCGTGTGCGTCCCCATCTCCTCTCTCGCTCCAGTCTCTCCTTCCCTCCTCCTCTACTCCCCTCCACTGTCTACTAGCTATCCCAACACTCTCTCCGGTGAGCGCGCGCCAGGCGGTGGAGGACGCGCGGGCGAAAGACGCATGCCCGGTGGCGGTGGAAGACGCGCGCGCCGGCCATCCCCTAGCGGTGGCTAGGTCCTCATGCGGGCGCAGGGCCCCTCGCTGTGGAGGACACGCGGACGGGGGGGCAGCACAGCAGCGCTGCTCCCTCGGCGGCGCTGTGACCAGGTACTCACGCGGGTGAAGGGCCCCTCGAGGTGGAGGACATGCGAGCGAAGGTCAGCGCGGTGGCGCTACTCCCTCGACGGTGCGGTGGCCAGGTCTTGGATGCGCCCCTTCCTCTCTCACCTCCGGCCAGCGTGGAGGCCTCGATGGCGGCGGTGGACCTGGCGTGCAGGGCTAGGGTTCTTAGGTAAAGTTCATCTCTCTCTTTCTCTCCATCTCCATCTTTCTTTCTCCATCTCCCTCACTCCTCCCTCTTCCTCTTCATCTCAGATCCGGCGCACACAGGCTTCGATCTAGGTGACGTCGACGGATCGATGGCGGATCCGTCGTGGATCCATGAAGGAGCGCGTCCGTGGCCGATACATCTCCGACGGCGCTCCTTCCTCGGATCCTGGCGGCGTGGGACGTCTACGGCTGCAGGAGCGGTGGATCCCGGCGGCACACCCTACCGGGCTCGGTGGGCTCAGTGCCCTACCGTGCTCGGTGGGCTTTTTTTTATTTCATAAATTTGCTTCCACGACGGGCATCCTAAACTGCCCGCTGCGGTAAATCTATTAACCGCAGTGGGCAAAGGCATCCGTTGCGGTGGAGGCCACGATTAACGGTGAACTTCCATCCGCAGCGGACGCCTTTCTCGCTGCAAAAAACTGAAAATGCCCGCTGCGGAAGTTTTTTTCGGCAGTAGTGACAACACAACACAAGGGAAATTTAAATCTGCCCTTAAGTTCATATGCCCCCACACCAATCTATATGTCGACGCATGAGACTGTCGAGACTTCCATTTTATAAATGAAAGAGTTGGAGTACTCAAAATAGATAGTCTCGCCAGGGCCGAGAAGTCCACCATTCCTGACGAGGCAATCCCCGTACGAAAGGCATCGAAAATCGCTAGGGTCGATAAGCTATGTGGAGGCGAACTCACCGCAGGAGACATGGACATCACACACCTTACAGTCTAGGCATGTGTTGGTGATGGTCACACTGTAGGACGGGACGCCGTTCGGTAGGCTACCCGCATTTCTCTAGGACAACTCCACATCCTCCTCCGAGCAGAGGTCCGTCGACGCCGTGTACGCCATACATGCATACATGAGTGTACATATACCATCAACAAGGATGAGCCATGTCCATCAAATTTTTTTGAATTCAAAAGAGAAAAAGGAAAACAAGGTTCCAAACTACAAATCTTTCTTACTGCTAGTGCTGTTGAGCAACTTGCAGACGTGCACTGTCTGATGATGCTTCGCCACTGCTAGGAGACGGATGACATGACACTACTCCAGTTGCTCAGTGATTAGTAAATTGTGTGGTCAGCCAGGCATTATAGACACTACGGGAAACTACGGCTTTGCCGAGTGCCCCACTCTTTGCCGAGTGGCTTTGCCAGGACACTTGGCAAAGACACTCCTTGCCGAGTGCCAGATGGAGCGCTCGGCAAATAAATCTTTGCCGAGTGCCGGGCTCTCGGCGAAGCCAGCCACTCGGCAAAGAAAATCTTTGTCGAGTGCTCTACACTCGGCAAAGAAGGGCCCTCGACAAAGAGTGCCTGGGGTAAACGGCATCCGTCACCATCCCCTTTGCCGAGAGCCCCTCCGTCGGGCACTCGGCAAAGACTTGCCGAGTGCCCTGTCTCGCTCTCGGCAAAGAGCCACGTGGCTGGCTACTGGGTCTAGGCCGACCTTCTTTGCCGAGTGCCAGGCTGGGTACTAGGCAAATCAGTCTCCTTTGCCGAGTGCCACGGCCACGGCACTCGGCAAAGAGCCTGTTTGCCGAGTGCCCAGCCTGGCACTTGGCAAGTTTTCCTTTTTTTTGAATTTTGATTCAAACTTTTTCTACAGCCCAAGTATATTGTTTACAAGCATATGTTTAAATTTGGGTCCTTTTTGTAATATTTTGCTATATTTTATTCATTTATTTTATTTATTTGAATTTTTCCGCATAATCCAAATATGAACTGTAGGTGCATGAAATAATGAAATGTAGCTATTCAAAAAATGATATTCATGTTGAAGAGTGTATTTTGAGGTCATGTCCATAAACTCATCCAAAAGTTTGAAGGCCTTGTCCACGAAACATGACCATCCAGGTATGGTAGAAGTGTTTTTTAATAATATAAAATCCAAACGATGTCCGAAAATCATGAAACTTGTTGAGGTCTCATGTTATTGCATGTGGAGGCTATGATAAAAATTTGATAATGTTTGGAGCAAGTTGTGATGTCGGATGTCTAAAACCCAGACATCTTCATATGTGATCACAATTGAAGAATGAGGAGAAGGGAGGAGGAGAAGAGGAGGGAGAAAAAGAAGGGGAGGAAGAAGAAGAAGAAGGAGAAGAAGAAAGAAGAAGGAGGAGAAGGGAGGAGGAGAAGAGGAGGGAGGAGGGAGGAGGAGAAGGACCTTGGCCCGATGACCGTTCACATCGTTCCTTGACGGCGTTCGTCCACACCGTCGTTCGCGCCCCTCCCTGGAGAAGAAGGTAAAGCCCCAGGGTTGTCAGCCACTGTGCTGCTTATGTCGTTGATGGCCTTCGTGCCTAGTTTGTGGATTTGTGGCCTTCGTGCCATATATGTGTTGTCGGCCATCGAGCTGGTTTCTTTCTTGTAGGTTTTGAAACCTCCCCGAACAGGGGAGGTTCTACCGAATTTTTCAACTAATAGTTTTTTCGTTCTTCGTTTACAGAGCGGGTCTTGTCGGAGGGGACCCGGAGTACCTCGGCGACGCCAATCGTCTTCGTCGACGCTGTGGGTCTATCTGCACCGCGTCGCCTCGCCACTGCACCGACTCGCCACTGCCACGCTAGCCTCTCTCCACCGCCACCCTAGGTATAAATCACCTCTCTTCCTTACCCGTTGTCGTACTTAGGTCACATGACCCAGTTAGGCGTCACCTGTCCGAAAGAGATAAGGTCGGAGGTATGCAGGTCTTCGCATATCTACAACCGTATCTATTTCGAATTGTCCACGTTTTTTAGACAGCCCATGGATGCATAGATGGGTTAGCTTCCATGTTCTACTCTCGTCTAAGTCAGAGTTTCGGCATCACCTCCCCGTTGTTCTTCGGATACACACTCTCCCTGTAGGGATGAAAATTCTTGGTTCTGTGACAAAAATGACAACCACTCACAGCAAGCCATGTGGCCTAATCACAGCTTGCCATGTGGCCCATAAAAAAAGCGACATGTGGACCCTCCACGTCACCAACCATGTCAGCAACCACGTGTCGAGCCACATCAGCTGCCATTTGTCAAGCCATGTCAGTTGGCCACGTCAACTGCCATGTGGACATGCCATGTGCGCAAGACACGTCAGCTGCCAGCGTGGCAAATGCCGTTTGACAGCCTGATAGAACGACATGTTATGACGAATAACAAGTTACATCCGTGATGATTACACTTCGTCATAGAATGAATTCGCTTCTGTGACAATGACATTTTTTTATAGAATGAATGCACATCTATGACGAAAATTCATGTTTCATCATAGTAGGCAATCAATGACGCTCATTCCATGATGAAAACCTTTTTGTCACAAATTCATCACAGAATATTTGTTGTGACAATTTTGGAGTATTCTATGACGAACGCATAGCATCATTGATGAGCACATCCCTAGTAGTGCATCGACGGATGGGATTAGGACCTATCCTTCACCTATTAGATGGTAGGAACACCGTGTAGATGCAATTGCTGGTTTTATTACTCGCTTACGCATGTGTATGATAGAGGATGGATAACCGTGAGTGGATGTACATGGGCCACTCAACTAACAGGAAGAGCGATGAATGGGTTAGGGGGACCGATTATTTCCTGGAGCAAGCATTTAGCCCGGCTACTAAAGGGTCAATTCAGATGTCGTGTCCCTGCAGCAAGTGTAAGAATTCAAAAAGAAAATAAAGAAAGATGTATACAAAGATCTTTTCAAGAATGGATTTGTGGCAAGTGGTGGATCTTCCATAGTGAAGGTGATCGTATTAGAGAGGAGGAGGCGAGAGCATGCCTCAAGGAGTATGATGGAGATACCGGGATGGCCGACATGATGGTAGACTATAACGAGGCACGTGGTAATGAAGGATTGGTGGAGGAGGATCCAGAGGAAACACAAAAGCGTTCTACAAAATGATGTCTTCAGCACAGAAGCCCCTTCACGAGAAGACAACAATGTCGCAACTGGATGCCATTAGACGCCTAATAGCGTTGAAGTTGCGGTTGAGCCTGAGTCGAGACGGCTTCGATTTCATGTTGGCAGTTTTGGGCACAATGCTTTCAGAGGGTCACATGTTGTCGAAGAACATGTACGAGTCATAGAAGCTCCTCATGCACTTAAGATGCCGTATGAGTCGATCCATGCTTGTCTTAATGGGTGCGTCCTATTTAGGGGAGACCTTGAGGAAGCAATGCACTGTCCAATGTGTAAAGCCTCTAGGTTTATGGAGGTAGACAGTAGTGATGGCAAGAAGAAACTATCTTCCTGAGAAGGTCCTATGGTACCTTCCAGTCATACCGAGGCTCCAATGGATGTACATGACCGAGGAGTCCACGAAACAGATGACATGCATAAGAATGGCAAAAGATACACTGATAAGATGGTACACCCATCAGATGCTAATGCATAGAAGTACTTTAATATACAGCATCCTGACAAAGCTATGGAGGCTCGGCATGTACGTGTAGCGATGGAAACAGATGGGTTCAACCCGTATGGAATGATGGCGGCCCTGTACACTTGTTGGCCCGTGTTCGTGATCCCCCTCAATCTTTCCCTCAGCATCATGTTTGAACCCAAGAACGTGTTCTTGTCGCTGATAATACCTGGACACCCGAGCAACAACATGGGTGTGCTCATGCAGCCACTATGGGATGAATTGCACCATGCTTGGGAAAAGGGGGTATTGACGTACGACTGAGCTACAAAGAAGAACTTCACAATGCATGTGTGGTACCAGTATTCAATGCATGACTTCCTGGCGTATGGCATATTCAGTGGGTGTGTGTTCATGGGAAGTTGCCTTGCCCAGTATGCAAGGCATCTGTGATGTTCACCTGGCTAAAGCAGGGTGGCAAGTTTTCTTTGTTCGACAAACATCATCAATTCCTAGATGACGACCATGAGTTCAGACGAGACATCAAGCACTTCATGAAAGGTGTTATCGACCCCATTCCTCGGATTATGAGCGGTGCCCAGGTCCTTGCCGAGATGGAGGCTCTCAAAATTGATAAAGATAATGGTGATTTTATTGGATATGGTCAGGAACACATGTGGACTCATATATCGGGCTTGACTAGGCTCCCCTACTTCAAGGACCTTCTTCTTCCACACAACATCGATGTAAAGCACTGTTGGCGGTCCTTAAAGCCTATTTTCTACCGCCAGTATGTTACTAAAATAAATAGTAGGTAGGGCTCTAAACTAACATTTCCACAAGTTTTGGTGTATATTTGACTTGCAGGTGTGACATGTGAAAATACACAAAAACCATAAGAAAGCACACTTCAAGAAAACATATTCATAAAAGGCACAAACCAAGAAAATAGAGAAGCCCACAGTAGAAGCTGAACTGGGCCTGATTGTAACCATAGGGGACGTCCAGGCCTAGGAAGCAATCGACCACGCGAAGGCGGTGGCCAGCTGGCCCCACCCAGGGACCGGCCGCACCTAGGGGCGGCCGCACCCCTGGTGATGGCTCGGGGGCCCATCCTTCATAGGTGGTTCGTGAGGCGGTATCCCAAGGGCGATTTCACCTCCTTCCAAATCTGGAGATGCCCGAATCGTCCTACACAAGCTATAAAAGAAGAGCTCCTTTACCTCTCTACACACCATCATTTTGGAGCCACTCACCTCACATTCCTTACTTGTACTCTTTAGATTAGTTTTAGTAGTAGAGTAAGGCAAGAGCTAGCATGGAGAGCTTGTCTCCTTGGAAGAAGAAGAACACCTTGGTATGAATACTATGCAGTTCTCTTCCAAGTTCAATTTCTTATCTTATTTATATAGCAATGTATATGAACTAGAGTATAGTCTTGTTCATGTTATGATCATGATATATGAACTAGCATATAGTTTATGTTTTATGTTCTTGACATGTTCATCGTTGTTCTTCATCGTTCATCGAATTAGTATGAATAGAGGAAGAACTAGGGATGAGATGATGGTTCGTCATGCCTTCTCGGTTGTTCTTAACCTAGCCTATCACTCCGAAGGGGTGGGGTCCATGGGGGTAGGAGTTGTTTCCAATTACACGGATGTGGTGCCCGGGTATGCGAAGATCGGCGGATATGTCGGTGCCCCACGGGCAGAGGGGTAGGTGGGCAGGTGGTGACAGCCCTGTCCATCCCTAGCATTCCCCCACATTCGGGTATTGAGTAGGAGTTTGTAAAGTCTCTATCGGTTGGCAGACCAGCTGCAGGGATCTCCCTGTCATCCCAGACTTAGTCCT
>CM041634.1:19555441-19624337 GCA_023333625.1 Bothriochloa decipiens
TGCACCCCAAGGCGCCGTGCTGCAGTTTTGCATATCGTAAGTAATGACGGTTAGGAAAGCTAATCAGGTAGTTATAACTTTTATTACCAGACTGCATTACCTAGGCCGGTGCCATTAAGGGCCGAGGGTTACCTTTCTGAAGTAATGGTGGTTAGGAATGTCAACACACGTTTCTATTATTAAGGATGGGCTTTTAGTCTATGTTTAGTAGTGACGCTAAGAAACGCCAACATGCACACAAAAAAGAATGTCGCTGAGGCACTCTGGGGAACACTCATGGACATAAAGGAAAAGTCAAAGGACAATGTTAAGGCTAGACTGGACGTGGAAGAGATCTGTGATAGACCAAAGCTAGTGATGAAGACCCGTGCGACTAGCAAGAATTGGAAAAGGGGCCCGGCCGATTACATCCTGAAAAGGGGCGATAGGAAGGAAGTGCTGTAGTGGATCAAGACGTTAATGTTCCCAGATGTGTATGCGGCGAATCTGAGTAGGGGAGTGAATCCTAAGACTATGAAAGTCTTAGAGATGAAGAGTCATAACTTCCACATATGGATTGAGCGGCTCCTTCCTGCGATGACCCATGGATACCTCCCCGAGCCAGTGTGGCGTGTCCTGGCAGAGTTGAGCTATTTCTTCCGCCAGCTTTTTGTGTCAGGAAGTTATCTCAGGAAGTGATTCTTGACCTGGAGCATGTTGCACCTCTGTTGCTCTGCGAGTTAGAGATGATCTTTCCACCCGGCTTCTTCCTGCCGATGCAGCATCTGATTTTGCACCTACTGCATGAGGCACGACTGGGGGGTCCCGTGCAGGCCCGTTGGTGTTATCCAATCAAGAGGTGTCTAAAGATTCTTTAAAAAAAGTGTAGAAATAAAGCCAAAATTGAGGCTTCCATGGCAGAGGCATTCAGAGTGGAGGAGGTGTCAAACTTCACAATAGCGTACTATACTGAGAACCTTCCCAGCGTGAATCCACCCCCTCATTACAATGACGATGAGAGTTCATCAACCCTGAGCCTTTTCAAAGTTCAACTCGAAAGAGGAAGCGCAGGTACCCCCAAGACGTTGCAACAACATGAGTTTCGCACTATCACGCTCTACTTGTTGTTGAACCTTGAAGAAGTGCTTCCTTATCGAAAGTAAGTTCTTGATGAGCTTGTTACATACGCCATCAATATCCTCCACGTATCGAGAACATTGTTGTTGCTAGCGACGATAACACTCATGGTAGACAACACTCCATCATCTAGTAGCTGAAGAAGTGATAGGTGGAGTACCATATAAGATAATAGTCTCCTTTTCTCTAAATAGCTAGGGTGAAGACTCTAAATATATTGTGGCAATGTAGCTTTAATTCTTATTCGATTGCACAATAGGTAGTTGATAAAGTTGGAATAATCCTAAAGTTGGTATGAGTTTCGAATCAGAGGTCAAAGCTTATGACAGGTATAATGCCTATGCTGGTAATGTTGGGTTCGGTATAAGAAAGAGCCAAACAAGGCATCAAGGAGATGGTATTATATGTCAAAAGTATATTGTTTGTAGTTGCTAAGGACATGGAGAAACTCAGACATCGAAGGATAATACAAGGTCAAGTTGTGATGCACGTGTTCAGTTTAGTGTCATCAGAGAGGGGGTTTGGACAGGGAAAAGGTTTTACTTTATCACAATCATTATCTTGCTAGTCCAAATAAATGGCATAGGCTGAGATCCCAAAGACGTGTTGTAGAAGCAGATAGGATGTAGATTGGCCAAATACGACAAGCTGGAATGAAGCCGACTCAGGTGTACGAGTTTATGAGTTTTATGGAGGATTGACAAAGTTCCATTCTCAAAGATGGACTGCAAAATGAGATTGGTCATGAGCACACGAAGTACTTAGAGTTAATGATGCGTGGACTGTTTTACAATACTTGAAGAAGAATAAGTAGATAGAAGATCCTTTTTATACCATTAAAATAGATGAGGAAAATGGTCAAATGACTAATTTCTTTTGGGCAGATGGTCAGTCTATCAAGGATTATGCATGCTTTGGCTACATTGTGTCATTTGCCACCACTTTTCAAACTAATAAGTTTGAAATGCCATTTGCACCATTAATTCATCGAAACCAACGATCATAAGCAAACAATATTTGTTGTTTGGTGTTGCTTTGATATTTAATGAGACTATTGAATCATTTGTTTGGCTTTTTGAAACCTTTGTAACAGCCATGTTAGGAAACCATCCGAGTACAGTGTTCACCGATAAGACGCAGCCATGGCAGGAGCAATTGCCTACTTATTCAGGAATACAAGCCATCGTCTTTGTTTGTGGCACATCTTTGTTAATGTTGCTAATCATCTCGGGTATGTAAATCGGAAGCACCCTGATAATTCTACCTGATTTTAAGAGATGTGTGTATGAAGATAGATATGAAGATATGTTCATCTAAAAGTGGCATGAATTGTTGAGTAAGTATGACCTTGAGAAGAACCAATGGATGGCAAACCTATATGATTTGAGAAAAAGGTGGGCTATTGTCTACTGTGACTCATTTACAACTGATATGGCCTCGACTCAAAGGAGTGAAGGTATGAACAATGTATTTAAGAAAAGATTTCGTAGTAGACTTGGACTGTCAGAGCTTATTGTAGAATGTGAGAAGGTTTTTGCTAGCCTTCGTGAAAATGAGTTAGACACGGATTCTAACTCTTGTGGAAAAACCCCCTATTACTTATAGCCCAAATTTTCCTCTATTGCAGGCTGCATATGTCAGCTAAACCATATTATGGCATATAAAATTGATGGGAGAGAGATGATGAGATGTTTATCCTTATAGATCCTCTATGACACTGTTTTTTTGTGAATGAAATAAACTAGGAGAAAACCCTGTGCGTTGCTGTGGGAATCGTCGGTAAAATTATACTACTTATATTTACTAATATGATTGAATCATGTTAGTGGATGATTTTTAGTATTTTTATGTGGACAACTAAATATATGTTAGTGAATGATGTGGTTTGCTAATGTGAATAGTTTGAATAAAACATAATGGCATGTGCTAGTTGGATGTGTTAGTGGATATTGACGTGAAAACTTTGCATGGTGAAACAGAATGTGCTAACGGGATGTTGAGTGAATGCTGATGTAGACACTTTGCACGACAAGAGAAATAACTAGTAGGGTTTATCTTTATAAGAAATATAGATAGATGTAAACAGTATATGAAAATGTACGATGATGTCAGTTTATCCATATGTGCATGTGTTCTTATTTTATGCTACTACATAATCGTAACACTATGTAAGAATTAAATGATGTAAATAGTAATGAAAATGTGAAATAAAATTTTGGCCAGAGAGGTTTTTTCATGTTCCAGTTTTCAAGACAGACACATCTTATATTAGAATCTAGTGAGGTAATCCTAAAAAAATGTTTGTGCAAGTTTCGATTTTAGAATTAGAAAGTCACAAGGTTATACATGACTTTTCTTCATAAAATTTGAAGGGACATAACTTAGAACCACAATAAATAATAGTAATTTTTATCAATATATAATTTAAATTATATTTTACAGATAACTTATCATAGCGACTTTCCTACATAACCTTTGAAACCCAACTTTTGCTCATAATTGACAGCAAAGCTCAATGTACCATACAGAGCTATCAAATCAAACGAACATATACAGTAAAGAATTCTTACATTCGAATATGCAAAGAAACTAGATGAGCTTCACATGTTATGTTGACAAATAATACCCATCTCATCTCACATATATATTTCTTCATCCCAAGTTCTCAACAAAGGCAAAGCATTACTGAACTGATAGACTATATACTTTGTACATCGGGCTAGGCCAGTGGACGATGGCGTTGACAAAACATGGGTGACGACTGTTGACCGGCACAGCACAACACACAAGGGAACGTTATATCTGCCCTTACGAGCATACGCCTCCACACCTATATGTTGCCGCATGAGACCGTCACGACTTCCATTTTGTAAATGAAAGAGTTGGAGTACTCGAAGGAAATGGTTTCACCGGGGCCGATAGGACCACCATTCCTGACTAGGCAGTCTCCGTACGACAGACGTCGGAAATCACTAGGGTCGACGAGCTCCGTGGAGGCGAACTCACCGCAGGAGACATGGACGTTGTGCACCGTACAGTCTAGGCACGTGTTGGTGATGGTCACGCTGTAGGACGGGACGCCGTTCGGTAGGCTACCCGCGTTTCCCTGGGACACCTCCACATCCTCCTCCGAGCAAAGGTCTGCCGATGTCGTGTGCGCCACAGCAGCAGCTCCTCCGCGAGGGTTACCGCTGACGGCTGATGGATACATCAACACATGTATGCATACATGAGTGTACATAACAACAACAAGGATGAGCCAAGTCCATCAAACTTTTCTGAATCCGAAAGCAAAAAAGGAAAACAAGTTGTCAAACTGCAAATCTTTTTCTTACTGCTGGTGCTGTTGAGCAGCTTGCGGACGTGCACTGTCTGATGATGTTTCGCCGATACTACAGTGGGAGACGGATGACATGACACTACTCCAGCTGCTCAATGATAAGTAAATTGTTTGGTCAGCCAAGCATTATAGAGTTACAGTTCATATCATGCAAGAGACGACAAAAGAGAAACATCAATAAGTTTTGATGGACCGATAAGAGCTACAAATAGAGCACATACAGACCTTGGCCTGCTAGGAGGAAGACCACCATGAACACAATCGCGACAAGAAGGGCACATTCCTCTAGAGGTCGATTGCAACCCATGCGGTCGACGGTGTGGCCCAGAGCTTGTGCAAGAGGCAGCGGGTGCGGGCGAGGTCGTCGCTGGACGTCTTCTCCTGCTTGAGTAGACGTCCGAAGTCGCGTGCAGCGTGCTGTGGTGCTGCTACTCCTAGACGGCCGGACGCGGCTGCTGATCGCCTGTTCCTGATCGACGATCGCGAACCGGAGAGCGGCGCGGTGGAGCCTCCGTGCCTGTGCTGCTGCTACCAAGCTATAGGATAGAATTACCAGGATCTGCTGTGCGCGTGTGCTGTTGATTGTGGGACCGCTATATTGATGGAGAAACTCGAGTCTCGAGCCGAGGGAAGACCCAGAGACGTTGCCGCGCGGGTTATTGGCGGCGCGGCCTCGCGGGTGACGGTGGTGTCGATCATGGCGGAGCCCAAGTGCGTGGACCGTGAGGCGAGTGGTGGCGTCGTTGGAACGAGAAGCTTGGCGACTGCTTGGGGTAACATATCGACCGCGAAACATTGTTGCTGACTGGCTGCTAGCAAGGACTGGTTGCTCTCTAGTAGCAGTTTTTGTAGTTTCGTTTCTATTGTACTGTGAGCAACAAGACTACAAGAGTACGCTATTGAGCTCTCCTATTTATATACTGGTAGTAGTGTGAACTTGAAGTCTCGAACTAGTAAGAATGCATGCACAGCCGATTCTCGTCTGTGTGATTAATATTTGGTGACACGAACAAACATTTCGTTAATTCGGAGCATCGTCGTCAAAGCGCAATCGTCCCAAAGAGTCGTGGTCATTTACTAATTTGTAAGTTACCGAGCGAGGCAGTAATTATTCGTATGGGAAATTGTGCATGGTCATATACTAGCTTCACGCCTTCATGGCTGGCTTTTTTCCATGACAAATTTTATTGACTGGGAGTGGCAGTAGCCTGACGGTCGACACGTATAGTACGTGTCCTACAGGGTCTTGTTGAGTTACTGCTGCCTGCTGATCAGCTTGTTATAATATAATTATTTTACATATAAAATATGGGATTATTCTATATATTTTCTATCAATACGAATATTAAAATAAATTAAACTATTCCACTGACATTATTTTATGATAATACATAATTTAGATACCATGTAACAACATGTAAGAATTAAATGTTGCAGATAGCGTACGGGAAAGCGAAATGAAAATTTGGATTGAGAAAGAAGTCATTCCATGTTCAAAATTTAAGACAGCCATATCTGAAAAAACGGAGACATGAAACATCTCATTGAAATTAGCTTTATACCAATTCAGTTCATTGTGACGTATTCAATAGGGGGTGCAAACTGGATTTTAGTATTCACAGATATGGCATGACAGGTTGAATATCCTACTCGAATACGGACGAATCTGAACTAGCAACTTTAGTGTAAATTTATAATTCAATTGTGCATAAAATAAATTGTTTCCGATTCAGCAACACTTATTCCTATCTCTTTCTAAAGAAAATTTTAATAAAATACTAGAATTCTAGATTTTCTTCAAATTTCTCTCTCGTTAAAATATTCTACAATTAAGAACAAGCTTAGTTACTTAAATATAAAAAGTGAATCCAAGAATTTTTGTATCTAGTTATTATTTAAAAAATATTTATTAGAATAAAAATGAATAATTTGACTTTTTGGTCATTTTTGTATTTCTTTCTGCTAAAATAAAAGAGTTGTCGAAAATGAAAACTGGATAATAGGAGTAAGCGAGTAGGGTCAACAAGATTATAAACGAATACCATAAGGGGCGAAAGATATTTTTATATTATTAAAATTATTATTTATTGATTGATTATATAATATTTTAAGATCCATATTCATTTTCATTTGCACATACAATCTCTTACATTTTCTTTTTACTTTAGTACGTATTCGACATGGATAGTATTATTTGCACCATAGTATCCTTTTTTAACCTTATTTGCACCATAGTATTCACCGGTACAAACACAATTTTTATACGAACAGAATATTTTGATCTTCATTAACCGGCTTTGTCCTGCAGGCTGGGCGATAAAGGTCTTGTTGGGCCACTATTGGAACCCTGGGCCTCTTCGGCCTGTTGTGCTACGCTACCGCGCTGCCTTCTGAATATGGTCCGGATCTCTGCAATGTGATGGGCTGATGGCTCTGTAGCAAAGATTCAGCATTCAGAGAACCAAGCGACGAGGTTTAGCGTTACATGTCCATATGTAAGAGACTAAGAGGTAGCGCTGTCCGGTGTCTTGTGTTGCACTAGGATCATGGGCTCATAACAACGCCACGAGACGAGACCCCTCTGAAATCTCACACCTCCTCCCACTCTTTTCCCCTCTCTAGGGCTACAGTAGAGAGCGACGACAAGGGAGGCGATTTCATGCTCCCGCCGGCGGGGCTGCCGTTCCCCTCCGCCTCCGGCGGCCTTCTGGCCTCCGGATGCGGGGGAATGGTGGCTTCTGCCCGGCGGTGTAGTTTAGAGTCTAGTTTATCTAGGGTTGTTGTTCCGGCGGCGGCGGCGGCGGTGCCAAGGAATAAAGTTCTCCCAAGCTCGACCCCGTCTAGGCGGCGTTCTCCTACGATGTCGTCAACGAGCCCGTGGAGGTATGTGTAGGAGTTGGAGCTCGTCTGTGCTCCGTCGTCTCCATGAGGCGGTGGACATGGTGGCTCGGATACAATGGCGGCTGTGGGTCTTGCGGTTTGATGGGGTGCGAATCGAGCTTGTCTTTACGACGGTACGGGCTATTGGCAAGCTTCAATCCAGGCAGGAGTGGCTTCGGTTTCAGCACGCCGGCGGATGTCATCGGCGGCGCTGCCATCGTCGGCTGATTCGGAGGAGTGGACCTGACGGATGGATGTTCAAAGAAATCTTCGGCACGTGCGCGAGATTGAACATCTGCTGCACTCCAACTTATCGCCGGCGGCTTTCGTCGGTTCCGAATTCGACGACGTTGGTCGGCGGCGGCGCTCTTCAACGACGGCGGCCAATGCGAAGCTCTGTGCTCAGTTGGGATAAGGATCTGATTGTAAATTCTATATTTGTTGATGTCCTGGTTGCGTATAGGTTGGACAGTTGTCTCATGCATATATAGTGTACTTGTATGTGTATGTTTCTGTTTTAAATTAATACAGGTATACTTATAAAAAAAAAGATATGGGCTCATGGTAGGATAGGCTCATGGCGTACGTTGTGGTGAACAAAGTTTAAAACTCGAAGCATATGTCACTAGCATACAACACCTTCGCTATATTTTGAAATATTATATGTGTCGATCATATCACAGATCGATGCGGGTAGGTCGAAATATATTTAATTGTCTCCAATTTGCCCTGAAATCCTTTTTAGTAGAGATGCAAGGTTTTATGGAAGGCCTAATAATCTACATTGAAGTATAGAAAAAGAAAACGCTAGAATGTGCACAACATGTATACCCGATCGATGGCAAATTATGTAACGCAGTCTATAATTTTCTTGTAAACTAATAAAGGTATACAAACCTTACTGTATATACTTATATAAATAAAGGATCCTCCTTACCTTATTTCCTTGCCTTCGTCATAATATTTTTTTGCGACGAAAGAAGAATTATATTATATGATAGCGAGGTACAGCAAGATATTGCAAGCACTCTGAATTATAATAAAAGTGTTCACGCTGTAAAAAGCATAACTCAAGACCTAACCTGTTAAATGCTTTGCAGTATGGATGGCTGCACAGACAAATACTCCGCAATGAAAGACGGCCTTAAGAACAGATGGCTAACGAACGACGGCCAACATGTAGACGGAATTGAGGATCTTCTTCTTCTTTCTGATTCCTTCCTCTTCTTTCTGCCACTGAAGAATGAGAAAGACTCATCTGAAAATTGTTCTCCCTAGTCCTTCATTGTGGTCAGATCTAACCACCACAAAATAGAGAAGAGACTGGAGAAAATTATTCCATGACGGCGATACCATCTCCGCCTTGATGCCGCTGTCTAGAAATAAAAGTCTCCATGGCGTCATGTCAATGAAGATACTGACGTATTAGTTGTCGCCCTCATCTTCAATGGAGCAATCATGTAGAAGACGATTCCAACCTTTTCCTTTACCGTCACCGGAGAGAACAAGGAGAAGATAAATCACCATTATCAACTAATTTGATATTAAAAAACACTAACTCTAAAGATTCAATCTAATAAAAAGAATTATAAAAAATAATAGATTCTCACTCCCTTTAACCCCGATGTGATGCCAAAGGAGAGAGAAGGGACCAGCAGTGGTGAACGACGGTAAACAAGAACAGTCAACCGTATATCTATCTTGCCTTCCTTTTTGAGAACGTAGTAAGGCGTAAATTGTTTCAGCAATATCTCCAGACTCCAAAGGCTAGATGTTGTCAAAAAAAATTATAAATCGTGTACATACATAGCAACTAGCAAAAACTGTGCAAAAGTATGTTAAGTTATCAATGTTAGTACTACTAGTGTAGCTTTGTAATTTCTAGTATATACTACACTAAAATTTGCTTATAAATTTGAATAAGTATGCTAGGTTTTATGAAGGCGGAAAAAGGGGGCTAATATTTACTACGTAGTAGAAGCAATAATGAGCATACAGAGCAGACTTCGAAACCTCTTCCATCCATCGGTGGAAGACGAATGAGGATCACGAAGAAGCAGGCAGGTGCGGCTAGACAACAAGACGCAAAATCACGTGAGACGATACGCATTCGCAGGCAGCTTATAGAAACTTGGGAACTGAAACGATTACTTGCCAAGCTCAGAACGGCCGGCGATCCAGCCATGACGGCAATTACTCGCCCCTGGATTTACTCCCTTCTAATTGCCCGCCCTGCTGCTCTGCTCCCATCTGCCGCCGTTAAGTCTTCTCGGGGCCCGGCAACATGGGGCTCCGACGAGGGCCGCCGTTGGTGAAAATGGTCCTAGCCGTCTTGGCCGCCGTGCTCGCTTCCATGGCGCGCGCCGCGCCTCGAGGTCGCTGCGACGACGCGGCGAGGGCCGTGGTGGCCAGAAGCATCTTCGTCAACCGGAAGGGCGGCGCCGACTTCACGTCCGTCCAGGACGCCGTCGACTCTGTTCCCTTCGGCAACGGCCAGTGGGTCCGAGTTCACGTCGCCGCCGGCGTGTACAAGTAAGTCATCGTCCGTATTGTTCAGACTTCAGAGTATGGATGGATCTTGAGTTCTCGACCCAAGAACGTCAAAGGTTTTAGCTTTAGTGTCTTCGTCAATCCAGATTTCACTCGGCTTCTCCGCCCAGCTGTCAGTTACTTATTTCGCTCGTCGTCTAAGAAGAAAGATTTCGTTCTCAACAGGCGGTTTGACGCACAGTAGTAGTACGTAGCGGAGCTAATTTTGTCTGTGTTTTTTGTTGGTCACGACGACGATCAAGTGAGAAGGTGATGATCCCGCAGAACAAGAGCTTCATCCTGCTGGAAGGCGAGGGGTGGCAGCAGACGTCGATCGAGTGGGCGGACCACGCCGGCGGGGACTCGAGCACGGCCGCCTCGCCGACGTTCGCCGCCTACTCGTCCGACTTCATGGCGCGCGACATCACCTTCAGGAACACCTACAACGGGTCCGGGACGACGATCGCGCCGGCGGTGGCGGCGCAGGTGGCGGGGGACCGGTCGTCCTTCTACCGGTGCGGGTTCGTGGGCGTGCAGGACACGCTGAGCGACATCGAGGGGCGGCACTACTACGAGAGCTGCTACATCGAGGGCGCCATGGACTTCATCTTCGGCAACGGGCAGTCCATCTTCCAGGGGTGCGAGATATGGACGGCGCGGACGCCCGTGTGGCCGGGCTTCATCACGGCGCAGGGCCGGATGAGCGAGGCCGAGTCCAGCGGGTTCGTGTTCAAGGGGTGCACGGTGAGGGGCGTCACGCCGGCGTACCTGGGACGCGCGTGGCGACGCTACGCCAGGGTCATCTTCTACCAGACGGACATGTCTGGCGTCGTCGTCAGCCAGGGGTGGGACGCCTGGAGCTACAAGGGCACAGAGTGAGTGGCCGTTTGCTTCATCTGTCTGTCTGTCTGTCGGAGCCCTGCTGCTCGGCATTTTGCCAATCTGCCTGCCTGCCTGCCTGGTTTAATCTAATGTAATCTGCAAACCACAGGGGCTCGCTGACCATGGTGGAGGAAGGGTGCACGGGGCAGGGGTCCAACCGGACGGGCCGGGTGCCATGGACCAAGGACCTGAGCGGCGGCGACCTCGCCAAGCTCGTCGACGTCTCCTACGTCTCTGCCGACGGCTGGCTCGACGCGCAGCCACGATAGATACCTAGGCCGGCCAGCAATAACAATGTGATGATGCACAAAGTGGTAATATACGCAAAGGTTATTCCGTACTTGTTGGATAGGCCTTGACTATCTGTTGCTTGCAAGTCGGAGGAAATTTGGATGAAAAAAAAAAAAAGAGAGGGTCTATGCAACCATCACAAATTGTGCGTTCCTGTACTGTAGAAATGCAATTATCAACGGAAGAAAATCAGGGGTATAAGAGACTCCATTTTTTAAGGGAAACTTCTATTCTGAGGCATACATGGTGAAACAATAATGGAAGCATCTTTTCCAATTCAATATGGCCAAACAGTTCATGGCAGGACAAAAATCAGGATTTGAATTTGCAACTCAAGACACAGTCTAGTGCTGACTAGTGATGTTCCTCTTCCTCTCTCTCTAGTTTCATTAACAATCACAACTTCGACATTTTTTGCAACTGCTCGATTTATGAAGTGTACAGACAATTGGAAGCCCTAGGCGACGACAAGACTTTTATGCCTTGCAAAGAATGGATCTATCTCACTTGGTGTACAGGACATCCTCCCATGGGTGGCGGTAGAGTGGCTGCTTCAGCCTCTTCTGGTCGAACGTGTGCCTGTGAATCAAAGTAGCACATTTTTTAAAACAAGCAACTTGTAAAACAAATTATCAAAATATGAAAATATACAGCTGCAACATAAGACCCCAACATCACAATCATTGCATAGCAAAACCGAAGACAAGTCAATTAACAATAGAATAGGACTCACCCGATCAGGCCGATTGAACGTGCAAGAACAAAGAGCCCATTAAGATAACCAATTTCCACAATCTCATCGATCTCCTGTTTGCTGAACATTCCACTTCCAGACAGAAGATCCAAGAAAAGTGACCCGATCGCACCATCGACATTCAGGACCAAATTGTTGGCTTTTGACAAGGTGTAGGTCTCAACCTGGACAGCGTATTCCATGTACTTGACTGAAGGGAAATGTGTGTGAGCATATTTTTGTAGAAGCTGCACACGCTTATCCCTGTTGTCTCTGCTCTTTATCCTAATAGACACAGGCAAGTGAACATTCTGTCTCACAACCATTTTCAAAAAAAAAAGGGCGTACCCAGTGCCGTAGGCTCCCGCACTACGGGGTCTGGGGAAGGAAAAATAGCCAGCAGCCATCCCTGCACAAATGTGCAGAGGCTGGGGCTTGACTCACAACCATTTTCAAGTGCAAAGATTTTTTATGATCGACTTATGAAAAGGCTATGTGTGCTATACCTGTGACCAATGCCAGGCACACGGATTCCCTTCTTTTTCATGCCTTCAACAAACTCATATGGCGTGAGGTTCTACAACCAATTGATAGACCCACTACAGTGATTAAACGATCTAAGAAACATGAAGATGCTGCATACATAAAGGAGAATCAAAGTTGGCTCACCCTGTCATATGCATCTTTGAAGTACCGGGCTGCATCATCAATTGCTCCACCGAAACGGGGGCCAATTGTCAATAATCCTGTGATAACAGAACGACGTTTTAATGTTTCAGCCATAAATATTGGTAATCTATGCAGTCAAAGGGTATAAGTTTCGAATGTTAGAAATCAAATAGCTCACCAGACACCAAGCTGGAAACAAGGTCCTTTCCAGCCCTAGCAGTAACTATAGAGTTATGAGCACCAGATACACAGGGACCATGGT
The DNA here is from genome assembly GCA_023333625.1 of Bothriochloa decipiens. Taxonomy (NCBI): domain Eukaryota; kingdom Viridiplantae; phylum Streptophyta; class Magnoliopsida; order Poales; family Poaceae; genus Bothriochloa; species Bothriochloa decipiens. Next base: position 19,568,144 of record CM041634.1, read on the forward strand.
CAGCACAAAGCATGATGCATATCTGCGAGGCGCATGGAAAAAAATCTCAGGATATAGAAAACCATTGTTGGTCAGAATAATCAACAGGTACTACAGCTTGAACTCTGTAAAGAAGATATGGTATCAATGTCAGTATACCATTGCCCAAACTTACCTCAATAAACTGAGTGCAATAGCGAGGAAGGCTGCGCTTGAACCACAAAAGAGAAATAACATCACCAACTCCATAACCCTGTTCAATAATTGTAGACATTGGGACACCAGCATAGCATGGTTCCTCACCTGCGTCACAAGCATGCACCCAATATTACTTACTCTGCTCTGAGAGAGGGGGCAGACACATACAGATGAAAAAAACAGCATAAATAGAAAAATATGGCACCAGCAACCTAACCTCTGTCATCAGAGATAGTGGAGATAATGTGGGTGGGAGCTCGGACCTTCCCACTCTTGATTGCAGTTTTAAGGTCCTCAGGAATGAGAGGAGGTGTAATTTCAGTCACAGGAGAAATTTTTCCTTCCTCAACCTGTCAAATATATTTGAGCCTCAGAACCTTGATTCCCATACATTAGATTATTCAATAATAATTAATGCTTAAAAGATAACAATGTAGCAAAACTCATCAACATACCAGTTTGTCAAATGCCTCCTTAATTGCACTTTCTAGAGCTTCATATGAAGTAGGCACAATTGCACCAGCTTCCCTTAGTGCCTGATTCTTAGCTTGTGCTGATTCCAACTCACCGCCACTCTTGGCACCCTGTTATGTCCAAAGGGAAAAAAAACTGTGGATAGTAAATACACCATTCTTCTGGCAGAAGAGAGCGGCGGGGCGGGTGTGGGGGGGGGGGGTGGGGGGGTGGGTGGGGGGGCGCTTGGTTTGTTCTCCAAGTACTTACAGCATGACCAAACTGCACTTCTGATTTGAATAGACGTGCACATGTCCCACTAACCCATGCGACCACTGGTTTCTGAACCTTTCCTTGTTTCAATGCTTCCACAAGTGAATACTCATCTTTTCCACCAAGCTCCCCAAGAACAACCATCATTTTAACCTAAAAACAACAACCATGGAATACAACAAGTTAGTACACCAATGCTCCAGGCTTCAGTTACAAATGGTAAACATTGAACATCATTTTGAAAGCTTTCTTTATGCTGAACAACCATTAAGTCATAAGATTCTATTTGTCAAATAAAAGGTGTGCATGCCATCACAGAAAATTCACCATAAAGATAAACAAAGAATATGCATATGCATAACACTACAAGAAACTAACTTTTTTCACATATGGATCTAACCAGTGTAAATGTCAAACCTGTGGTATGTTATTAAAACGCAGAATGTGGTCTGACAGAGTTGATCCAGGGAAAACATCCCCTCCAATTGCAATTCCTGACCATTTAAAATAATAGTTAATGCACATTCATCAGTGTGCACTGAAAAAATAAAATATTCACACAGCTGTGTTACCTTCATAAATACCATCTGTCACTCTGGCAATGGTGTTGTACATCTCATTTGACATGCCACCCTGAGGATGTAAACGAAATGTTAGTTTGTCATGGCCTCTTTGGCATTTGGGATGCATATGTTCATCCAAAACTATACTCAGACTTATGCAAATGAACATAAATTAGCAAATGAGTGAGAAACATAATTCGCAATTCAACCTAAAAACTAATTGCATATATGCATTTATATTTCCATATTCTAGCTAAACATAAAGACAAGGCTCATGCTCTACATTCAAAAGTCTAGAAAGTTATTTAGTGCATTATATATATTATGCAAGGCTTGCTAAGAAACAGATTATATTCTCATTGTCACCATCAAATAGATACTTAAGTACTCATGATGCCAAGCAAGATTTGCTTTTTCGACAGTGCCAAGCAAGAACTTTAGTAGAACTCATATCATATACTAATACTGTAATTTCTATTTTTTTCTAAAAAAATTTCCTTTTGTGTCAGTAGATCTTGTTTGGATTACCTTGCCCCCTTTTTTTTTTTTGGTGGGGGGGGGGGGGGGGGGGTAGCTGCTCTTCCTGTTGTATGTATACAACCAAAACAAATAAAGAAATAATGGTATGAAGGCACTACCGATTTAGACACAAAACCAACAGATCCAGGCCTGTATAGCTTGCACTGAATTATGTTGTCAATGGTTCCAGCGGTATCACCAATCTTGAAAGCACCAGCTTGAATTCCTCCAACTGTTGCAGGTCCAATTATGACCTTCAAACAATATTAAAACTGTTTACCAAAAATAAGAGACAATATGCAGGTGACAAGACATGGAGTGTGCCAATAGCAATATCTGGGATGAACCAGAAGCATTTTTTTGTATAAACTTGTCTAGAAGGATATAATCCTTTATTGGTATGAAGCTGTACTACTTAGATGATAACTTGTAAATGAATCATCTGGTCTGAAAGAACAGTTTGTTAAGCTTAGTCCTTACCTTGTTATTAGCACGTGCATAACTAATTAGCTGCTTTGCATCTGATTCAGGAACACCCTCAGCGATAATGGCTACAACCCTTATTGTTGGTTGTTTCAAAGCTGACATTGAAGAGGCAGCAGCACTGCAAAATCCTCAAATACAGTTAATACGTAGTTGCTCAAGACCATGCACTGTTTCACAAAAGGATAATTGAAATAATAGCTAACCTCCGGAAGGATGCAAAGTTGATAAATACATCAGCTGTTGGGTGTGCATTGCAGGCAGCTTCAATTCTACAAAAGATACACAAGTAAATACCAAGTTGTGCTAGCAATAGCATAGTCATCACAAAAGATAGAACAATTTTCTTGGCCAATGAAATGGCAGATACAAAGTCCCACAGAACTTACGTAGGATGAACTGGAATAGCAATTTCCTCTTGTCCAAAAAAAAGTTTCTGAAAACCGTCAGAACCAGGATTGATTATTCCAGCAACAGAAGGTGTTTCTCTCCCTATAAAGAAACACAAAGTCGGTAAGGAATAAGTAGTCATGAATGCCATTCAGCCATGTTAACCAAGAATGAAGAGTTGATGTGTACCACAGAGGAAGTCAAAATCAAGCATCCGTTGGATGGGAAGTTGCTTGTAGTTGTAGAATAATGCTTGGGTTGTTTTCGAAAAAAGTTGGCCAGTCGCCATGATTTACTGCACCTGTTAAAAAATGAATTAAACTTACGTTAAATTATTTTAAATTCTTTTCCAGTAATCAATCATGCAGTATAGCTAATTCTACTTCTCACATCCAGGTAGGTAAGGAATCTTTTACAATAATCTCAAACGAAATACAGGCATAAGCATAATTTATAGCGAACACAAAAAAAAATGAATGTACAGTCCTAAACTATGAAGACTAATGCAAGGTGTATTAAATCCTATTATAATATGACCACATCAAGAAAAAACAAAAGCATAAACAGGACATTTGGGGTGTGTTTCGCAGGGCAACGGATTCTTGCAGAAACGTTCCAAATTCAGATTCTCTTAAGAAACGTTTCTGATGATGAATCAGAATCACTCTAGGAAATCGTTTGGCTGGTAGTCTGAGATTCTCTTAAATAAAAATATATTCAAGAAACACTCTAAACTTTTTTGTGGATGGAGAACAAGTTAAGTACAAAGCATTTTAGCTTGTTGCGCTGAAAAGGAATTAAGTCAGAAAAGAACAAAAAGAGTAGAAAGCAAGGAGATGAGAATCTGTGTGAAACCAGCCTCCGACCGTTTCACATAAGTATGCAGAAACGGGTGAAACGTTTCGGTTCCGAATCACTTGCTGGAAAGACCGTTTGAAAGTGATTCACCCGATTCTCACAAGAAACTGAAGTGTTTCTTCTATCCAAACGCACCCTGATCCAGGTGTGAGCTTTGTCTTCCAAAAAAGGAAGCTCGACAACCAGCAGAATATTGCTCAATATTCAGAAGCATACCATAATGGAGCTGATATCCAAGCAGAAAATTGGATCCCATGTACTACAGAATACAGCTCAACATCCAAAAATATATCATAAAGGAGTCAAAATCAAAGCAGAAGATCAGATCTCAAGTACAACAGACCAGCGCATTGCAATGGCATCATTGCCCAACTACTTCCATCATTCTTCAATGACAAAATCGAGCAAGTTATAGGCTACAGCATCCAAGTCGCCCAAGCCCATTTGTTTCTCTAGTCTCTAGCATCCTAGTGCAATACTGGTAAGACTATTCCTGCTGTGCAAATCTCTCTTTTTTTTTCCCAAATAAAAACATACAAGTCATTGAATTCAAATCCCCAGTGACCCATTCCTACAAGATCATGGACGTCACTTGCAAACGAGCTAAACGCAACTGACTACGCCACAATGAATATCGAAGTTAACCTCCTGAACAGGACAAATTTAAACCCTTGCTAATTGTCTCCGCCAAAGCCACCAAACCCAAACACTACCAGACCGCTATGTCCCCTCAGATCCCAATAAAAACCGCACTCGGAAGTCCGAATCACCAGTACCCAGAAAAACCCCACGACTCCCCGCACCACCGGGCAGCAATCGGACCAGACTCGCGCTACGGGATCACTGCCCGGCCAAATTCAGATCACAAGCGGCATGCAGGCAGCCCATTCCCGCCGGAACCCACTAAATCACACGCGAGGCGCGAGATCCACGCGCGATCCGCCGCCAGCTGGCGCTCGCGGATCCTCAGATCCGCGGCTCGGCGATCCGGGCCGCCGAGCGCTCGGCCTAGTGCCGCGGAGAGCGAGAGCGGCAGCAGAAGCAGCCGGGGAGGGAGTGTGCATGCTGGCAGGGGGTGTGGAAGCTGCTAACCTTCCGGAGCGGGGGCGAAGCGAGGCCCGGCCGGAGGAGGACGACGCGGGAGCGGGATTTCGCCGGGAGATCAGCGCTGGTACGGGCGGAGCAGAGCGGCGGAAGCAGAGGAATTTATAGTGGCGGGTGGAGGATGGGGGCCGGTGAGGAGCAGGCGAGGCGAGCGACGCACTGCCCATCTACCCCCCCACGCCGCCGCGAGGACTGTCTGGACCGGGTCCATGAGCCGTAGGAATGGACTCCGGCTTCACTTCACGGCCGCTAGTACTTGGCACTCTGTATTACTTGTCAAATGTACTTTTTTCGTTTTAGCCAGCCACGAGTTTGAAAATGAGCATGCGGATTAAGGAATTTATCGTTTTCAAACTTGCATACATACAAGGAGTTTGGCGATGGTTGCATACTTTTATGACGTTGTGTGACTGTTATGTTGGTGTCCTCGTCACCGCCTCCATCGAAGGCGGGCTAGAGTTTAGCCACCTCCCCTAGCTTTAGATTGCGGCAGGCTAGTGTATTGACGGCTCGCGGTGGGTGGGTGGTGAGGCGGTGAAGCGCCACTGGCGTAGTGGTGGAGACAACGGTTTGGAAGAAAGGGTAGGAGAGTATCGTCGGCGGCCGGGGGTGGAGGAGCCGGATTAACAAATGGTAGGGTCAACGAGAGGGAGCGAAGGGCAGGTGGAGGCGGCGTAGTGAGGTGGCATGTCGCCAGCGACCGCGGGCTATTGTGGGAGGCTGCGGCAGGCGAGGCCTCACTCTCATGTGGGAGTGAAACCCATCATGCGAGAGAACTCTATCCACAAATAAATGATACAAGGCTTTTGAATGGGTAGCAGTGGGTGTCTTCCATATTCGATAAGATTCTGCAAGCATGTGTACTCCCTTTGTCATATAATACAATATATATTCTGGTGAAGTTGGTAAATGACAAGTAAAGATATAATATATACTTACTAATTTGTGCAAAAACATCTTTTGTCCTCTAAAATTGTATATATTTTAGTACAATTTTTGAACACTTAAATGTACTATAACCGGATGGAGAATATTTATTGAAGTTATTGTGGCTATTAAGATATCTCGCTCTGTCTTAAAATACAGAGTATTCTATAAATTTTAAGATAGATTATGGGGTAGTAGACACTACTAATGAGTAATGGGAGCCACTCATGAGATTGGTGCTCTGGGAAGTTATTTGATTTGCCTACAAAATCTTATAATGTAGGACAACTTTTCATACCCTGTTTGATAAGGCTCCAACTATGGCTTCTTGCACGAATGGCCACCGATCCTCATATTAGTCATTGTTTTTTTCATGGGTTTCTAATGATATTAAAATACCCCCCACAACAACCAGATCGAATTTCTTTGCACAAGTTTCAACTAACCCAGTGACAAAGTTCTATTTGTGCCGCCCTGGCAATAAGAACCCAATAGAAAACCATGGACTTTATCCTGGCCCTAAGCCGAAACTTAATGTACTCCGAATGTCAAAACTTCCAAATGCACAATATATACACAGTAAGTTGCAACAAGTAGAGGTTGGGAGGTGTGGAGGAGCAACGTAGGCATAGTAGTGGAATGGCACAAATAGAGGGTGGAGGGAGAGAGCCACTAGTATAACCCTCACACGCGTGTCCCACAAAAGTTGTCTCGTGGTTGATTTTAGAGAAAGCGCTTACATGACATGCATGCCATGGATAATTTTTGCATTTGGTCACCTCGCTGCTTCTTTTTTGGAGTATCTGTTTGAGTCTTGGAGTAGTAGTTCCAAATAGGTCCATCGTGAGACATCCTTTCCAACTTCCATCCTCACTTGTCAATGTAACATATTGAAATGCATAGTTCGACAAGAGGCCAATGCTCAAAAAAAAAAAAAGAGTTGGGCGAAAACATGGCAACTTTCAGGTTGGACAAGTTGGATGTTTTTTTTTATTAAACGTACATGTATTACTGGCTAAGGAATACAAGTACAGATGCGTACAAATACAGATACAAAAGAAGAGGATACACTGCCATCTTGCATATGGTCCCTATATAAAATAAAAATTACATTAAGGTCCTTGGACCATGTGCTTCCCCAAGTCGCCAGAAACTTCCTCCGCTCGCCGCCGTCAAGACATCGCTCGCCGCCGTCGCTGAAGGAGAAGCCCGGGCCGCCGTAGATCAGGAGGAGCCCCATCGCACACAGGCTTTGAAGATAGAAGCAGTAGCCACCCGACTCGAAAGCCGGGATTGAAATGCCATGGAAAGAGCATCGGCTGGGGGAACCCCCGAGCTCCTCCGACCTTGAATCGGAGCTTCCCGTCGACCAGCGCCGAGGATATGAGAAGCTCGATCCACTCTCCATCGTACCTCATCGCCAGAAGCTGTCGTTGCATCCTTGATCAAGCGCGCCGCTGTCACCGCCGCCATCGCAGGACAGCGGAACCGCAAACCGCAGGGACTCTTGTACAAGAGCCGGCAAAGCCGGACTCCACCTTCACGCGCTCGACGCCAGCGCCGGAGAAGAACGCCATCAGGACGGGGAAGAGCACGAGAGGACCTTATTCCATGGTCACGCCGCCGCCGCCTCGATGCCATCGTCGGACATGAAAGCCTAAACCTACACAGGCTACCGTCGCCGACGGGGGAGAGTCCAGTGGTCTCCACCACCTCGCGAAGCCCAGAGGGCCATCGGAGGCAAGGAAGACCGCCGGCGTCCTCAGCGGCGACCGAATCGCCTTCTTTCGCCTCTCTCAAACAGTAGATGTGGACAAGTTGGATGTTGCCACAACTAAAAAGCACTCTAGCTAGTGACTTGAGTCAAACCTCCACAGTAAAATTTGATTGTTTTTGGACAAACTATAAACACGAAACAAACAAACCGGTGTGCTTATCAAATTTCGGATTAGTACTTGAAAACATGGCATATTATGACAAAGAATAGTGCGCTTAGTGAAGTTGGGTGAAAAAGAAAAGTTTGTGGACTAAAATGCACTTTGATAATCTGCTCATCAAACAGCTTCTAAAATACGAAGTTTATGGACTAAATCGATGACTTTAGTAGTTTGGGGATGAAAATGAGCTCAAAAGAAAAACTTGAGGACTGGAATGGTCATTTTGAAAAATTAGGGATCAAAGTGAACTGCAGCAGTGAAAGGACCAAAATAAGTATTCGTCCATTAACTTTAGGCAAAGTAAACACGAAACTAACAAACCCATGTGCTTATAAAAATTTGGATTAGTACTTGAAAACATGGCTGTATAAGACATATTCTGTTTTGTTAGGACAACCTTTTCTTCAACAATAATTAGTCTATTGGTAGATAACTTTTTATATAAGACTAGAATATTATGTTCATATTTCAAAGTGTTTTATTATGGTATAAAATTCGTAACACAAAAGATATATTAGGAGAGTACAAAATACTAACCAAACAAATATGCATGAGCGAACATGTGTAGGCCAATTAGATTACTTTCTGGTTATGGTGAAAACCTATCCATTTAAAATTGAGTCCTCGCCTTCATACAGGTGATCGTGTTTTTCTAAATTTATTTGAATTTTTTTATGCTGTTTTTCAGTGATAGAGTGTTACTAATCGTTATCGAGACACCTTTTTCAAGAAGGAAAAAAGTCCTAACTTGAGTCATGCGGGTGATTGTACTATGTTGTGGGGAAAAAAAATCAAACATGTCAGAACTTGAGGGCCCGAGTCCATTTGTCAGGTATCAGAAAACGGCTATCGCCTATCGTTCCTTCTATTTTTCTTTTTTGATTGTTCATTCCATTGTTGGAAGCGCACTTGCCTTTGCGCGGCTAGGCAAACGTGTCTTAAGCACTAAGGGAGTGTTTGGTTCATTTTTTATACTAGCCTGGCTAGCAAAACTAAGTCAGGTTAGACTTAGCTTGTCCCTAGCAAGCCAAGATGATCTGTTTGGTTGTATGTCACAATCTAAGCCTGGCTAGCAACTTGGTGTGTTTGGTTGTCTAGTTTACATTGCATGGAGTCACCTCTTCTCTGTTCTGGTGAGTTTACCCTCTCTTGGACATTTCATCAAACACCTTGTCTGCGGTGGACATCTATGGCGACCAAGAGCACGACAAGCAGGGCAGCAGAGCAGGACTACGACACAACATCATGGCGGGACTACAGTAGAGCATCATGGCGGCATCACGGCAACACCACACAAGCACCATAGCAGCACAGCAAGATGAGACACATGGAACGGCCATGGTGGCAGAGTAGGATGACCACCATGGACGGGAACCCCTGCGGGCACAGGAAGTGCCGGCCCTAAGGGGGGTGCAGATTGTGCGACGCACGAGGGCCCAAGTGGAATGGGGGCCCAAGCCCAGGTATGTAGGACCCCATACCCTTTAGGCTTTAACTAGTTGAGATGGTGGCCCGTCAGCAAAAGAAGTGGAGAAACGATGGCCTTTTGTTTTCTAGAATTCCAGGAGGCAACGTGAGTACGAGAGTCAACAGCCGCCGCCACTTCGTCTCCCGCAAGCCGCGATCTCTCTTTTGTTCTTCGTGAGACGAGGGCTAGGGCATAGTGCTGCGAGCCTGCGACACCGATCGCCAATCCACTTATCTACCATTCACCAATCACCATGCGACATCGCGAGGCGGGACGAGATCGACGGGGACGACGATCGACGACATCTTATCTTGGTTATTTGCCTTGTGCCCTTTTGCGTTCTGAATCAATTCATGTCCAAGTTGTCTAGGCCCTAGTTTTTTTCTTGTTTATCAGACATGTTGAATTAAATATATATAACTAGATTGTTTTCATTTTGTAAGAAAAAATTAGCGATTATAAATATATATAAAAGGCTTTAGATATAATTCTGTACAATCTAGAGGAGCCGTCACGATGAGTTCGCCAGAGGGCCCTTGAAATCCTTGGGCCGGCGCTAACAGCAGGGCAAGCACGGCCGCGCCTTAGCTCCGACGAGGTTGCGGCCTTGCGGGTGGGAAGGAGCTCCGCGCCATGGCCGGCTCATACGCTCGCGTCGCTAGCGTCGTTGTCCTCCACTCGAAGGAGCTCGGAGGAGTCGTCGTCGTCCTCCAGTTGGTGTCCACTCGAAGCAAGCAAGCAAGATGTGGCATATGTGAGCAAGCAAGCAAGCAAGCAAGACGAAGCAAAGCAAAAGCAAGCAAGATGCAAGCAAGCACGGCCATGCACTGGATGCACCCTCGCCGCGACGCGCTTAACTCCGGCCGACGCGCCCTCCGCCTCTTGCACCTCCACCTCATCCCGAGCTCGGCCACCGCAGCTCCCTCAGATCCATAGGGGTTGACCCGCACCATTGTCGGTGCCTCCCACCACTCACGTCTGGGGACGTAGATCTGCGCGTGGAGGTGGAAGGGCGGCTGCCTTCGCCGCCAGGAAGGTGGAGGTGCCTCCGTGCTCGCCGGGAAGGGGGATCCGCCGCCGGGCTGGGAGACGGAGGCGCCGCTGCAATAGGTGAGGTGGCCGGCCGGCACCGGCACACCGAGCGGGGCTGGCGTCGCGCCCCCACGGGCGGTGATCCGGCGACGGAGGGAGGGCCGGAGGGGGCGCCACTGATGTGTCCTCGAGCAGGCGGTGCGCGAACAAGGTGCGGAGGTGAGAAGAAGGTGAGGCCAATGCGGATAGGAGCTGGCCCAAGCCAGGCCAGGAATGAACGGCCACCACGGCCGTTCAATGCTAGCCAGGCCAGCCAGTGCTGTTGGCCAGCCTAAGCCAGGCCTCAGTGCTATTTTCAGGCAACCAAATACTAATTTTCTTGTATGGCCAGCCTAAGCCTGGCAGCCCAAAACCAACCAAACACAGCATAAGTGTCCAGACTCAATACTTGTTTCGTCTCAAAATTATCCACTATCTCATTTTTAAGAAGTCAAATATTTCAGATTTAGTTAACTAGAAATATCATCTGTCATCTTCTGATATATTTATTGTAAAATATACTTTATTATTAATCTAGTCATACTTATTATGCATAACAAATATTAATATTATAAATATACATAGTATAATGGAGCGTTGCATTTATTTGAAATGGAAGCAGCACTCAATAAACCAATTTGAACACAAGTGCTTATTGATCGCTAAGATGCTCCTTGGAGCTTAACATTGGGAGGTCCTTCCATGGATCTCGAATATAAAAAAGGTTATATCTCTTAATGAGATCTACAATTCTACAATATTGAAATTTTACATTTGAGATCACTAAGATCGCTAAACATAAAGTTATATATTTTTCCTTGTATATAATGTTAAATGAAGACTGTTTCATTTTAAAGTCGTCGATAAGATTCACAACTTTTTAAATTTTGATATTCTTCTATTTGAGATCGTTAAGATCCTCAAGAAAATAATAAATTCTTTGTGATATGATACTATTAGATAAATATACTTTTTTTATATGAGATATGTAGAGTTGATGAGATCATATCTTTGTGATACGATGTTTGATAAATGAAACTAAAGATTGATTAAAGAAATTACAAAAAGAATCCGCAGCCACGAGCACACGAAACGCCGGAAGGACAAAGAAGATCGGCGAGAATCCACGTACGTGCAAGCGGTCGATGGTGCGGTGTGGTGGCGTCGTGCCCATCAGTCCTGCTCCTGCTGACATTCCAAACCAGCCTACAACTCTCGCTGGTTTGGGTGTTTTCATTGTCAATACGTAAGTGAATCCCTCACATAGTATTTTTATCAGGCTGCAATAAAACCTCTCTCCTCTGTCATCTTGGCGGAAGCAACGGCTATAGCCTTGGCCGCAGAGATCTTGCAAGCTTTACAACCTCATCGGGGTACCATTTTGAATGACAATCAGCTGCCGGTAAGCTTTCTAAATGAAAGTGATTTGACCCACCCGTCGACTAGAAAATCAAGCCTTATACACATCTCATTAACTCCAGAGTGCAAGGCATGTCTACATAAATTCGAAGAATTAATAGAAGACAAAATCAAATGGCTGATTTATTAGCTAGGCAAGCTCTTAGCATTATTCAGCTCAATCAGTTTAGTCTCAACGGTACCCACATTTATGCAGACCATGGTCTCAATTGTCCTCTTTTGAGGATACTCCAGTATGTAATCATTAACTATATAATGGTTCTAACAGTAAGCTGTTGTTAATTAATATATGTGTTTTATTGTAAAAAAAAAAGACATGCTCCTGCGCAGAGAGTCTCGCGGGTTTCGTTCGGCCGTGGGCCACGTGTTTGTCGGTCTATGCGCCAGGTTTACGTAGGTCACACCCACCACCACTTGCAGATCGGCGAGACCCATCCGCAGGCTGTTGCTGGTTTCACTGTCACTGACGGAATGGAGTGGTGGCCCACCAAACACCACCTGGACCCATGAGCAGTGAGAGCCAGTGAGTGGAGCTAACCGTGGCGGGGCGGCACGTGCTGTCGTGTAGGTGTAGTGTGCCGTCGTGCGGTTAGATTAGGCACGGCGCCACTGGTTGTTGTTGAGTGACCGAATCCGCAACGGAATCGATCCGTGGTTAGTTCGCATGACTAGTACGCATGGCCAGTGGACTTTGTGGGCCGCACGCAGACCTGCCACCATGCCCACGTGTCGGTGTCCCGCGCGTCAGGAGTGAGTATTTATTGGGTCGTTGTGGCCTTTAGTCGGGTGGAGCTCCCGAGGCCGCGCCATTGAACGCCGAGGGGCTGTTGTCTACTGTCTCCGCGTGGGTCCCGCTGTACAGAGATAGAGGACAACGTTACGGAAAGTATGTCGGTCATATTTTGATTAGATTTATAAAAAATATATGTAATATTTATATCTCTAAATAAATTTATTAAAAAATAGATTTAAATTTTTTTTAATAATATTAATTACTTAACATAAATATTTATATATTTTAATATATAATTATTAGTATTTTTAAAATATTAATTTTTTAAAAAATGAGAATGATATCTATTTTGGGAGGGGTATACAAGTGGCGTGTCAAGCTTTACCTGTTCGTCGGACACTTGGATGGATGCACCGGCGGCAACATCTTCTCATGGCCACGGTTTTCACATCCAACTATATTAGTATAAGACAATGGAAAGAGCTTCGACCTTTTGAGAAATCGAATTCTTGCAAAATACTTATATTTCTATGATACATGTTCAAACAAAACCAAGACAATTGTTACAGGGCCTTTCGAAAAATGAAAACAGGGTTCTACCAAAGACCTGTACCATCAACTATGTGTTGTCATTTTGTCAATCAAATTTAATTTTTTCGTATACTCCCTCTGTATAGAAGAAAAAAAAACAACATCCTGGCCCCTGCCCTTCGATTGTTGCACCATGCATTGATGCATGCAACCACTCTACACAGACTCAGAACACACAAACTTAGAGTGAACTTAGAGTGCACTTAAATATAAATGTAAATGTGGTTGTATGAATGTGGTTGTAAAAATGTGGTTATATGAACCATGCATTTAAATGTAAATGTGGTTGTATGAGCAGACTCAGACACGCAAGCTTAGAGGGAACACAATAATGTATTCCAGCCGGCGAGATGAGAGCCCATGTAAAAACATAGGAGAGAGATTAACGAATGGACATTGCCTTTCAGCCGAGCAAAAACGCAAGATATAATGAGACAAAAAGAAAACATCCCCCTCGATACCTGGTTCATCCTAATCGAGGATTGAATCTGAGTGGGCATGTTCCATGACCACGATGGGAGTCGCAAGTCACAACCATCATATTACGAGCATGTTTGTTATTTATGAGCAACTCTAGTTATTAGCTAGATGGCCATATATATAAGAGATATGCCTCCATATCCCATATTGAAGTGTGACTATGAGTTGTTCAGATTACCACTATAGCAGTTAAATATATCTATATCCTTTTTGTTGGGGCCATCCTTAGGATTGTTGTCTTGTTCAGATACATTATCCCTACTTAGATGTTGTAAACTAATCATTCTTTCTTTTTTGAACTCAATAGCAGGAGTTTTTCCTTTCAATTAAGAAAGGAATGGAGGTCTATGTACATGGGAAGGGGGTTTATGTACAGGGGAAGGGGCTTAGCCCGCCTCACAAAAACTATTAGCTAGAGTACATATTTACTTTGATGATTACCCTCTGTATGTTAATGCCCTCCGTCGCTCAATGCCCTCTTTGATTCTTGAAGCAACTTGCGTTGCCTATTCATAAGAATCACCATTTCTCTTTCCATAAATTGCATAATGTGAAAATCACCGTTCCGTTGAAACGTCTTCTTTCATCCTTACATATCTTTGATTTGGCTTCCTCCCACCAAGATTTCAAATGGGGCGCTTCCTGAGGTAGTAGGATCAACTAGACATCCAAGTGCTCCCAAGATAAAATGAGGTTCCATGCTGCCTTGGCAAGAGAGCAAAGAAGTGACAAGTGCAATCCCATTTCAAATGGTCCGTTGCACAACACACAGTCGTCATGATGGGGCCAACCTCTCTTTTGCAGGCGTAAACTGATTATTCTTTCACTCGTATGCTTTTCTATGAACAGTCATTTTCTTGTCACATGTCAAATGCTAATTTATTTGCTCGGTCGTTCCTTTCTCGATCTCCAAGCTGACCAATACATAAAATCTGTGACAGATTCGCTCCCTGTTTCTAGTTGAAAGAACCTTCCAGTTCCAGCCGGCCTTTCGTTACGAACAATGCAGTTTGGACCATGCCATCGGTGTATAGCGACTGGTCAGCCGGCGCGTCGCTATCTGGCTGTTAAACACTACATGGGCAGGCACAGGGATAAACGCTCCCTGACGCTAACCCCCAACAGAACCAGGCCAGTACGAGTAGGTGTCAACGTGCGTCGTGTTAGCTCCATGTAGCAGTCCGGGCACCTAATGAATCCTTTAATCATATACTATACTGCCTTAATTTGGTTGTGCCAAGATTGAAAAGAAGATGAAACGTTTGGTTGGTTGGCTGCTGGTTGGTAGCTTGGTACACAGATGCCTCACCTGCAGATCAATGCTCTTTTTCGTTGAAATGAAATGCTTGCAGAGCCTTCAAGTCAAAGCAAGTAAACAGGGTAGGTTGTCTCAAAAAGGAACATAAAAAGAATTATGATAGTACTAATCAGTTAGTTATGTGCTTGTACCACTGGACGGTGTCAGGTATAGCGACGTGTCAACTCATCAAAGAGAAAACAAAGCTAGAGTCCGTGAAACATTCATGTGAGTTCATCTCCTCATTCTTCGATTCCAGGGAGGTACATCCTGGAATTCTCATTACGGTGCATCATATAATGCACCTTGTGGCCGATCTCATTCATATCCCTAGGCCTAGTAGTGCCAAAGTGGAACAAGTCCAGATCATAGCAAAGAACAAAGGACCTAGTGCACTAACTAACTAATATGACTAGAGATAAAAACGGCATATGTATATGAATATATTTAGTTTTTTTTTTCATAAATTCAGACGAACACAGATATTGTCTGGTGTATCGATAGAGATCCAAACGGATAATTTGCGTCAAGAAAATATTCTGGTAGTAATATTGTACTATATTTCCATAACAAATATGTGTAACTTTAAACATTCGAGTTCAGATTTAATATTGGGCATTGAACATTCAAATTCAAATACAAGCGAATCTGAAAGGTCATTAAATATCTGGAAACGAGATACAGATCCAAACGGATAATTTGGGTCAATAAATGTCGGATGCTAATGTAGATACTATATTTCCATGTCAAATGTGTCACTTTAAATATTCAAGTTCAGATTTAATATTGGGCATTGGATATTCAAATTCAAATTTATGCGGATATGAAAGGACATTAAATATCTGGAACGAGATACAGTTCCAAACGGATGATTTGGGTCAACATACTATATTTCCATATCACATGTGTAACATTAAATATTCGAATTCAGATTTAATATCGGGCATTGAATATTCAAATTCAAATACAAGCGGATATGAAAGGAATATCTGGCACGGGCAGAACATGCCACATTTCATCCATGGATGACGTACTTAGAATCTGACCTGGGTAGTTGGAATTTAACTCTCCAACAATATAGCTAGCACTGGCTATTTGATGCCAACTCATTCATGTTGGTCCCACATGGAAGAAGTATTAATCCCTCCATCTCTCTACTTTGATTCGTTGAATCCAGGCTCCAGGATGAGAAAAACGGGAATTGGCCAACCACCGTGTATGCATGCTTGGGAAACGTGCTCCTAGCTAGCGACGAATGAAGCGCTAACTAGTTCATTTTCTTGACGCTTGTTGGTTCAATTCATCAGATCCAACTGACCCACTGAATCATTCTGTCAATCCACGTCTATCCGCCCAATGGTGAAGAGACCAATAAAACCATAGCGCACGTTTTACTTCGTCGTTGTACTATCAAAGAAGGGCAAACAACGTGTCACAGTCACAACAATCTCACGTTTTACTTCATCGTTGTACCGTCAAAGAGGTTCAAACGTGTCAAAACAAACTTATCCTATCCTACTCTAGTGCTGGATCGCTTGGATTAACCTATTTGAACGTGCATAGTGAGAAGGATTATTCATGATGCAACAACTCGTTCTCGTTATATAGTTTCTAAAATTGCAAATGACTTGTAAAAAGGTTCAACAGAAAAGTGGTTTCCACGATTACATGTATATCAACGGCATTATCTAAGGCTTGAAAAACTGTACATAGTTCTATCGTACAGCAATTGGATCGAAGAGCTACACGCCTAGCTTTGGCGTAAGCATATATATTGTCAAAACTCAAAAGGTATCAAACCTGTCAGGCTCCTTTTCGTTGGCAAAATTACCCGAGGGGAAACCAGCAGCTATTTCCACTCTTAGCATGCTCAATTTGTCAGTTCTCATTTCTCGACCCTAAGGCTAAGCTAATCTGACGTTTACACTCTCTTTCTAATTATATTCTTGCGTGGCTCCTTTTTAATGGGTGCCGTCCCTGAACCCAGAGAAGTCATCCCTACAGCGCTCTGGTACATGTCATTTAACCTGCACAAATCAAAACATTACAGAAAATAGTTACTAACCCATCGTTAACTAAGGTTGCACCATGAGATTCGCTGTAAGATAGCAGCAAACCTTGGCATACTGATCACCAGTGCGACCACAGAAACTCCAACAATAAGTGGAAAAACTGGTGCTGGGGTCAGTTCCTGCATCATACAAAAAATTTATATGGTCGCCTAAACAGACAAAAATGCAATCAAATTTGACTCGCTAATATATTTATGTTCCAGTACACTTGACACTTTTTTTAGGTATGCATTAGACCAAATCAGTTGGAATGAGTAGTGAATTGATCCATTTACACCACCAGTCCCCAGCAAAACACCAGTCCCCAGCAAAATTCCAATCCCCACATAAGTAAACAAGATTTCAGGTAAATTATATGTTTTTACTTCATTTGTAAATCTAGGATGCATAGAGAAAGATATCTTGCAGCATTTTCTGTTGTCCCATTATAGAGCATATAAGATATCTCAGTGTTATATAAACAACATCAATATTTAATACCCCTCATGTTCAGGGTTCAGGATAACTACTGATTTCATGTCTTCAAGTTTGAGAATGCAAAATTACAATGTCAAGAAAATACTGCATTGCTCATGCAACTTTTGTAGACATGTTACCTGCTTTTGATGACGCTCTTCAGTTTTATATTTGAGGGGGCCAACATGAATTTGGGGTTCCTTTTCCAGATCTATTTCAACTACCTCTGATTCAAACCTATGTGTATGTGATGGAAGGCCAGATCGAAGCTGAACAAGATGCTTGCCCTTGGGCAAATCTCGCACTTCAAAGTAGTACGAAAGAGGAACAGGAAGTACAGATTCCACTCTAGAAGGGTCTGCTGCTGATCTGATTTCAACAGAGAGAAGCGGTTGTAACTTATCAATGCCATCTCCTTCCACATGACCACTCAAGATTGTTACTTCCGGGCGTTCAAAAACCACAAAATCAATACCATTTATGTCTTCACGGCCAACCTAGAAATGCAAATGCTGTTAAGCATAAACAACAAAAGGAGCACAAGAAGTTCCTCACTCATAACTGAGAATATGATAATGCTGCAAGCAGAATGTGCAATGGACTTCAATGCTTATGTTAGACTTACATTAACTGACAAATATTCAGGTGAAGCACGCTCCACTGCTGCAAAACGAAGATTATCTTTTGCAACCACTCTTATAGAGTAAGTTGATCCAGGCACAAGTCCTCTAAGACGAAATCTACCAAAAGAATCTGTGGTAGCTTCCTCATAAAAGCCTGTGGATTCAGATCTTGCTTCAACAAGAACACCCTCCTTTGGTTGGCCAGTTAATAGTGTTATAGAACCCATGGCACTACATTGAAATAAAATCAGAGTTAGTAGTATCCTAAAATTTACCAGCGACCACAATTAAGACTCAGTAATGCATATTTCCAGCAATAATTTTCAAGCACCAGCATGGACCTTATCCTAACTGACCATTAAGAGCTTTGTGTGCACATGATGTAGGAACCATACAACAAAACTACTAAATATCAGGATGGGTTAAGCAAGGTACTCCATAATTCTCTAATAATGTGGGTGTAGTAACCTTTGTTAGGTTGCTAGAACTGATCCTCCTATGGATCCATAATGGTGGAATATAATAATAAATACAGAGTATTATTAGAGAATGTCTCATTGTAGAGTTAAGATAGGACACGAAGTTTCTGCAAGCGGCTAATGTGTTTCTTTGCAGTCAAAGCAAAACATAAGAGAATTAAATACTTATTCATAAGTAGACATTGAAGCAAACCTGTAAGCCACTCTGGTTGCACGAAATTCAGCCTCCCTAGACTCTCCAGAATTAAGATCAATAGCTACTGCTGACGGATTGAATTTATATTCCTACAGCAGAAATATCAAACCATTAGCAGATCTACAGAAAATTGGATATAATTCTACAAGTCAAGTTACTTTTCAAAGACTTTATACACATTTTATGCTAAATCCTTGGATGATCTGATTTCGAATTTCTACAGCTGTGTCCAAGTATGAACTGGGCAAAGCCGTATATGTAGTGACAGAATCTCCTACGCTTCACTCAACTCACATCAGGGATATTTAGAAGAAATTGTAAATTTTGAAAACTCATATATTAAATATTATGTTTCTTATAGAGTTGATGGAAACTTCAGTCAGAAGCGCATCACATAAAACTACATAAAATAAACATGGAATGGCCACTGATAGGATGAATGTTGCAGATCCTATTGCATATAAAACTACATTAAATTTATGGCAAGTTCCTTTTGTGTTATTTAGCAGAAGAAACACAAAGAAGATTGACTGTTATCAATAAAAAAAGAAGATTGAACGAGCGCACAGAAAACAAAGCACCTTTAGAAGTGGTCGGAGATAGAAACTTCCAGGAAATAAGTTGTCAAAGGTGAAAGTTCCACCAGAACTACTAATTGAGTTATTTCTGTACCCTTCCTCGCCACTCAGAGATAATAATACTGAAGGTAAAAGCTCTGAATTTTCACCATAAATCCGCACTGATATCTGACCAAGCTTCTGACAAGAAAAGGTGTATGGGCCAGTTTGCTTGAGATGGTAACCATCCTGCATGAAGGTGGAAAACTGATATCAGATAGAATATTCAACGAAACACCCCTTTGCAATTACAGGTTAAAGGTTGAATTGTCAACTTAATGCTGCAACTTTCTACTATGTACTAGGCCATGTGTTCATGAAGCAGAGGCCGCAAGTTTATTTCCATTATCTAAAACAAAATGTAAAGTGATGCTCCTGCACTGACAGTACACTGTTGTGTTGTACTACCTCCGTCCCAAAAAAGATGCAATTTTGGGTTTGATTGAGTCAAACTTGCTTAAATTGACCAAGTTTATAGAAGATATTAATATTTTTTACTCCAAATATGTACACTATGAAAATGTTTGACTTTTAGAAAAGCGAGAATTGCATCCTTTCTGGGATGGATGGAGTACATACCAGTACAGCATATGACCAGTAATTTGTAATCACTAATCATCTTGCATTTGGTCAAATTAAGAAATAGTTTAATTAAAAACATAAAACATATACTCAAAGTGTAATATTAATACAAACCTTTGAAGCTTCAACTTCATATACTATGTCATCATACAAAGGACCTGCAAAAAATGATCCTTCAGAATCTGTCTTTGTCTCCGTTGCTACATCCCCTTTGTTCAGATGGGCATAGTTGCTCTTTCCAGCTGCTAGAATCTTGATATCAACATCAGAAGTTGCAGGTAACACTGATCCTTCAAGGTATAGACCAGTTTTTGCAGTGATTACAGGAACAGTGCCTTGGCATCCATTCATAGACACTGAATACTGCAGTTTAAATGATAAAATAATTAGAACAATGGTTTCAAATAAAAAGAAGTTTACTTATTAACTGTCACTCACATGCTGTTTTGCTGGATAAAATAGGACCTTGTTCTTTCCAGTGCTGCAAATATGCAAATCATGTCAATATAATAAATTCATTTACCATGAGTCCATGACTATTTGCTGATCAAAGAAAAACAATCTTCAAAAAAGAAGAAAATAAAGCAGTCTGCAATAAAGGTAAAACAATGGTCCAAGGCAGAACAACTTTTTAGTTGCCAACAAGACTAGCGAGAAATTCTGATTAAGGACAATAATAATAAAAAAAGGATACTGGAACAGTACCTAGAATCATGGGGGACAAAGATGAAGCCCTCCCCAAGGTCAGCCCAAATAGAGTACTCAAAGGCAGTAAATTCATTTTGATTATCCTTTCCAAGAACACGTGAAGTGGATATCTTTTCTATGAAACTGCCATCACTCTTCAAGACATCCACGACTATATTCTTGGAATCAATGTTTTCCTGAAGGGAGCTCAAGTCCACATGGATTTCACCTTTTACAAGATACTTCTTTGCGCTGATATGAATCGGCTAAAAGATAAACTTACAATGTTAGAGTGCCAAATTGAACCTTGCAGGAATATATCTTGTTAAGTACAAAAAAAAACCTTACCATTGAATTAGCTGTATCAAACAAAACAGACGAGCTCCCAAAGGAAATACAAGGATTAGTTAAATGAATCTCATGTTGCCCTGAAGTTTCAACACAAATCCTTTGAGATCCTTTCTGTTCAAGAAGAAAAAGGATTGTGTCACATGAAGGTACCATTGATTAAAATAATAAAAAAATGTAGCTTCCTCTAGTTGTGAGGTAGGACCTTTATCGACAAATCAAGTCTAGAAGAATCTGGCTGCTGAATATAAGCTTGAGTATCATGAGTTGAAACTAGCTCAATCCAGTAGCCTTTTTGTACAAACATAATGTCTCTCACATCATCAGTACCAACATCTATATTCAAGGTACTTTGGTCCCAGCACCAATCATCCTTAAGTGAGCCCTCAGGTAAAGAATTCTTCACCTATAAGGAATATATTGGAAATAGTAAAGACCGCCTGTAAAGAGTAATTTTTTTTACATGACTATCACACAAGGTCTTACCTCTACACGATATTTTCCAGGAAATACTTTCTTGAACACAAAACTGACATTATCTTGCTCCAATGTAGTTGTCTTCTTTTCCTGCTCAACACCACCAGCCAATCTAACAAGCGAGACCAGAATGTTCTGGTTGCATTGCTCTTTGCATGAGACTTTACCATGAACATTGACTTGTGACTGCCAACAAAGAGATAATCCTCTCAGATATTATCTCAACCTAGAACATGCTTGATAGAAGTTAACACAGTATTTCTAAGGAAAACATGGGGTAAAGTAATTCTCATGTCTACCTGAGAGAATTCCAGATCAAGCAACGGGCTATTTACATTGATGCTAATAGATCCTGGTGAAAACATGAGACTAGAGGAGCGTTCGGAATCTACAGGTAATGCAGACAACTGGTATTCGCCAGCAGGAACCTGCAAAGTGCAACAAAGATAGCATAATTAGTAATAATGTCATCTAAGGCTATTTGCAGCAGGCTGGTTCATGCCAAGATAAGACCATAATTCACAAGGATATAAACAATTATTGAAACAGGAATTTTACATTCATTATTCCTATCAACACAAGTCTTACAGCCTGTCAGTGTGAGCTACCCCTTGCTATTGTTAAATTAAACACAATAACATGGAAGATAGGACCACTCTAAAAATTAAGAAGATCACCACACAAGTTTTTCAATACATGATGCATAACTTATATATTCATGCAGAAAAGTTAGCCCCACTCGAAGGAATTACACATTTCTAGGTAATAGTATAATATATTTTTTGCAAGAAGGCAAAAAGAAGGGGGAGAACACATACCTCAAAGCAAAACTGTCCATTTTCACCCACTAATTTCCTCTGTGGCTTTACATTTTCTGGTCCATGTGTTAAAGCAACCTACCATACCATCACAATTGTAGAGTCACAAAAAAAATGTACGGATAGTTTTCGAAGCGATCTAAGCAAAACAAAAGGAAGGATCAAGATAGTACCATTGCTTTTGAATTCGGAGTAACTGTTCGAACGATACCACATACATCATATCTAACTGATCTGATATCATCAATACTGGCCAAATTTGGTAAAATCTAATGGAAAAGAATGTATTTAGTTAAAACATGAAACCCGGGACATTTGAGCTGTAGATCAAGCTGAAGATAAGATATCCCCCAAGCAAACTTAATATTACCATAAAATTCTCCAAACGGTTGAACTTATAATGATCCTTCTCAGCAGTTATAGTATACTTCTTCGATGTAACCTACACAAGGGCAGCACAGATGACAATTCATTACAAATGAGGAACTGATAACAGTGAGTTAAAGTGCTGCACTGAGCCAGTGCACAAACTATAAAACAGGTGAAGTGCCATATTTTTTTGTTGAATTGGAGGGAGCAAGTGATGGTGAAAACACAATTATGAACCCTTCCTATTTGAATGGTGATGTGGACGCTTTCATCAGCAAGGCATATGCACGTCCCAAGAAGGGAGTGGTGTCCACAAGTAGTTGAAGCTGAGTTGTTAGTGCAAGTTTAGCTTCTCTCAGAGATTGTTTCAGTTAGTTCAGAGTCTATTTCAGATAAGAGAAGTAGCAGGTTAGACAGGGAGTAGAGCTGTCTCTATGTAGAGTATCAGCTGAGTCATTGTAAGCAAGAAAGCAATAGACTCAATTCCACTTAATCAGGTTACTTGGAGCCTCTATTTGAGGCCGAGTAGACCTCCACCTGTTAGCTGTTACCCCTTTCTACTTATAACAAGATCTGAGTGAAATCGTTTGTTGCATCGATCTGGTAGTTCACTTATTTTTACAGGTTAATAATCAGGTATGATTTGCAAGACATATATAGTTTCTAATAGAAACTCACAGCTTCTATATGACACATATGTTGACCCACTAAACTGAGTTCATAATTTTCTCTTCCCTTTTGTAGTTATTTAGTTATGTTACCTTTCACTGTCAAATATCAATAAGTAATGCTTAAACATTATCATCATCTTGCCACTAGCTACAGATTGCACCACAAACACCATATTGAATAACTAAGAACCAAGTCATACAACGATTAGGATAAGTTCATCATAACAAAAAAAGATAAAAAGTTGTGGGCGTGAATGCACAAAGAAAAAGTGACATTAACATGAGAAGAGACTTCAAAGATCAACATATACGATAGTTTTTATATGTCAAATAAAATCAGTCTAATACCTGATCAAGTCTGTAATATCCAAGATTATCTGTTACGGCTCTCAACTGCCCATCAACTATAACATTGGCACTCTCCACTCCAGCACCATAACCATCAATAACACGCCCTCCAACAGAAAATCCAGTAACCTAGTTAAATTTATACAAGAAATTCTTAAATTATGGACAATCCAGGAGGAAGATAAACAAAAATAGAGTATATTAATGAATATCAATTGGTTAAATCAGAAAAAAAAAACAGGAGCCTGCAACTGTCATAAATTTATGCCCAGTCAACCTTGCAACAGCTTTGACTAATAGAATCATACATACTTTTCTATTTGCATATCCATTTGTCATTTCTACTACCTTTTTATTCTGAATGCATAAAGGCTTATCTAACAGGTGCTTAAATCCAAATAATATTTTCCTTGAGTGCATAATAGATATTTATTTTTCATCTTCCTGAGGCAAACTACTTTCACTGGAACTTCCATACCTGAAACTATAAGATGTGAATCAATTTCAGGCAGTACCTGGAATTTTTGGGGAATGGTCAAATGACTATGCTCAACAGAAACAAGAAATGAAGATGGTGAAACATCAAAGACGGTGTTCTCCCCCTTGTAGTATGGCAACAGCTCATAGCTACCTGCATATAACAGTAAACAGTAATAATTTCATATAGGGAGTTAGGAACCTGGAAAAAGCAGAACATGATTCCCAATAAACAGGACCAAACAATTAAAGTGTTTACCACTGGCGCTGCATGAATATAACGAATCAGTTTTGTGGTATATTTAGTTATTAGTTAGTTTGTTTAAAATAGTAGGCTAGAGCTAAATTCAATGTGAGAACAAATACCGGTACATTGCATAAAACAGATATAGCCGGCTATTTGTTACTTTATAGTTAGATGAGCAGAGGTATTTAAAAAGATACTTCATGTATTGATGCACTTTAAGACATCCATTGTACATGTGTCAATTGCCAACATGAAATCCTGAGCAACTTTCATGAAGAAGAAATTTGACATAATGATTCCATTGCATTAATGTGACATTTTATTAGTTTGATAAATTATCAACTTACCACAAGGTAGTGATCTAAATGTGAACTTCCCATCAGCACCAGAGATTGCATGGCAAAGAGCACCTTCCCTGGGTCCATCACTAAAACCTTGTGGGCAAGGGACCTCCTTTACATCATTTGAATACAAATATAGGTGAACTCCCACTATCGGATTTCCCTGGCAAAGAAAACGCATAGAATACATTCAACATAAGAATTTGCATTTGTTAAACAAGCAGATGAAAATTTAAAACAGATATGCAAGCATATGGTTGAAGTGTTAGTTGTTATCAATAAAAGAATCATTCAGCTTCCAACCTGTGCAACCACGGTGCCATAAATGTCATATCCAGATACAAAGAAGACATCATCCGCCACGACATTTCCAAATCGCAAGTCAACCTGTACATAATAAAATGTACTATGTGAGACAATAAGATCATTGTAACAACATCACATCCAATGGAAAGCATGCATGATTCTTAACCTCTGGTGAACCTCTCAACTCGATTTCATAATCAGGATGAGAAGCACGTAATCTGTAACGCCCTGGAAAAGGAGCATAAACATAAGGAGAAAACATAATGGCTTTGTGGGGGAAAAAACTGTTTTTTTTTACAATATTAGTCCAACGCCACTAATAATGCAGAGGTACATAACATGAAATCAAGAAATAGTCAGAAAATAAATTATAGCCCACTCATCATTCTCGTATTACAAAACCAATGGTCTGTGGTGATAAAGAGGCTGATGAGATGTGGTGGTCCAAAGTGCTGGACGTGGAGAGGGGAGACAGGACAAACAAAATAGTTAGATGGACCGTGATTGTATGAGGTGCTGAGCATGGGCATATTTTGAGGAAATGACTCATTCTCAGTATTTATGGTAGAGTTTGTAAACAAAAAAAAACACATTAGTGGCTAAAAAAGGAATCATATCATATATAACTTTTTATATTAGGTAGAACTTGAACTACCTAACTTCATGTGACATAAAGAAAATGAACAGTACTCATACCAATTTTACGTGTATAGTAAGGACACTAAGGAAAAACCTGGAATTATGTTTGTAAATGAATATTCTCCTGATGATGACGTTGAAGCAGATGCAATCAACTCGTCAGAATCTGTCATCAGCTCAACTTTCACACCAGCAGGTCCTCCCCCTTTTGAGCAGCTTTTACCACCAACAGCTCCCACTACTTTACCAGATACCATAAACCTACATGGTGTATGCATGCATCAACAGTTGAAGTTTCAATGTGATTCTTGTTCACACAAAAATAAACTACAAGGCTAAAGGTACAAACCCAGTGAATTGGAAATTTATATCCGCATTTCCATTGCACCCATTGTGATCGATGATGACAGGAACCTGAAGTGTGAGATGAACATGTCATCCAATAAAAGAAATGCGCTTAGTGCATAGTAAAGACAAAGATAACAAGGGAAGCGAAGGAAAGATTCAGTAAAGGAATTATTTTACAGTTTCAGGCTTCCATGACCATCCGTTGGGCCCCTTAACTCTGACCATGAACGAACCCTGTGGTGACAGAAGCGACAAGCATAAATAGCAGAGAAAATTTATTTTAGTGGCAATGCGAGAGAATATCAAAATTATGATCTTAGCTACTTCCTCCAGCAAGAAAAATAGGTGCTGTTTTGGATGTCATACAGTCACAGAATAACCATCTTCCTAATATTCATTAGGAGCTTACATACCTTGATTACTATAATTAGTATTATTTATAAAAATATATATACACACAAAATATATCAATGATGTAATAGTATGAAACTATTTTTTAAAGGAAGATCAGGCTATATAATTTTTTTTAAAAAAAGGGCGTACCCAGTGCCGTAGGCTCCTGCACTGCGGGGTCTGGGGAAGGGAAAATAGCCAGCAGCCATCCCTGCACAAATGTGCAGAGGCTGGGGCTTGAACCCTGGACCTCTTGGTCACAGGCGGTAAAGCTCTACCGCTTGCACCAGGGCCGCCCTTCAGGCTATATAATTTAAGTTCAATTGAAATAATAATGATGATAAAATCTTAAGCAGAGCAACATGCTGACAGTAGCAAAAACATAACATGTTTTGTGGCAGGAGGGAGTAGTGCCCTTTAACCCTTGCTCCTACTTGCAATAAAAATATATGGATATGTAGATAAAATGAGGACACATGCAAGACAATCCAGAACTAAAGCAACGAAAAAACATAAAGATACCTTATCATAGACTGGGATAAAATAGTAGCCATTAGGAGCACACTGTGTGCTTTCTTTGACCAAACCATCAACAGTGCAGAGCTCAACCTGATACAGAAAGTCAAAAGAGGAATCAGTTCGAGGTTTAGGGCAAATCATAAATAAACATAAAAACATGTGCACCAAGGCCCAAGCACAAGCATGATTAATGGAATATGCAGAGACACAAATAGAGGAATCCTACAATAATAGTCATGTCTTAAAAGTAATACTAATCTCTACAGACTAGTTTGCACATGTCACTATACAAGAGAGGAAAATATCCATCTGCAGCATATTGCACACTCTTAGGAGTGAATAAAAAGGGGTTAACCAAATCCTGGTGAGACATACTGCATACACCTTTATAGGAGTGAAAATAAAAGGGGGTAATTCATTGCTTGGTGAGACTATCAATTCTGATAGCACAGAGAAAATCATGGAGTACTTAACTAGTAGTAGTATAGACTTAAGAGAATCATTCAAATGACTATGGAGTCAACTATTATGCTTACAAGTGAACCTCAAGAAAATTGCAGCAGCTGCCAAATGCATTTCAAACATTTACAGCATTCTTACCATCATGAACCTCCAAATACATGAAATAACACCAAGTTCATCTGTCGTATGCCTAACTGGATTTTGGGTCTGAGCATTCAAATCACCCCAAGCATAATTGGTGTCCAGCAATCACCAAGGCTACCAGAAACATGGTTTCAGTCCTCAGAACACCAGCAGGGCAACACCTTGTGCCCTAATGGTAATTCTAATGGTCTAGATAGAACGTAGACTCGCTAAACCCAACCAGGCAAACCCATATGACCGTGATCGGAATACAACAGATCAACAAGCAATCCGAAAGTAAGATAGTTGTTTGAGCAGCTGCGGCAACCCAGCATCATGCAACCAGAACGTGATCAGCTCTCAGTGAGGCCCAATTCAAGTGAACGACCTTGAAGCAAATGTATGTTCAGACTATCCGAATCATGCACAAAAATACCAGCCAAAGCTCGATAGGCAAGGACAGCTAGCTAAGTGCAAAACCACAAAGCTTTAGTCTACGTGATGGGATAAGACAGTAACAACTGGCGACGGCGGGAGCGGACGGCAATACCGTGATGTCGGAGTAATCGAGCTTGGAATCCGACGCCTTCCTCGACTTGGCCAAGCCAGAGCTCGCCTGAAACCCACCCAAAACCCCAAGTCGCATCAGTGTAACAAGCCACACATAACAAAAGTGAAGCACACTGCACGCGGAGATCGAGCAAACATAGACCTCGACGAAGCCTCCACATCCGTGGATCTCGTCGGAGGCGGCAACGGCGGAGAAGAAGGCGAGCAGGAGGCAGAGGAGGATGGGGAGACGGCGGGGATCCATATAGATAGATCGGATCTAGCGGAAGCGGAGCATGCCACCGGGGGAGACGACGACGAGATCGAGATGTGCGGGAGACGGCGCTGTGTAATAGTGGTAGCAGTAGAGTTTGGTTGATTTTGCTAGCACTTGCACACGCTTGGACCGCTGTGGACCTGGTATAGTGTAGATATGTACGCTATCGGGTTGGGCTGAGATAATGGGCCTGACAAAAATGAGAGCCATGCCCACCATGCAATTTTTCTTTAGAACAGTCTTTTATCCCATCAATTTTTTTACAATCGTTGGATTTGCCTGACGCCTAAGTCTATCACAAACCTCTCCACTGATATTTGCTTGCTAGATTGTTTTTGTTGTGAGATTGAAGTGATCTAGCGCATTTGCTTGTACACTAGTTGATCAAGTTGGTTAGGGTTTTCTTATTACTCTTTGTGGTCACCGTCATAGTTGATGAGTCAGATTCCCTTAACTCTTAACTATGAATATAACTCTGTCCCAAAGAAGATACAACGTGTTGCGTGTCTGTTTAAGTGGTTTATATTTGACCAAGTTAATAGAGAAAATATTCACATTTATGGTTTTAAGTTAATTTATTATAAAAATACATTTCTCAATGGATCTAATTCAATTTATTTGATAATATAAATAATGATGCTTTTTATATGTATAACCGGTGAAACTTGTAAAATACTAAAACATGATAATGTACTAGAATTATATTCTTTCTAGACGAAGGAAGTAGAAAATAATATGAACATTTGTATTCTACTCCCTCCGTCCCATAAAACATGCAACTATGGTTGTGTGTCATCTAAAGTAGCGTATGTTTGACTAAATCTCTACTAAATATTGTTTATATTTATGACTTTGAATTAATTTATTTAAAAAAATATATTTTGTAATGAATATGATATTAATTTGATAACATAAATATTGATAGTTTTTATCTATAATTAATCAAACTTGAGATACTAAACCATGACACTGCGCTAGAATTGCATATTTTTAGGAACGGAGGGAGTATTTTCTAATAAGTTCGTTATAATAGTATAGTATAACTCAATCTAATCATATTTATTATACATTGTTAACATATAGGAGTATTTGAAAGGATCTTCATCTCAGCTAACCATCTGTTGGATCGTTGTTTAGTTCCCTACGAAATCCAGAATTTGGCACTCCGTAAAAAGGAAGATTTCTATCACATCAAAATGTCGACATATGTATGGAGTGCTAAATGTAGATAAAATCAAAAACTAATTGCACCGTTTAATTATACTTTACGAGACGAATATTTTAAGCCTAATTAATCAATGTTTAGACAATTATTATTAAATAAAAACAAAATACCGCGGTGCACTATAGTAATTTGGCGCTACTAAACGAGGCCCTATTTTGATTTTAGGGCAGTGGATTTTGTGTTGTCACGAAAAACTCGGTGGAAAGGAAATCCTAATGATGGCGGAGTTGATAACGGAGACCGCTGGGCATGGGGCGCAGGATGTGACACCACTCCGCTGTTCGTACAGTCCGGTTCAAATCGCGGGCGAATCAGTCGGTCGGTCTCAACTCTCACACCAACGTGTCATGACGACGCGTCGACGCACAGCATGCCAATCACGTCCCACACGTCGCCTCGTCCAATGACCGCTTTCACACACCACTTGACGGATCTCTCAAGATCGCAACGAAGCCATCGAGGACAGATAAGATCACCACCGGGGGGCAAAACGCAGTAGTTCAATCAAGTACACCATCTGACCGAACACGTTAGATAAGGGTCACGTCGATGGAGAAATTTTCGGATGGCGCATGACCTCTGCTACTACTACAGCGTTCTGAATTCCTGATGAGGCTTCTTTTGCCGAAACATATAGCATGCACGACGATTAGCGAAATCGTGTCTGCTGTTGTTGTTGTAGAAACCACGTGTTGGTTGATCTGTATAGAGGCCAAGACAGCGGAGGGAGGGAGGGAGCCCACGGCCTGCACATGGGCTGATTGGTGCACACGGCCAGGCCCGTGACACAGCAGCAGCACCCGTCCGAGTCACGAGAATCTATAGCTCCGGCAGGATTTGACGGCGACGCGTTGAAAGACCACATAGTATTAACGTGCGCATGGGCCGAGCGGGCTTCCAGCCAGGCAGGCCTCTTTCTTTGTGCCCACTGCAGGTAGGAGCGACGGCGAAGCGAACGCGTGCGCGGCTGGCCGGGTCCCGAGGAGGAGGACCCCGAGCGCGGAGCGCTGCGCGAGGCCGGGGCGGGCGCGCGGTTCCAGTCGCCCGAGATGCTCTGCGTTGCTTGCCGCGTCGCACCGGCACCGCAACGCTTCGGTGGTTGGGTTCGCCGACCCCGAAGCGCGAACCCATGAAATGGCGTATCCCGTCCGCAGTCTACGTGGGAGCCCGAGCTCCCTCCCTCCCGATCGGTATCCGTGCTGCTTGCAGTGGAGCAGCGCACTTCGCAGCCCGTTCGCCGTAGCCATCACGTACTTCCGTCTCATTCTGTGCGCCTCACGAGGCCGAGGCCGCCTCGCCTTCGCCTTCGCCTAGCTAGCTAGCTCTCCGCCCATCGAGGTACTCTACTGTACTGTGTGGACTCGTGATGGACAGCACTACCAACGGCACCATCACCGTACTATTTGTATTGCTCCTCTCTGTCCTGTCTGTATTACTATCTGGATGTAGTTTTGGTTAACTTTTAAAAGATTTTTGTTGAAACAATTTTACAAATTGATGTATTTACAGATGGAGATCACTTTACTCATCACTTGTCCCTGCCAGTCCCTTAAACCACTGATTCATTCCATTTCACGCAAGTGCAGATCGTGTAGTACTACATAGTATAGTACAGCATCCGGCAACTATATCCCTTCCTGTCATGTAAGGTGATCCTTTTAACTTTGATGAAAGGCCGGCCTAATCATTTTGCTGGCGACAAGAACCTCGCCTTTTTAATTTGTTGGTGCTACCCTAGCAGGCTAACAGAGCAAAGCCCCCGCGCCCATCTAGGTCAATCAGGGGCCGATGACCCAACCCAAAAAAGTCTCCCCCACCGCCGGCACCAAAAACTCTGACGGCGTCTCCCCGAGGACAAGCAAGCCATGGAAATACAGTATGGAATTGGAACAGAGGCACGCAAGCAAAGCAACCGTGTGCCACTGCCACGCCTCTTGTTCACTCACATGCAGTGCATCAGCAAGGCAGGCAAGAGCGAGACCGATCCAAATCCGATGCAAAACACAAGGCCTGGCAAGCAGGCCAAGGCGCTGGCATTGAATATCTGCACGAATTCGTGTGTCGTGGGCGTTTCCGAGGCGCCCGCCTTGAGAACACAAACCGCCTCTGGAGTCTCAACCGACGTGCATAAACAAAAGGGAAGCCCCAGGCGCCCTGGCTCGGTGCTCTGCTCACCTAGATGAATGTGAGCACTTCGAGAGCCGCGACCTTGCTGCTCTACGCCCCAAATCCCAACAACAAATTTTTTTTAGAACTAGGGGCAAAGATGGGAGTACTAACCCGAAACTGTATTTATTGTTACTACTAGCTGTATTTTTTTCCCCAACCTGTGCCATCATATGCACGCAATATATGACGTCGAAGTTCAAATACATAGAGCTTGAATCCTGATCATACCCTCGGGATTCAATGCACAAGATCAATGGTTTACATAAAATAAAAAACTATTGTAAAAAGTAATACAATTCTAATTTTATTTTAAATTTCACATTATGTAATGGTAAATAAGTATAGTTGGATTTACTATGGAAACATTTTTTTCACAACATAAATGTCTGGTGCAACAAATGTTGATACTGTTTTGTTTCCAATAAACATAATTAAATTCGTTAATCTAACTTAGAACAAAACTATATTTACATTCTCTTTGGACCAAGGTGTAGTCATGGAAACTATAATTACATTCTTTTTTTTTGTTGAAATGCGACGAATACACCTAAAATCTTTATCGACCAGTTCAGTTCCCGGTAGAGTTTCATCTTTAGATTTACTTATACAAGGATAGTGTCTTGAGAAACGGATTTCGGATATGAGATCATCACATAAAGGAAAATGCCAGCATGTATTTATATGCTGGTTTCGAATTAAATCAGCAGAACAATTATAGTAGGGTTTTCTAATTTTGGAGTTATTAATTTCATAATTAAAAATAACTCTAGAAAATCTATAATTACTCTCAAGCTCAGTGAAATTATGAAAAATGCTCGATGTTATAGAAAGGGTCAAATAAAAGGATTAAGCACAATGAAGAGGGATTTAAATTCCGGAGAAAGTTAGAAAAATTCTAGAGATATTCATCTCCTAAACACATTTTAAAACCTTTTGCACACACATAAACACTAACTACTATTAGCACGATTGCATAACTCCGCCAAATTAATTGGAACACGCTTAGAAGTATCATTTTAATTTTCAAACAAATTTATTTTGTCACTAATCTTGAAAAGTTTATGAAAATTATCAAATCATTTATTGTGCTACTAGTGGAGAAGGGGAGAAGAGGATCGAGCAGCGTGTGACCAAGCTCACCAGCGAAAGATGGCGATGTGAGTGGCAAAGGGTGAAGACGCCCAAGATTACTGTGGCGCACGAGGGCAAAAAGGTTGAGTCCGACAACTGAGGGTACTAGGTGCGATGAACGGGAAGAAAGGTAGAACAAAATGGAAAAACAAAATGCATATGTGGACTCCATATGTCATAGTCTCAACGCAATATTTAGCGTCGTCCAATCGAACACGAAACAAAGAATGATCTCATTCCCTCAACCAAACATGAGATAGAATCATCCCATCACTTACAACTTAGACAAGACTATCTTATTCCACAAAGTTTCTGAACCAAACACAACTTTAGCCCTAAGTAGCTGGGTTTGGCCACCTAGTTGCCTAAAAACAAGTTATATGACTTTTGCTAAAAGTTAACCAACTCATTAGCATTGTTGGTTGGACCTTTGGAGCTAAAATTCAGTAGCTAACTGATAACCCATGGGATTGGGGCTAACTGATAACCCATGGGATCGGATTTAACTCTCATGGGGTAGCTATACAAACATTTATACTAAAGGATACTATATAAAGAGAAAATTGGGTTTTGGCCCTGAAAAAAAGGTTGCCTTTAGGTTTCTATCCCAAATTTCGTTAAACTTTGGCTTTTGGTACCAAGTCAAATTTTTTCTAAGATTTTGGCCCTTCCGTTCATTTAACAAGTTAACGGTGTTAGCCGCATAGTGTATCAAGCTATATATTATCATACATCATCTAAAATTCAAAGGTCATTTTGGATGATTTATGATAATATATAGCCTCATATTCAACAGGTTAACGGTGTTACCTGCTAACATAGTTAACCTGTCAAATGGACGGAATGGCCAAAATCCTAAAATTTTTTGATTCAAGGCCAAAAGCCTAAATTCGATAAGATTTGGACCAAGAACCTAAAGCCATTTTTTTAGTGCCAAAAACCCAATTTGCTCCTATGTAAACATCTCTTCCATTTGTCTCTTCACTCTTCTCCTTAACAACCCGTCGAGGTCGGGGTATTTGTCTCCTGACGCTGCTACGACACTAACGTCAAATGATATGTCATACTGTCCACATAGTCACTACCTTTCTGTCAAATCTGTCTCTCAACAGGGGCGTGATCGACCTAATAGGGCGACTGAAAACATTAGTGTACCTCCACAAAATGACCAACTAAACGAGTAAACAAAGCACCTGTAGTGAGTGTTGTCTTGGCCCCTTTCACGAAAGGTACCCTTCCCTCTGCCATTTCCCTTTCATATAGCGCGCTACTAAAAAGGACACCATGCAGCAAGCAGGTGTCTTCAACGCCAAGGTAAAGTAGGACGTCCAATCCTACCACTACCATATCACTACCACAACAACAATGGCTAACAAAGTTGAATTTTCAGACATTTTTTGAGGGAAAAAGAGTTTGCGCTGCATGTGCGGCGGCGGCTATGCTCATAGGAATTTCACGCCTTACACATTGAGTTGGAGCATTTTAAAATAATATATGTATAAAAAAATGGAATGTATGCTATGCAAACCAGCCTCCTGTGTAAACTATAGAAACTCTAATCAGGACCACCGAAATCTAATCCGATGGCTAGAGGTGGAGGGGTTTAAGTGCTAAAATAACCCACCTTTAGGAATGAAATGAGTGAAGGGGTTTAAGTACTAAAATAACCAACCAACCTCTAGCCATTGGATTAGATTTCGATGGTCCTGATTAGAGTTTCTATAGTTTATACAGGAGATTGTTTGCATAGCATACGTTCCCTAAAAAAATGACCACAACATCTTATGATTCCTTTGTTTAAAAAAACATATAATCGCTACAAAAAAGGTGAAATTCTCTTACAGTATTTTAAATAGTAGTAAAACACAATCACTAGTCATAGGCTCGTAGCACATGAGAATCTCACTATGGACTTTTAGTAGGAAAAAATTATAGTAAATTTTGAATAATAAAATACTAGGAGAAGTCCACGTCACTCGAAGAAACCTAAAAGTCTGGTTGTGAATTATGCGTGAACCATGTGGAACTTTATGGCCCATCCCCACACAAAAGTTGTTTCTATAATGCTAGCCTCACAACCATAGGTGTATTCCTTTTGATAAATTTTAAACGTAGATTAAAAGTGCATTCTTTTAAAGAGGGGAGTGTGAATCATAAAAAGGTGTACAATGTATAATATTCGAATATGGAAATTCTCAAAGATGGGACAGACATTTGTTTTTCTTTTTCTACACCGCTTCAACCTATTTTATTTGAGCCCCGTCACAGCCAGGTTAAAAAAAAGGAACTCCTTGATTTCCAGCCTGAGATGGATTGTTTTGACGTCACGGAGAGGCCGGGGTAGGGTTTGGTTTACCTTGGGGCATTTCTTGCCGTAGGAGTAGGATATATTGGACCATTGTACTCCAAGGGTGAGACGTGATGCGCGATTACCCAGCTGCTGGCCACTTCGATCGCGGGTGAGGCACACGCACGCGCGCGCGCACGGACACGACACTGGTCACTGAGCTTGGCCCGTCCCTGACGCGTGACGCGAACGTGTCACGAACCCACCCGGACCCCGTCCACTCATGAGCACTCACGGTCACGGCTCATTGACTCGCCCAGAAAAAAAAAACAATACTGTACACACTGTACGCGCTGCGCTTGCTGTGATATAATGATCCTGCGGATACATACTATACTCGTATGAAAGTGTATGTACACGCGCGCAGGCGGGCGCGGGCCTTTACTCTCTGTTGTCGCCATCACGCTCGGGTGGCCGGGCGTTCACCTGGACTGGGGCGCCTACTGTACTCCTCTTCTACAGCTACAGACGAGAAGACGAGGAATTGAATCACTAGCTAGCTCTGATCGGTTCGTGGTTGCCCGTACGTGCGCCTGGACTGACTTTGCACACCGAAAACTGATATGCACCGCCAAATCAAGGCAGTGCCTAGTGCGTAGAAGTACTGGTACGTGTCGCTAGCTGTATTTCTATAGCCATCAATCAGAAACACTACATTTGATTTTGATCAGCTCTATATTACTAATGTCTTCAGCCACCCTAATGCGAATGTGGAAGGACCGAATACGTTGACCAAAGAAGAGGGTGAAATGAGAGCCTCAAATTTTTTTTGAAATCTTTGGTGCTCGTCTTAACAAACGGCCGTCAAGAAGCAAACCAAGAACGGTGATGTCCACGACCCAAATAATGTATCTAGAAAACTCATCTCATGTTTGGTTATAGGGATAGCTCTATTCCAGTTTATTATTTGGTTGTAGGGGATGAGAAGGTTGGGATTGATGCTAATTTAACACCGCAACCACATCTATTGATGGACCCATATGTTATCCACCTTAACATTCTGTTTTTTCCCTGCCTTATCTTTTCTCCCCACAGGCCACACCGAAACTTCTTCCCACGCCGTCCCTTCCACTAGCCACGCAGAGCACCTAGGGCTAGCGGTGGAGCTGCTCCTGGTGGTGGTGGCAGAGCTCCTTGCATGACATCTCACCCTGGGCGTTCGGTTAACCAAAACCAATCGGTTCGGTTCCTCCGTTTTCACTGAAATTTGGTTCTTCAAGACTTAGGAACCGATAGGTTCTTCTGAAAATTAGGAACCGACCAATTTTCGGGTTCGGTTATTGTAGCAGAACCTCCTAAATTATATGGCCCATACGCACCTATCATTGTCCCGAAGACCTCTGACAGCCATGCATATGTTCCAGATAACTTAAAAAGCCCTGTCGGGTGCCCTCAAAGGACCCCGATTAAACCACATTTGACTCATACCAGGATCAACAAAAGAGTAGCTTCAATATTATAACATTTGTTACAAGATATACATCAGAGTGCGAAAGAATAATAACATTAAAATTTACAAAACATGAATAAGTTAACTTTTACAACTTAACTTCAATTACGGAAGCAGAGTAGAACTACAGTAGACAACTTAGGTAGAGCACCTAAGTCGGGAGAGGACAACTAGGTCACATCGAGCCCACCGACATGATCTTGGTTTGAACACCAATTAGCACCTGCAACAGGGATTCAACAAACCCTGAGTACAAAAATACTCAACAAGACTGACCCGACAAAAAAGAGGGGTGAAGACTCAGGAAATACAGGCTAGAGGGACAAGGTAAGGCTTGCAAGAGATAAGAATTTTTGCAGAAAAGCTCGGCAGAAAGTAAAGTTGTCTTGCTCTAGCTCAAGATTACCAACCAACTCCATTCTTAAACCTTAAACATCATTCAAGTTGTTACTACGATGATGAACACCGATCGAGTCTTCTTCTCCGAGAAGCAACAACGATTCGAATCTATTTTTTTATACCCAGCTGGGACCTAGGTCACTGATATACAGGAGACTCTAACTCCAAAGCATATCAGATGACACGATATACTGGGATAACAACCGCAACCATATATCAACCACATGATATACAGGAGACTCAAACTCCTAAGCATATCAATATACATGGGACTCTCAACCCCACAAATATACCACACCATGTGTGGTGGCTATCTAGGTCTCGATATCACCAGTTCACCATCGGACGGGACCTAGGGCATCAACAGACAGAAACACTACAGAGGGACTCCTTTTCCAATGCAAGTTACTCGTCCGGACTCAATTTATTAACTATCATCATGATTCCAACAAGTAAAGCCAACTCATCTTTTTCATTCTTTTTTCTTTTTAAAAACCTACTAATTAAGCAGGGATAAGCATAACTACACATTTTTCAAAAACAGGTAACAAGGAATATGGAAAATAAGACAGGTAATGCAATTGGTGTGTTATCACTCAACTCCTATTACTTAATGCAACATTTCATAACTAAAGCGATAAAACTTTTATAAAATCAAGAAAGGGTTTAAATGCATCCGGGGCTTGCCTTTGTTGCAGAGAAGTTAGTTTCCAAATGTCAGACTTGACACCAACACCAGGATGGTCGACACCAACATCATGAATCCACGACTTTGACTTCAATGATGGATGGCATCTTCCGAAGATCGTGTACCACGATCCAATCTACTCTCTCGAAACGACTACACATAATAAAGATGTATGTTTTAGCATATTGAGCTCATGGCATGATGCATGATGATACATGAATGAAAGCATAACCATGTAATTAACTTCAGAACAACTTTACTTTCACGACAAAGTTACAAGCCAACAAAACTAAAAGACTTTCACAAAACACATAAAATAACATTAATTAAACATACTTGCATGATAAAAACAACTAAAATAACTTAATTAAAGTGCCAAAGATCATTAAGGACCTAAGGTCATCACTCGATCCAAAAGTCAAACAATCCTATAATGATTAATCAACATTAAAAGGGTTAATTAATTAAAAGCATAAAATAAAGACGCAAATTTAAGTTTGTCTAATTAAGCTTAAAATTTTATTTTGAAAACATATTGGTCTAATTAGATGGCAAAATAAATTTTAGAAATAAAAACCAATTATTTTATTTATTAAAAATCATAGAAGATGCATTTTTTAATTAAAAGAGCTAATTTTAGCATATGCAAAAAGTACTCAAAATTGGAATTTTATATTTTTCTAGGTTAAGGACATCATAAAAGAACATACACAAAAATTTTCAGAATTTTTAGAGCTATACATGAATTACTATGATTTTTTAAAGAAAATAGCATCTAAATGATTTTCTAAAAAAGAAAAAAGAAAGGAAAATCCTTTCCCCGACGTTGACCTCATCGGCCGCGATTTTGACCAGTGATTGCTCGCCGTTGTCTAATTAAGCTTAAAATTTTATTTTGAAAACATATTGGTCTAATTAGATGGCAAAATAAATTTTAGAAATAAAAACTAATTATTTTATTTATTAAAAATCATAGAAGATGTATTTTTTAATTAAAAGAGCTAATTTTAGCATATGCAAAAAGTACTCAAAATTGGAATTTTATATTTTTCTAGGTTAAGGACATCATAAAAGAATATACACAAAAATTTTCAGAAGTTTTAGAGCTATACATGAATTACTATGATTTTTTAAAGAAAATAGCATCTAAATGATTTTCTAAAAAAGAAAAAAGAAAAGGAAAATCCTTTCCCCGACGTTGACCTCATCGGCCGCGATTTTGACCAGTGATTGCTCGCCGACGGTGAGGTCTCCAGCGACGCAGGTGGCACCTACGTGCTCTACGAGATGAGACGAACCTACTGAGGTACCTAATGAAGCGGCAAAGGCACGATGGCATGCTCGCCGGCGGCAATGGTGGCCATGGCGGCGCGGCGAGCAGCGAAGCAGTCGGCATGAATTAAATGCAAAGGATGGCACGGTTAGCACCAGGAGCTCACCGCGGGGCTATCGCATGGGTTGATGAAGCTGGAGGCAGAGCGGAGCAGGGTCGTCGACGTGCGGCGACGAGGAAGCAACGACAAGCTCTGGAGCGGCAACGACGTTCCGGCGTCTCCTGGGCATCATCAAGCCAACCAACGAGCGCATGAGAACAAGGATACCAAGGCAAGTGCGATGGTGAAGAGAAATGAAGAAAATGACTAACGACGACGACGGCAACAACGGCGGCACGCGGCGGCAGGGCTGCCGGACTTGGGAAAGACGGCAGCACGTGGGCGACTCGGACCCCTAGAGCCTGCTCTTCTAGGCTCAAAAGGAGCGCAAGGTCAAGGCGGAGCTGCTGGCGAAATGGGACGGCCGGAGGTGGAGAAACGGTGGCAAAATTCGACGGCGACAATGAGGTCGACGGTGGCGGCGACGGAGCAGGGAAGAAGAAAAGGCAAAACGGCGATGGCCGACCTGCTTTTATAGGCCAACGGCGACGCACAGGCGGGCGACACGACTACGGTGAAGCTTCTGGCTGAACAGGCGCACTGGCGGCGGTGGCAGGCCGGGATGGGCATGACGGCCATGGCGGCGGCAAGGAACAGAGTGGGGAGAGGATGATGATGACGTGAGCGCCACTGTAGCTCATGATGCCATATGATAAAAAAATCATAAATTACTCTAGATTATTCATAACAACTTGAAAATCTCCAAAAAGAAAGTTTGCATAAATTTTCAAGAGCTACACTTTTTATTTGATAAATATTTTGAAATTCTACTTAGTTTTTGAAATACGAATTCAAATTCAAAAGAGGAACAAAACCCTAGAAACAAAAATTTGAAATTACTTTTTATTTTTCAATATAACTTGAAAATATTCAAAACTATGGAATGCTCAACTTTTCAAACCAAACATTTTTCATATACAAAATTTTCCAAAAATGTGCACAATTTTTGAATCATGGGTTTAAAATCAAAAGGGGACAAATGCTAGAAAACTGTATTTTCAAATTCATTTGAAATTCTTTTTGGAAACTTGAAAAACTTTGAATACCATAATTGTAGCTCTTGTCAAGATCTAAAAACCATATTTTTAGAGTATCTCAAAATTCCTTGTAGATTTTGAAATATAGAAAGAGGGGTAAAGCAAGGTTTTGAAATTAGGGTTTTCGAAAGCGAATTCAAACTCGATTTGGTTTATAAATTAATTGGTTGGTCATTAGTGATCACAAACATCATCCAAGGACATTTTTAGGTCAATGACCCAATATTACCCTTGGTTGACCAAGTTGACTTTTGAAAAACATTTTTAATATTGCATTAATTTGAATTTAAACTTGAATTACCCAACTTGAAGCAAGTTTTAGGAATCCAATTCCAAACTCAAACTTGGAGCCCAAATTATTGCTCTTGAACTTATCCCCTACACATGACTCAAGTGTAAAGCATGACTTTACACCTTAATCCATATAGGGCATAAATCAAGGATTGAAAGTGACATTAAAAATTAGGGTTTTATGATTTCATGTCATTCATCAGATCAAAAACACAAGCAACCTAAGGAAAGTAAATTTATTTTAGTTGAGACATATCAAGGTTGACCTAACATAAACATTAAGCAAAGCACAAGATAACAAGATAAATTTTAGGTTGTTTTATAAACTTCCAGAAACACTTAAAATGATAAAGAACTTTGAATAAACCCTAAACATCATCATTTTATGTATAAAACTAAGCATCATATAACAGATATTATTAAAACATGAATGCATTTATGACATGATGCTCAATGCTTATGCTTGATAATGCACTTGATTAATATTTTAATTACATATTAACATCGAGGATGTTACAGTTATTTCGGTCCGATTTCGGTTGCAACCGAAAAAACCGAACAAAAGGATAACACTAAGAAAAAATAAAAAGAAAGAGAGAAAAAGGGAGAAAATCTGGTTGGGCTAATCTGTTGCAGGCGGCGGCCTCTTGCCTGACTACTCTTTGCTTCTAGTTTTGCTGAGCAGTGAGGGCCGCCGTCACGTGTGGGTGGGGAAGCAGGGCTCGGGCCTCGCCGCGCCGTTGCCGGATGGGAAAGAAAGTAGGGGCGTCGTCCGTGCCAGCCGTAAGGCTTAGGAAACAGGCTCCGGATGTTGCCGTACCGCGTTGGTTGCTGGGTTAGGGATGGAGGTAGGGGTGACCCTCAACGCTAGCTGCCAGGGAGGGGAAGGATCCTAGCACCGACGGGCGACGGCGCTTGAGGCACCGACGGCGCGACCGCGTGGTGCGGATTGGGAGGGAGGGGGCCAGGAATTGTGACTGAGAAGTGAATGGGTTGCTTGCATATATACCTAGGGTTACTTACATGGGCTGAACATGGATTGACTGGGCTTCTATTTCATGGGCCTTTATACCAAATTCGGTTCTTTTGGATCATTGTGGTTAACCGATAGCAGGAACCGAACTAACCGAATAAATTTCGGTTCTTGAGAACTAGGAACCGAACTACTAACCGAATGTTTCGGTTTCGGTTAGTTTGGTTTCGATTCTGATTCTTTCAGTTTGATTCTCGGTTATTTTTGCCCAGGGTTAATGACATCTAAGATACAAGATGGCAAGGGAGTTCAAGAGATCGATGGATCCAATGGCGGTGAAGATGGATCCATGGCCATGGCTAGCTCAGAAGAAGCATCGACTAATGCTTCTGCGCCTACCTCGTAGGTGCTGGGCCTCATGGGCACCGGTGCTACAGGCCGCACGTCTAATTAGCCGGTAAGAACCCTGACCGCCAGCATGTTCTCTTTCGCCGCCTAGCCCAACTTTCTCCCCAACGCTATCCGCTGCCATCCTCCCTGCTGGCCTCTATCTGCCCCTACCTCTCCCCTTGCGCGTCTCGCCATGGTTGGAGCACCCTCATGCGGTGTCGGAGGTTGAGGCCTACGCTCATCGCGCCAGTTCCTCCTCGCAGGAAACAGAGGACGATGTCCGGATGCGTTCGCTTATTTTGGGCGGATGCATTCAACCCGTTTCTAAGGAGAATATTCTCTTAGAGCAACCACAATGTTGCTCAAAAGCAGTCCGTAGCAAAAGCTACCTATAAGCTTTTGAACTACCTATAAGGAATTAAAAATATCACTCCCTTACTCCTCTCCCCTCTCCTTCATGATCTCTGTGCAACATTGGAGATGAAGAATTATTTTATATCTCAGATGGGACCTACCTTATGGACTTTTATTGGCTAAAACATTGTGACAACAACAATAACTACAGCCTTTTACACAAAATTGTCCAGCCCAACCCATTCCAACTCCCGGCGATTAAGGCTGGATAACGAGTTAGTTCGGCTCGACTTTGCTCGGCTCGTTCTGGCTCGTTAAGATAACGAGCTAGTTCGGCTCGGCTCCTTATCTAAATGGGTTAGAAGGCTGGCTCGGCTCAGCTCGTTAAAAGCTCGAGCTGGCTCATTAAGCTCGCGAGCCAGGTATAAAAAGTACACAAAATATAATATTTATATTTTTCTAAAGCTTGAGAATAGTAATAATATAAGATGAGTAAAACATCCAAAGTCTTAAATTAGAGAAAAAATTAATATATGCTAACATATATATGCAAGTATAATATTATAACAAGTACTACACCACATATATGTTAAAACAAACGATAAAGTCATAAGAATCTTAAGGTTATAGAGTATAAACATATCATCCACTAATTATAAAGTAGAAATCATTAAACAATAAAAATTAATATAAGTCATGGTGCTTTTTTTTAACTAGACGTGTGGCTCATTTGATTCGCGAGTTGGCTCGTTATAGCTAACGACTTCGATAACGAGTCGAGTCGAGTCGAGCCGAGCGAACTAATAAGCTTTGAGTTTTTCGTCCAGTCTTGCCTATGAACCTCAAAACCGAACACTAATTTGATTTATTATGCCACGAAAATTATTCTAGGCATCTTGTTACAGACTGATCCTAGAGTGGCACAAACAGCACAGCTTCCCGTCTCATCACGGCCACACACCCAACGTCGCGCCTCCCCACACCACACCCGCATCATTTTGAGCTGTAGACAGACAAATCACAAATCCCCCGTCGTCCAACCAGTTCCGTAGCCATATGGTCCGGGATAGTCCGTCAGTGCGTGAGTGTACTGTAGGAGTGCAATTAGATACTCGCTCACACACTCCCAGGCACACGTTTCCCCATACGCCCCTCCAGTCCAGTGCAGTCCAGTCCAGCCTCATTTCATACTGTATTTTCATGGCAGCAGTAGTAGCCAGTAGATGCTGCCGCGCGGAAACCTGTACCGTACTTATAGTACATGGTCACACCACACCACAGAGAATCAGAGAGATAGCATAGCATAGCTGAGCGGTCGCCTTTGCATCGCAAGGTCACTCGTGTCCC
This sequence comes from Bothriochloa decipiens, assembly GCA_023333625.1. Taxonomy (NCBI): domain Eukaryota; kingdom Viridiplantae; phylum Streptophyta; class Magnoliopsida; order Poales; family Poaceae; genus Bothriochloa; species Bothriochloa decipiens. The sequence continues at coordinate 19,611,545 of CM041634.1, forward strand.
CTCGCCAGTGTGTGCCGGTCGCCATTGTTCAGAGCTGCGGCTAGCGGCTGTGGCTGTGGACTGCAGAGAACCTTGGACATCGAGTTGAAAGGCCCTATCTTTTCATGTCCATGTCGGACATGTCCATGTCCATGTCTATCTCCCGAGCGACCAATTGATTGATGTGTGATGCCTCACTAGCTCCCGGTGTGGCAAATCTCATCAGCAACAGAGACGGCTGGTGTGACACCTTGTGAAAATCCTCGCTCCGTCTCTCTCGGCTCCCTCCATATCTTTCCTTTGCCGCTTGCTGTCTCCTTCCCTCCTCATCTCTCTCTCTCTCCAGTCGGCTGCTTCCTTCCTTTCTCCTCATCCTCTTCTTCTCCTTCATCGGAGAGAAAGAAACCAGAGATCGGCATGGAGGGGCGGCGGAGGAAGGCAATGTGGCTGTACCCCAAGGTGGTCGGCTTCAACCCGCCGGAGAGGTGGGGCCACTCCGCCTGCTTCTTCGAAGGGGTCGTCTACGTCTTCGGGGTATGTATATCCTAATCAACCGCCTCGGTTCTCTTTCATTTCATCCTCTTCTTGACCCCGTCTTCTCTTCTCCGACCATGTTCATTTCTTTTCTTTGCTCTGACTGAATTCTTCTACAAATTTCGCATGTTTCTTCAATTTGATTGATTGTTACCTACTGTATCTATCATAATAGAGCTATATACTATATAACATGGAGGAAGCTTAATACTGGTAGCTAGTAGTTCATCAGGAAGACGAACACGCATGCTCTGACCCCGCCTCTCCCGGCCGAGGGCAGAGATTCTTTTGGAGAAAAAGTTGTATCTTTTCTGGTGTTCGTCCTCTGGAGCTGTGTTTTGTCCCGTTGCTCCTCCCAATCCCACTGATGTAGGAGTAGCAAGCAAAATGCTGTGCAGCTTTCACCAAAAGCGAGCGAGTCCTTGCTTGGTCCATGCTTGCTGTAATATTCTTCCTCCATAATGAAAAAGTGGCCACGGTAGCAAAGCAAAAGCGGCTTCGCCTTTTGTTGAATTATTACTGTCATCAGGTCAATTTGTTTGTTTGTCACCACCCCCACCACACCTGCAATCCAGTCTTCTGCTGCTGCTGCTACAATAGATAGAATCTTGAGTCCTACCATCACATTTTGATCTTATCCCTACAACTTGTTAGTTAATTTCAGTGGTTTAGCGGCAAATGCACTGCAGCAGGACGAGCAGATGGGGAAAAAAACAGGAGCCTTTTCGCTCTTGTTTCCCTTTCCCCCGTCGGTCCGTTTGCAGTTGGAGCAGGACCACCACTCCGTCCCGCGTTTAAGCTTCCCCAGGCCTGATTGGTATGCTGTGATGGTGTTCAGTGGTCACGCAAAGAGAAAATGCCAGCAGCTCGCACCTCACATCTTGGATCGGTGCTGCTTTACTGCACCGACCCAGACGCCGTCCTCCAACTTAACCATACACGACACATGGTTCCACCTGCACAGTGATCTCGATCAGATCCAAATCATTCTGCAATCTGTTTCTTTGTTCATTCATGTGGTCACTTTTTGTGATTGATTCGTTGCTGTGGCGTCGGAGTTGTTGCTGTAATGTAATGCGACTAATTGGGTGTTCGATGATGATGCCTCCACCTCCAGGGATGCTGCGGCGGCCTGCACTTCAGCGACGTGCTCACGCTCAACGTGGAGACCATGTCCTGGAGCTCGCTGGCGACGACGGGGCAACGCCCGGGGACGCGGGACAGCCACGGCGCCGCGCTGGTGGGCCACCGGATGCTCGTCTTCGGTGGCACCAACGGCGGCAAGAAGGTGAACGACCTGCACGTGCTGGACATGCGCACCGGGGAGTGGACGCGCCCGCAGTGCAAGGGCGCGCCGCCGTCTCCGCGGGAGAGCCACACCGTCACCGTCGTCGGGGGCGACCGCCTCGTCGTCTTCGGCGGCAGCGGGGAGGGCGAGGGCAACTACCTCAGCGACGTTCACGTGCTGGACGTGCCCACCATGACGTGGTCCACGCCGGAGGTCAAGGCCGCCGACCGTGCCCTGCCCGCGCCCAGGGACAGCCACAGCGCCGTGGCCGTCGGCAGCAGGCTCTTCGTCTTCGGCGGGGACTGCGGCGACCGGTACCACGGCGAGATCGACGTGCTCGACGTCGACACCATGACGTGGTCAAGGGTAAGCGCTGTGTCCTTGTCATGTAGGGTGGCCTGCCTTGCATTGGCTCAAATCTGACGGCTCTGCCAGATGCACATGTTTCCGGTGTAGATTGATTGCCATTATCTTTCGCTTTCCATTCCAAATGTGATGCTGACCTGCTAGGTTACATCTCTCAGTCACAGAGTAACGAGGAGTACTCCTTTTCATTCATCTGTTGATGCTGACTGCCACGATGCATGTTTAACTAAAGCAACTCTGCATCTTCCACCTTGAAAAAAAAAGACATTCAGTTTCAGCCTGCAGTAGAAACATCTCTCAGTTAACTGTTTCTAACTTAACTTCAATGTTTATTCACAGTTTCCTGTAAAGGGTGCGTCGCCTGGCGTCAGAGCAGGTCATGCAGCTATGAGTGTTGGGTCTAAGGTAAGCATCAACAGCTAGTTGAAATCAAAGGAACAAATTTTGCGAGAAAATGTTTTTACTGGATCCTGAACAAAGCAAGTCTGCGTAGGTCTATATTATTGGAGGAGTTGGCGACAAGCAATACTACAGCGATGTCTGGGTTCTTGATGTCACAAACCGTTCGTGGAGTCAGCTTGAGGTATGCGGGCAGCAACCGCAGGGAAGGTTCTCTCATACCGCAGTAGTCATGAATACTGACATTGCAATCTATGGAGGGTAAGTTTGCAGGGACAGATTTTTGTTTCTAGTAGATTCGAGATTATCAAAACTCAACAATTATGGTTGGTTAACAATTTTGTATACCATGGAAAATTTACAGATGTGGTGAGGATGAGCGTCCCCTGAATGAGCTTCTCATTCTGCAATTGGGCTCTGAGCATCCAAATGGCCGTTACAACATTTCAATGTGCAAGGTTCTTAGCAACCATTGGAGCCAAGAGAAGAGGAAGTTTCTCAGATCAGAAACTGTAAGTTACCTTGAGTACTTTTGATCTTAATTTGTTACGCGCGCGCACACACACACACACACCAGTATGACTCATCATATGACAACATGGCAGAAAGATGCTAATGTGAGCAATGGAGAAATGGTTCAGAAACCTCGAGAAGCAGAAATCGAGCAAAGAAATCCGTTCCTGCGTGGCCTAGGTAAGTGAATGAAAATAATGAAAAGAAAAACTAGACTTCTATTCTGCCGATCCTATATTTGTGACACATATATTGTTACATTTTTGGTATCTTCAGAGAATGGCCGTGCGAAACGAAGGAAAACCGGAGAGGTTCGCCCAAATGAGCCTGAGTCAGAGCAAGAGGAGCACTCGCTGTCTCTTTCCCAACATTCCTCACCATCACAGTCAGATCAAGAGCAGAATGGAGCTCACAAACTTTCGGCCTCTCCCAACATATCGATGTCAGGCCTCCAACCATTTGTTCGTCTCAAGGCTAATGGTACTCTGAGGGCTCCTGGACCCGGAGCCATTTCTTCAAGGCCTCTGAAGACGGACCAGTTTCTCCACACCATCTCACCACAGCATCGGCAGGAAGTGCAGTTCCTTTCCTCCGATCATAAGCCTCTGCCCCGGCCTCCAGGCCCACCCCTTGTATGGCACTCTCACACACTAATTCATTCATCATGAACAATGCTCAGTGTCATCACGCTTCTTAATGGTCACTGCTTTGCATCTGCAGATTGGCGCTGAGGTTCATGGGTCGATCGATGGAGCTTTTGATTCTGGGTACCTCATGACCGCCGTCGTGAATGGGCAGCTCTTCAGAGGGGTTCTATTTGCTCCTGTAAGCACACCATCAAGAAACAAGATAAAGATGGTATCAGGGCTGGACCATACTTGGTATGTTATTGATGTTTCTTGCCTTTGGCTTTCCTCTCAGGGACCTGGAGTTACAGCTCCGAGACCGACGGTTCATCATCAGATCCTGACGAGCTCAGCCGTGCCTCCCCAGCAACAACGGCCACTGCTGGCGCACGCCATCCCTGTCCACGCCCGGCCGGTGCCGCAGGCGACGGGCTTTGTGCTGCCGGACTGTGCCCACCACGCGCGGCAAGGGTTCCCGGCAAAGGCCGTCAAGTCCGAGCCGGAGCGAGGCAGCAGCGACCTGCACGATGTCGTGCTCACGCTGGGAGGACCTGGAGGGGGCAAGTGAGCCCCTCAACAACTGTCTGAGGTCCTGGCCTACTACTGCTGCTTGCCTCTTGGATTGCTCTGTAAATTAGATGTTCTGGTTGACGGAGAAAAATAAGACTAGCAGCCTTTCTGTAATCTTTCTCGGGTGATTCTAGGGTTCTTTAATCTGTGACTTTACATATATGAATATATAGTGTTAGCTTGATGCAGCTAGTTTTGATATGAGCAGTTGGTGCCCGTCGTGAGCTTCCTTGGACTCTTGGACGTGTTAGTATCTTCTGATCGGCTTCAGCGTTTTGGAAGGAACACTTTTGCTTGAATTTAATCGATGTCCGTTTGACAAGTCAAATGGAAAGCCCGGTGCACCCGTACTTGAAAGTTGAAAGACAGCAAAAGCCACGTAGCGAGGTCCGATGTCTGTCACAAAGGAGAAAAAAAAAACGTGTAGTCTGTTATCCCTCGGATCATGAGGGAAAAATTCGCATCTGTCCGATATCCGGCAAAAAATGTTTAGTGAAAGATAACTCCCATGCCCACCACGTTATGCAATCCTAAAAACCCTTTCTGGACGTACTTATACGGACATTTGACTGTTCAAAGAACCAATCAAACCTCTCGAGTCTTGTCTAACATGGAAGAGAAACAAACACGCCGAGAAGCTTTGCTGCGTGGCGTGTGCATGCCGACCACAGTAGCGACATGTGTGGGGACACTGGGGGATAGTGCAGGTGTATGAGACAGTGTAACGAGGATTACAAACTTGCAAAAGCAATGAAGAATTGAAGCGCATGTTGCAAGTATAGAAAAGCCTTCGAGCTGTTTGGAAGTCGTTGGTATATGTAAAACCCTTGTCCACCTTAATAAGAAAAGAGAATGGAGTATTTCCGTTGTAATGTATGGACCATATTGTTAGTATATTAGTATAATAAAATAGAATTATATACCACAACAGATAAAATGATGTCCAACAAAAGTCAATTTAGATACACATGGCTAGTTACTAGTTTGCGCTAAATATTAACCCAAATTAGCTAAGATTGGCTAGCTAGTTGATTAACAACTAGTTGAAGACCAGATTCAGAAACCAACTCACCTATTAGCCCCTGTTTGAACGCACTCTTGCTAATTTTAGCTGGCCAACAATTGGCCGTTAGTTCAAAACAGGCCCTTGCTTGCAAGGTTTGAAAATTTCTAAACACTGCTGTTGTCTTGGGCAGAGATCACATGATTGTTGGATCCTCAACGTCGACAGCATATTATTTGTGTAGTATAAACTGACAATATGCAAAATGTTTTACAAAAACCATTCCCCATCTTTAAAACACCACGTAGTCATGTTTTATTATGTTAGTATATTTGACAACAAATGGTTACATGACAAAGAATGATACGATACAACTAGCCCCATACAACTAAGTAGACGAACACGTTCAGCAACTGTATATCTGTACCACCAAAAAGAAAACATCTCTATTTCAGGTTCACTATTTTTCACGGTTTTGACACGACAGAAGCCTAGGCACACCTGTAGACAGCTTTGGACTACCGTCCTGCAGGCAATTATTTCCAGCACGAATGGCTGCTCTGTTCACAGAGACCACACTACACTTCTCGCGAGCGTGCACATATCAATGTCAGGACATCAACCTGATGGCACACTGACCACAAGACATGGAAAGAGAAGCGGCTCTGTAGTAGGATTCGTGCTGTAACAGCAATTTCATTGAGAAAAGTAGAAAAAGGAGTATCCCAAAAAAGCCTAGCTAGAAACTAGACAAGACCTGACTTGCACTTGCAAGAATCTTATTGTTCCCCACTGCTTTTTGTAAGAGCGCCAAAAGCTGGAAGTGCACCAGCCCAGGCATGAGCTATCCTTTACATGGAATAACGAAAGAACTGATATGTTTCCAATGCGGACACCCAAACACTTGGATCTACATTTGATTTCTGATGCTCATGGAAGGGATCAATAGGATTAACCACTCATGCAAATTGGAACGAAGATAGATATGTATCTCATCGTCCGTCGCCCAACCTCTTGAGTAGCTTCCCAATGTCATAGCAGATCTCAATCTTATCGTACTTTATCTGTTGACGGAGTGAACAGCTTTTCTTACCAGCTGCCAAGTATGTGCGCAAGAGGGACTCATATGCTTTCCCGTCAATGCACCCTAGCGTCCTCAGGCAGTTGCAGAACCTCTCGGCACTGTCAGCATCCTTGTGTTCTTCGAAATACTTCTGGAACTTGTAGATCCTGTCCTGATCGAGCTTCCCTGCTTTCTTGGGGAGTATGGTCATATTCTCTACCCAGTTCAGTGCTGAGTTCATGTCCCCCTTGCCCATGTAGTGATCAAGAAACAACTCACATGTTTTGGAGTCAAACTCTGAACCTTTTTCCTTGACCTTGCCTTTCAAGGTTTCTGCTTCTTCACTCATGTCAAGCTTCAGATGGCCGCGAATCATCATATTTGTCAATCTTACATCATAGTTTTCATAATTAGATTCCCACTCAATATAAATCTGCTTCATGCGGTCAATATCATTGAGCTTGTAAAGAGCCTGAAGCATGCTGAGGTAGCTTATGTTGGTTACCTTGGAGAATTTGGCCTTTATCACATCCCATACCCTATTGATCTCGTTCAAATTGCCTAGTGAAGCATATAGGCTCATAAGGAAATCAAAAGGTTGCCTGCCATCATCAGCACCAATAAGCCCCTCGAGTTTCTTCAGAGCAGATTCTGCCTTTTCGACCTGTCCGGCATTTACATAGATAGAAGCAAGTGTGCTATATGCAGACCACCCAAGAGTCACATCTTTTTCTACCATGTCTTTTAGAAGTTCTTCAATGGCATCAATCTTGTTCGATGCTGCATAGCTGGTCATCAAAATGCAGCATGTGATGTTATTCGGTTTAATATTCTTCACTTTCATCTCCTCATAGAGACCAACAACCTTCCTATGCTGGTCTAGCTTGATGTAAAGGGACATCAGATTATTGATGGGTAGAGTACTAGGACTGCCAAGTTCATCTATCTGGCGGTAGAGATCTATTGCTTTCTCTTCCATTTTTGCTAAGCAATAACAACTAAGAAGGGCTCCATAAGTTCGATGATTCTTGGCTGGATCAGGGAGGTTAGCAAAATAATTCTCAGCTGCCTCAAGGCCACGCACTTTATAGATGAGATCCAGACGTATTGCATGGTTAGTGTGTGACATGTTCATGCCCCTTGCATTGACCATCCAATCCATCAACTGCATGAATACGATGCCACATTATAGATCAAATAATATCAACCATAATTTAAGCATCAATAGCAGATGTACAAAGAAGAGCAATTGCATATTTGCTGCTACTCTAACTCTCTAACTTGATTTTGACACTCACTGCTATCAAATTATCTGATGAATCCTAGTCGCTAAGGCAACGACCAAATGATTAGTCGCGATTAATCATTGACCAGCTCGATTAGTTGAACCTAGTTGTCCTGCATATACCAGGACTGATATGATATATAGTATAAAGCAAGCTGCACAAAAATACTAGAGTATTAGATTCTTGAGAGATTTAATGGCTAGAAGAACTAGAGCTGCAGCAGCAGTAGAGCAAGAGGCAAAGAGCAGCAACAGAGCTAGAAAACGTAGGGCAGATTAGAAATTAAAGCAGAGCAGATGTAGCAAGAAGATGGAGGATTGGAGCACAGAAGCTTCATCTTCAGGAAGGAAGAAGGGACCAGTGGCAGGATTTGGTGGTGCTTGGCTGCCGCAGTGGTTGAGGGATGGGAACCCATGGTGCTTTAGGAAGTGTGCGGTGGGCCTGGCAAAGTCAGGGACAGGAGCTGGTGGTGGCTTGAGGAAGGGATCCAGCGCAAGCAGCAAGGAAAGTGGATGGCAGAGGCAGATGTGCCATAGCGCGGGCTCAGGGTGAGACAAGAGCACTCCTGTCTGGTGTCTCCTCGTCGTCCCCGGACCGTGGAAGACTGGAGGCCCATGTATAGGCCTAACCCTAACTGGCCAAATTGGCAGCCCAAAAGCTATACCTCGCAGCCCACATGCACATGCCCACCCAGCATCGGTAAGCAATGATTAATTGGACGACTCAAAAGCTACTTAAGCAAATCAGGTTAGTGGACCTAATAGGAGGCAGGGGACTGACCAGGCTGATTAATCAGATGACTTGTTAACATTATTGACGCTACAAGAGCATGGAATTAATCGAACGACCAGCACCATGCAGTAATCAGTGGTGCAACGTGACACAGCGACATGAGCAGGTGGTTTCCATGACACCACAGGTCAAGTTCAGGTGGTGCAACTGTGTAAGGATGTTGCCCACAGGTGTTCGAGGGAATTCCACTTGAGGAGGACACAAGGCCACTAGCTGACCAGGCCATGTTCAGGGTTGCTGCTGTATCCAGAGGACCTGCATATGTAATTGTTCAAATGAAATATCTTCCAAAGGAAATGGCCACAACACATATATATCAGGCTGCCTTCATGCCACTGCCACCGACGATGTCTGATGGTGATGCACCCTAAGGTTTTGGCTGACATTTCTGGACAGGTTGTGTGGGATGAAATACCAGCTGACATTGGCACACACCACAGTTTAGTGCAGCGATTAGCTCAAAGTGGAGATTATTTTGATCAAGAGAGGAAAGAAAGTACTGGACCAGCCATCAACAACTTGCTCACCAATATCAATGAACATTTATTCTATGTTGGTGATTGGTGTGTATTATATGCATGATGTGTTTGTTGAAATGCATCTTGAGAATGAAGCTATATTACTGACCAAGAAGGTTGAGTTTGTGGATCCAGTGACATCACAGGGAGCTTCACACGTGATGTTTCATGCAATGCCTTGTATGGATGTGGTTTGGGATGATGTCCTGCCGGGTGGCCATGAATATCAGGAGCGAGTGGAGTCTAAAACTGCAGCCATGATGAAAAGGATATATGCCAATCTGGACTAGTAGAAAATGAGTGGATCAAGCCAGTACAAGAAATTGCAGATTTATCTTGAAAGTGAGGTGTTAGCTGAAATGCAAAACAGAGTTGTGTGGGATTCCAAGATGCAATCTGACATGGAAAAATATGAAGGTCTGTTACAACTTACAACAGCTAGCCTTTGGTGTGGATATCAAGAAGGCAATGTGCATAGTCGAGCTCAATGCCCATGTATGGGCCCAGTTGTCATGAACTTTGGACCCTGTGGTTTTGGGCTGGCAGAATCGAGCGGTAGCTTATAGCAGGAAGCTGGAGTCAGAGAGAGGCAGAGGGCAACAAGAAAGAATTGAGAAACAGAGAAGATAAAGGGAGTCGGACTCCCTCAGAATATCAGGATCATCTGATTATCTGTGATTTGCTGATGTCCGTATTTCGATCTCCCTACGCAGGTAGTGAGTAGTGACAATGCAGCAATTGCACCTACACTCCTCCCGACAATTGCCTATTTATCTTGCCAGCCAGCACCACTGCCGTCCATCACAGAACCTATTTGCTCTCAGAAGCGAAGATAAACAAGGCTGGCAAACCCCAAGCAATGATTCCACCACCGCCATCATTATTCATGGATATGCAGTAACCACCGGCAGAGTGTAAAGGATCCCTAAGTAACTGCAAGTCTTGTCTTCCTAAACCTATGTATGTAACCAGCAAGACACTGGGACGATTCACAAACCACGAATTGCCTAATCCTAACTAAACAGAAATCAAATCAAATGCGGTTGGTTGGCAGGCAAGGTGGAGCCAAGCGTATTACCTCGAGGGCCTGGGCGTGGCGCTTGTACCTTCGGAGCTCCTTGACATGCCTGATGAGATCCTCGCTCCGCGTCGCGCCGCCCTCCCGCACCCACTTGTTGAGCACCCGCGACACGCTCCCCTCCCCGGCAGCGGTTCCAAGCGCCGACAGACGACGGTAGAGCAGCCTCGGGTCCTTCTTCGCCGGCTTCGCGGCGGCGGCGGCGGAGGCGGTGGGCGCAGGTGCCTCCGCCGCTGCTTCGGTAGCCGTAGAGAGGAGGCGGCGGAGTAGGAGGCGGGCGCCGGCGGTGGAAGGGGCCGGCGGCGCCATGGTTTAGGGTTTTGGCTTTTGGGGGTTTGATTGCTTGAGAGAGAGGGGACAAATCAGGGAGGGGTACGGGAGGCAAAATTTCACCGCTTCGATCGAGTTTAGGGCCCATTTCTCGTTGTTGTTGCATCATTTAGTTTTTTTTCTGGCAAAAGCTGCCTGCGAATACGCAAAAAAAAATCACCAGGCCGTGAGCGCATCTCTTTGCCGCGGCCTTGGGCTGCGGCCTGCGGTGACGAATAAGGCCACACAGCCTGCGTCGACGAGCTCATCCAACAGGTCTGAGAGGGCCAAACCAACAGCAGCGGAAGCGGAGAAACAGGCCTGACTACTCACCCTCCAGCCCATTTCTCTTCCAAAGTCGAGCCCAGCGCAACGCCAATATTGTCGTCATCGTCTAGCACCTAACCGAAGACGAATGGAATAAAAAGCAATGTTAACTAGTGACACATTCAGTCACAAAATAAAAATAGCGACATACTCAGTTTCTCTAATCACGCAAAATCTTAGGTGGTAAGCCTAAACAAATGTCAAGCTATGTCAGACTAATTCATAATCAGGAGTAGCAAACAAAAGCTTAATAACTTTACTCAGATAATAGTGATTTGTGAGAGATAATAAGCTAAAATATGTTAAAAATACGCCAAAATTTATGTACTGAATAGGCCAATGCCACCATCTACTACCCTTGGGGTTGCGTGAGGGTGATGCTTTGCCCACTTGGCCACTTGTCGTCTTTTATTTTCTCTCTGCTACTAGAACGTGCCGTGCCTTTCTGATTCGCTCTGTCTGTCATGTCTTCTCCATATCCTTCCGTTGCCATCCATCACCAAATATTGTATTACCCTTTCTACTTTAGGCAAGATCTGAGTGATTTCTGCCTAATGATGGTAGTATCCGCTGAACCAAACCACACCACCACTACTACTCGTCACACCTTCTGTCTGGCGCCATAAACAAATCGCATCACCCCACTAATCATTTGATCAAGCCGTGTTTGGATTGTGGACTTTGATAGAGATCTCAACAGCCGGTGGCGAAAAGGACATTCAAGGACACGTACACCCCCCGCATGTTACCATTGCTGTTAACCTCGGTCTTGAGTTTTGACCATTACTTTTTAACCAATGCACGGACATCAACAAGTTGGTCTATTTTTTTCATGCATGAAACCATCAAAGTGCCCTCATAAAGTTGCCTCTAAATGTTTTATAGGAGGAACCCTCACATAAGTCTTGTATTATATACTAGGGCCCTTCTAGATCCCATGATTTGATAATATCTAGAAAGTGTGGCCTCTTTTTTTTTTTACAACAAAAGTGTGGCCTCTTTGGATCCATGAATGAAAACTACTAGTCCGTCTCAAACTGTAGTTTATTTGACTTTTTGTCCTAAGTTTGACCATCTCGTCTTATTCAAAAAATTATTTAAAATATAATTTTTATTGTTGTGGCTTGCTTTATTAATAAAAGATCTTCGAGAATGACATAAATTTAACAAATTTTGCTCAAATTTTTTGAATATGACGAGTGGTCAAACTTGAAGTAAAAAAATCAAATGAACTACAGTTTGAGATGGAGGGAGTAATATCTAGAAGGCCTTCCGTTTCATTATTAGAATATCTTCAATTTTTGTTCACTTTCTAGAAACCAAACAAGACAATAGACAAAATACTCCCTCATGTTCAAATTATAAATCATTCCAAGAATCTTGATACATGATAGTCAAAATATCTCAAGTTTAACTAAATTTATAAGATAAGATGATATTTTTTCTAATATTAACTAAGTATCATTAGATTCTTCATTACTTATATTTTCATTGTATACCTATTTGCTGGCATAAATCTTTCTAGTTTTCTCTATAATTTTGACCAAACTAAAATATTTTAACTCTCCAAAAACCTTAGAATGACTTACAGTTTGAAACGAATGGAATAGAAAATTACTATGTCTAAGACACCATACTAACAAATCGAGTGATCATCTACTAGTATCATTTAACGTCGAGATTCTCACTCTCTCTAGACTTTAAGACGGCAATAGCTAGTACGGGCTCCATAATTACCTTCTTAGAGCAAGTATAATAAGGGACACAGGACTAAAGTATATACTCCCTCCTTTTAAAAATCCTCATCATTTTAGCCTTTGACGCAATGATCAAGAAGAGCCTTGATTTGCAATTAATAGTCATGGATGCAACACATACAAGAAGTGAGCAGTGAATGAGCAACACATGCGGACAAGAGCAATAAATGCTTAGAGAGTATGAGTGATTCCTGGTATCTGGGGACAATAAATGCTTAGAGAGTATGAGTGATTCCTGGTATCTGGGGACTTACACAACCCACAGTCCAAACCTAATATGATGGAGATTCTTAAAAAATGGTTTTGCTTAGATGATGGAGATTTTTGAAAGAAGAAAGTATAATATAATATAATATAATATAATATAATATAATATAATATAATA
>CM041634.1:19624347-19660208 GCA_023333625.1 Bothriochloa decipiens
TAATATAATATAATATAATATAATATAATATAATATAATATAATATATTGGTGTAGGCAGGATGTAAAAGAAGTCACATCAGATTTGAATTAAGGCAAAGGAGGGGGCTAGGAGAGAAAAGAAGAAGAAGAGAAGTAACATATAAATATAAACTTACAACCAACTTATGCGAAGCTCTAAACGGGAAGGATTTTGGATTGGATGGTAAGAATCTAATGTGTCCAGATTGTAGAAATCGTGAGAGAAAAGGCAGGTTGATAAGTAATATTTGTTGATTTGTTGTGCGAGAAAAACAATATACCATAAGTGATAGCAATACTGATATTAACATGGTTACACCAAACAACAAACCTTTATATAAATTATTTGATCTAAACAACTAAATATTCTTTTCATCTAGAATTCGTACCTAGCATCGAGATTTCAAACCTTAATAAAGACAACTATTATACTCCCTCCGTCTCAAATTATAAGTCATTTCAAAAATCTTAGAGAGTCAAACCATATCAAGTTTGATTAAATTTATATGATAAACTAATAACATTTGTGATGTCAACTAAGTATCATTAGATTCTCTAAAAAAATCATAATTTAGAATGTTATGACTCTCCAAAATTCTTGGAATGACTTATAATTTGGAACGAAGGAAATATGATGGGGGCAACAATATGCAACCAATAGTTGCCTTAACAATTAGCCCTGCTCTTAAAAATTTTGATCCGGTTTGTAGCTAATATTTAGCCAGTACTCCCTACATACCCTAAAACAAGTCGCTTAGGCAGCGGCACGGTCTCCAAAACACATTTTAACTTCTTCTTTCTATAAAAATATTTATCAATGAAAGTACTTTTCAAGACAAATCCATTCATATAATTTTATATTTTGAGACTCAATAACTTGAGATTTATTCATTATTTATATTCCTGTGGTTCGACTCAAATCTTATCTAAAATGACTTGTTTTAGGCTATGAAGGGAATAAAACTTAAATGCCGGTTCAGCTAACAGTAGGCCAGCTAGCATCTGACCTACCACTTAGCTAAAAATAGTAAACCTTTGAGATATCACGTTTTAGAGTCTAATTGGATGGACCCAAATAGAACCATCAATTTAGTGGATCCGAGTACGTACATACTAAGAGTGTCTTCGAGAGTTTCTTAGGGCATCTCTAATGACCGAGTGAAAATTGCCAGCCACATGTGAATGAACAAAAGAAAACAATTCTAACCGCACAGTATGCATGCGAGTGGACCATGGAGTCAGAGGTACGGTATGCATGCGAGTGGACCATGAAGTCAGAGGCACAGAAGGCGTGAGGAAGTGTGCGAGCTAACGACGAGTTCGTTGCTGATGACTGCACTTTTTTATGTTCTCTCTCATCCACGTCATCAAATACCTAGTGCAAATAGTCTTGTTGGAGACGTCTTTAGGGCTAATTTGGTACCTAGCCTTTTTGGAGTGAAGTACGTGGATCCCTAACAAACACTTATGGGGAGCGGACGAGATCACCTCTATTTACACTACGAGCCGGGAGCTAAAGATCCGCTCTCCGCTGCTCCCGTACTCATTCAATTACAACACTAGAATGACTGGGGAGTCAATTATCTCCTGCTCGATCAGTTTCAAGTGAAGTTGGTACGATATATGATTCTGCATTGTCTACCTTTAGACCCGACGGCATACAGACACCCATTTATGGTTTGGATCATCTACACAGTGAGCGCAGAACAAGCCCCTCGAGGCTCCAATGCTCATGGTGCTGGGGCCCTGCATGGAGCCGCATCACTGCAGCAGCGGGATGGAGCGAAGAGGAAAATTTGGGTCTGACACAGGCCCGATGTAAAATAGCTCGCGCATTTACCTCCTCTGTTGGAGCATGTTTTGTCTACCTAAAGGCAATGTGTACAACGCAATTTGGATTTGGGTGACCGTATGCGCTAGCTGTTGGAGTCAGTCTTATGTACTCAAATACCTTGAAACACGAGAGGGTTTAAACTGCTGGCCGGTGTGGAAACTCTCTTTGCAGAATCTAGTCTAGTTACTAGCAAAAGCAGTGGTCCTGGATGAGCTGCCAGCGCGCGTTGCACTATGCAAAATACTACCTGGACCGGTGATCGATCTCAATGCAGTTTGCTAGCGTTTGGTTCAGTTGCTGTTGCGTCCGAGGTAGCGGTTTGTGCCTTTGTGGTTGTGGTCCAGCTCCCGCATCTATCATTCGGTGCAGCACCTGGTACAGGCTGCAGATGTGGCATGTTAGCTGCTGCGGTGACGAGTACGTGCATTATTTTGTTGGGTTAATTCGATACATGCTAGTGTAACCATTATGTTTTAGATATATGCCACTATAATTTATGTATTTGGAAAAACCATTGCAATCTGTTGTTTTTCTAATAAATGCTATCATTTGTACACCTTCAACGACATCGAATCTATGGATGGGCCATAATTAATTTTTTATAGTCTAAAATGCCCTCGTTTGTGTTTCTTTTCTCCTCTCTGACCTCGATGACATGTGGACCCCACGCGTCAACCTCTTCGTTCCACATGGACCTCTAGCTCTATTGTGTCCTAGGTTATCTATGATCATCGCATAGATGCGGGTAGCTCATGCTTCGTCCATCGAGATGTCAGGTGTTCAATGGTTCTAGGGTTGAGTATCGGATTTTATCTGGTGCTTGCTAATTAGACATATCGGAGTAATAACTCGTAGTGTTCACAAAGGAGTATGTTTAGCGGACTCAGCGATTATAAGTGCTAGCACCAGACTAATTCGATGGGGAAACTTTGGTTCTAGAACATCTCTGGTGGACACCCGATTAGTTTTGTGGTCCGCTGTTCATATCACACTGAAGCATGCGCTCCACATTAGAGGCACTTTAGTCTGCGCCCGTGCCGGACCTGACCTCTTGTTCCTAGCACACACAACAGCACCGTCTCTTATTTGGGCTCACACGGGAGGACGACGAAGAATCCAAGGCGGAAGGTGGAGGATACATTGTCGGCCTCGAAATGATAGCTAAGTCCCATGGCTAATACTCCCTTTGTATTAACAACTAGTAACTCTCTCATGTAATTCGTCAGTTTTTGTGTGGGTTCCACTGAATAAAATTTATACTCTCTCCGTCCAAAAATAAACTACCCATTAGCTAGAGAGGCTAATAAATAATTTATTTATAGACGGAGGGAGCAATGTGTGAACAGTATTATTTCACCAAACTGTTTTTGTTTTGCCTCCATCTCCACCACTATCCTAGACTTCCGAAGAATACTCTAAAGAAGGAGCAAAAGTGTAATTTCACACTTGTGCTAAAGTGGTCTTGAAAACTGAGATTGACATGTTTATATGATGGTTTGTAAAATGTCATCTATCTCAGTTCCCTCAAACCACACAAAAAAATTAAAATCGCTCTAATCCTCAAACCGAACATGACATAGACCCAACTTATCCCTGAAAATTGAGATAGGTTCAACTCATCCTATACCATTCCAAAACCAAATACACGTGTAAAAAGCATGTCATAAAAACTACTCTCTTCGTTTTAAATCGTAAGATTTTCTAAATGAATCACATGTCTGCGTTTATATTTTGATGTTAAGAATTAAGTTGCATACAAGACTGTTCACGGTGAGATCGATGCTGAAACAACTAATGAAATTGTTTTTTATTTGTTTCAGCACCGATCCATCTACATGCCTAGCAAGTCGCAAGCTATCCAGCTGTAGCATCGAGCCTTAAAATGGATCACATCGATGCTGAATTTCTCTCTCTCTCTCTCTCTTCGTTCCAGCGCTCTTCCTCTATGTTTGAGAACGATTCTGTGGATAGTCTAAAAGCTTGCTAAACGGATAGTCTAAAACTAGCTGCAGCGGGTCCTATATCCCAGTCCTGCAGGACCGATACCGAACCAAAACCGCCACAGCGGGGTCCTGCAAGACGTCCTGGAAGCCCGTCCCTTCGGTATTGCTAGGGAGTACCGGACGTCCTGCAAAGGACACTACGGGCCCATGATAGCGACATCAGAGGAGAGAGAGCACACGTTGGTGGAGGGAGCGGGCAGGATCTGGCGCTGGAGTGGCTGGCCTGCTTCCGCTGTCTGACCTATCCTGGCCGGAGGAGGACGACGGCGACCGTGGCCGCTCGGCGCCGGAGCCGGTGCGCGGGAGCTCCGCCGCTCGCCGCTCGTGGTGGGGGTAGAGCTTGCCCGCGGCACGCCAGGGCCGGGACGAAGCTCCTTGTCCGCCGTCCACCACCGGCGCCACGCTGGTCGTGGTCGCCCCCGCAACCGCCGTGGTGGGAGGGAGCGCGGAGAGGAGCCGCCCGCGTCCACGCTCTCGACGCCGGCAGAGCTCGCCCCGTAGATGAAGCAGATGAGGGAGAGAAGGAGAAGGAGAGGGCTCCCCTGCAGTTCGTGTCCGCCATGGATGGCATCAAGCTCAAAGCTTCCCTCCCCAACCCGCACCTCGTGGCCGAGCTCGTCGGTGGAGCACGGGCGGGTGGCGCCGCCCGGTGGAGCAGGGACAGGGCCGGCGGAGCAGGGGCGGGGGCGGTGGCCAGTAGAGCAGGGGCGGGCCGCGGTCGCTGGTGGAGCAGCGGCGGGCGACGCCTTGGCCTGCGCGGCGGCGGGGGCCGTGATGCCTGCCATGACCGAAGAGAGGGGAAGGAAAGGTGGGTGGTGAGAGAGAGCGGGAAGGGAAGGAGGTAAAAATAAATAGATATATGGGTTCCATGTTAGGATAGAGAATGATACAAAGGATGGATGAATACGGAAGAATTGAGTATAAAGGTGAAAAATCTTGCTGACTGGGATGTATAGAAGATAAAAATGGAGGAACATGAGTGCGGATAATCTAAAAGCTTGTTAAACTCTCTATTTATATGAGGATTAGACCATCCGCACTGACAAACGGTAAAGGTCCCTGCAGGTCCGTGTACGGTTCGAAACTGCTGCAACGGGGGACGCTACACGGACCTGCAAGGTTGCGGTCCGGCTCGCAAACGGTGTCTGTGGCGGGTGTACGGCGCGAACTGCAAAGGACGCTGCACGACCCGCTCGTGGAGAGAGAAGGCCGATGCGAGGACCGCTGCCGGTGCCAGAGGAGGAGGTCGCGTGGAGGAGGACGGGGGAGGTGGAGGTCCAAGGCCGCCACCTCTTTGCCACGGCCCGGCCGGGGAGGGAGAAGGAAGAGGCTGGGCCGGAGGGAGAAGGGAGCGTTGGTCGAATGGAGCTTGCGCCGGGGAGGAGTAGGGCTGCCATCGTGCCGAGCTCGGAGAAGGAGGCCGCGCCCCGAGATCCGCCGGCCACGAGCCTGGGCTCCCCGGTGCATGTCTCGTGTACGGGGGTCGCGAGGCGGTTCTTCGTCACGGCGCCGGCGCTGCTGGTGACTCTGCTTCTGCTCGCGCGGGGCCGGCGGCGGCACAGGACGCGTCGCTGGAGGGAGCGCCTGCCACCGTGGCCGCGAGCTCATGGAGAGGGTCACCGTTCGCCTCCTCGCGTTGCAGGGTGGGGGCATCAGGTGCAAGTGGAGCTTGCCGCCGGCCGGCGAGGGAGGCGCGTCGAGCTCGCGGCGCTGGATCTGGTGAGCTGTGCGCCGGGGAGGGGCCGACCTCGCTCCCTCCGCCGGGGAGAGATCGCGGCCGAATGGATAAAGCAGGGGAGGGGAAAAAGAAAAGGAATAGGAAAAAAGGAAAAAAGTTAATATATGGACCCACATTAGACGGAGGTCAAATATAGATGTTGTATGGGTGCGGAAAAAAATATATAGAAAAAAGAGTTTTGCTGATGAGATAAAATATTTTTTAGAGGTTGAAAATAAAGGTTTATTAGTACGGTTAGCCTTGGAGTTGCCAAGGCTGTACCTAACAGCCGGCTGTCACGTTGGCCTCACTGGCGACGCGACGGCGCTGTAAATGCGCCGGCGCCCACCTGCCGCGCCTGGGCTACGTCCCGGACTCCCCGACCGACCCAAGCCGCCCCTGACTCGACACGGGCCTACACATGAGGCCATGATTGAGGTGGGTGGGTGCGAGCAGAGCGCCGTAGCCACAGCAGCCACCGCACCGGCCACCGCCCACCGGCGGTGCTGTGTGGCCATGGGAGGGGACTCGGCGACAAGCGTCGCACTGTTCACCCCGTTTGGGAAACCACGATACAGTTTGGTCACTGTAACACCTTCGTTTCGTCAGCTCCAGCCTCCACACTACACGGACCGGTGTAGTAGTACATACGCAAGCCAATCCAATATGCACACGTACTCGGTACTCCTCCTCACTGGTCGCTCATATCACGTCTGTATTAACCGGCTGCGGCCACGGATGACGGGTCGGTCGTATTTTTCTCCAGTCCGCGCCTGCAGTACACACAGGTCCACCACGATCTACGGTTCTTTTTTTTTTTGAGATTACCAGCTCTACGGTCTTAACTCTTACAAGACCTTTGGACGAACTTTCTCAGCATACAATAGTACTCGTCGGCTGATAGTTTTTTTTTTTACGATGGGCGATAGGTTGGTTGTTTCAACAGTATTACGTAACAGGGGATAAGCCACAGTACCGCTTATAGACCGGCCGCAATGAGAGAACGAACCGGTGTAGTATATATTTTTATAGTTCATAAAAGACAAGAATACTACAACAAAAGAAACTAAAAATAATAAAATTAACTACTATAATAACCTCAAATAAAACAATAATGCTTTAGTGTTTTGTTAACAAAACAACTTCACACAGTTCTTGATGCAAAATTATCAAAATAACAATATCAAGATCAATGTTGTATGAACGCAACCATGCTCCTTTGGCAAGAATTTTTTATATCTCCATCCAACATTGCAATTGGGAAGCCAACAAAGTGGCTCATGAATTAGCTAGGCAATTGCACCGAAGATCTTTTATTGTGTCGATGAACCCTTCAATTTTATTATAGAAACTTTGGTGAATGATGTAACTATTTTTAAGATTAATAAAGTGTGCCAAATGACTTTCTTAAAAAGATCAATGTTGTTTAACTATATATCTTTCATGGTCAAGTAGGCTAGGAAGAGCCTGCAACCAAGCCCTGGCTGACCTAGGCTCTGGCCAAGCGCAAGTCGGCGAAGGCGTCGGTGATAGAAATATAAATAGGGTATTTTTTTTCTTTGATATAATAAGTAGGATTTTATTAGAAAGGATAAAAAGTAACTTCATTTGAAAGCAGGACAAATCTATAAAATTAGAATGCTTAAGAACCAAGTTGTAGGACTATAATAAAGGGACATTACAACCATGCATTCAATCTTAAACAAAGGAGAAGAGACATCGAGCGACACCTGGCGGGGTCTGACAACCACACATGTGGGTAAATAGCAACACGAAACCTGTGCCAATGAGAAAGTGACACGTGACTAGACAGGGACCTAACATGTGGTCCTAAGAACCTGAAACGTGGAAGAACTAGAGCACGCCATGTCAGCCTAACGGCCGTTGGGCCGTTATGTACGCATACATAACTATCTTGTAGGCATACGAAAACAATACGCTATGACGGTCACCATTTGGTCATAGGAATGACTCTTCCGTGATGCCTTTTTTGATATCATCATAAGCACACATGTGGGACGCCTCCCATGACGGTGGGGTTTTTTGTCACAGTTCGTCATGGAACTGAAATAGTGATAATTTTTACACCTATGGTGATAAAAACAGTTCATCATAGCAGATCATATCTCAACTAGTGGATGTCTTCTAGAAGATGCCTCGTCATGATGTATTTTGACCATTTTTATCCCTAGATATACCAAAGTACAAGTGGAACTAAGTGAAATAATACCATAATTGTCGCTTATGGTATATTGGGGGGTGTAATAAGAGCCAACAACATCATATCGAGAGGGTACTTATAGCTAAAGATGGCCTGGAGTCACCTTCAAGTTCTATCTTACTTGGCTGGTAGGGATGGCCTGGCAATAGGATTCATCGACCTAAGGTGATTGGCACAAAATGCTCAAGATTAAGCTCCTAAGGTCGATGATACTATCCAAAGGTGATCGGCACAAAATGTGGTGTGGTTGATATAGGCAAACCAGCTTGGGAGAGGAAGTCGGCCCATTTTGGATACATTATCGTTGAGTGTGCATGCATTCGTCCTGATGTTTGCGGACACATATTATTCACCTTGGCTCGCTGATATGTGCAATGATACTTACGTGCAAAGTTACTTTGCCGAATGGCTTTGGCAAAGCTAGGTGGTATGACACCTGTGGCATTTTCAGTCTACGTGTTCCTACACGTACAACTCAATAGAAATATGTTAAATTTGTTAAGGGACATATAATAATGGGCTTAGAGCAAAAGCTAGTCACCAATTTGATGATGTGGATGAGAGAAGAGGAGAGAGAAAAGAGTGCCTAGATCTTGTTGTAGCCCTAATGTGGGCATATGTATGTATATGCATTAGTGGGTCTCAATAGAGATGAACGTGAGGAGGAATAGGAAAGAGAACGACAACATATACTTAATAATAAAAAACTTTGTAGACAAGTAGAATTATTGTATAGTTTGGCTCTTTTTACTTGACTTGTAGCTAATTATTTGGCTCTATTATTAACCATGCTCTAATTAAAGACCTTCTTGATCAATAGGACTAGTAGTGATGATGAGCCAACTAGATGTGAAAGTAAAAAAAAAATGTCTGAAAGTAAAAAAAACACACTTATCCTGAGATAGAGTGAGTATTATATATGTAATAATTCTTATACACGGAGGAGCTTGGTGGGCTCCTGCCTCAATTACTTCCAAAATAAGATATCCATCTAATGTGGGATATGTTTTCATTATTTTAATATAAAATTATGACTAAAACTAATACTAATGATGATAAATAATAATGATAAAGAATTGTCTGTTGGCGGTTTCAAAAAAAAAAAGAACCATCTGTTGAGGGAGATAACATAACAATTTGTAAGGTTGAACAATGTTATCATCTTAGCAGCATGTTTCTGCTAATTAATATATAGCTGTTCATTGTCAAAAAAAAACCCTTGGGAGAAAAACTAAATTCTATTTGAGAGACTATTTCTGCTCACAAAAAAATTGAGACACGATCCGCTCCATCCTTCGAGAGGGCATCCTTCCAGATCCCAGAGCACACCAGGGTCCAACCATGCGAATTAACAAATCCAATCAATAAGGCCTGTTTACTTACTAAATTTGGTGGGCAAAATTAAATATCCCGTCAAACTGTAGCAATTTTGTTTTTATTTGATAATAATTGTCTAAACATTGATTAATTAGGCTTAAAATATTTGTCTCGTAAAGTACAACAAAACTGTGTAATTAGTTTTTTATTTCATCTATATTTAGTACTCTATATATGTGCCAGTATTTTAATATGATAAGAGATAGAAATTCTATATAGTAAATTTTAGATACCAATTTTAATATCTAAACAAGGCCTAAGATCGATAACAACCTTCCCAATCTGTATCCAAGAGAAGAACAGTCAAATACCTGACCCCTCCCAACCATCTCCTTTTCCACGTAGAATACTCCACCCCACTCACCCTTTCCCGTCCCCAACTCTCTCTCTCTCTCTTCCCGGGGCTCCTGGCTCCATCTATCCGCCTGCAGATATCACACAAGCTTCCCGGGGCTTGTAGCTTTTTTTCCTGCTGCGGCAGCACCTGCAGCTTCTCCGTCTGCAGTGCGAGCAGCTGCTAAATTCCCCATAAGCCTCTGGCTTCCTGCCCCCTCTTTCTTGGAAGCCCAGCACCACACGAGGATCATTCACTCACTACAGTGGCGTACTAGAATAGCACTAGTGCTCACACAGCAGCAGCAGCCGCCGCCCGTGCATAGCATAGTTGTGATGTACAGGTGAGCAGCCGCTTGATCGGCTCCATGGAGGATCTGTACAGCATCCACCCGGGGATCTCGCGGGTCGGGGGCGCGGCGAGCGAGGCGTCCGTCGCCAGCGTCGGCGTCGCCGGCCCCTCGCCATCGGATCTGACGGAGCTCATGAAGGCGCAGATCGCCAGCCACCCTCGCTACCCCTCTCTCCTCTCCGCCTACATCGAGTGCCGCAAGGTGCGTGTGTACGTGCGACGTCTACGTGCAGGGATCTTCTTGATTGCAGGCTATGCTGTGCTGTGCATACCAAGAATATGATCGTTGATCCATATTTTATTTAATTTCTTGTTTTCAAGGTGGGAGCGCCTCCTCAGGTGGCGTCGCTGCTGGAGGAGCTCAGCCGGGACCGGGAGAGGCGCCCCGGCGCCGGCGCCGGGGAGATCGGCGTCGATCCCGAGCTCGACGAGTTCATGGTCTGCTCTTGGGTCAGCGTCGTGTATAATCTATCTAAATGTTATCTTAATAGACAAATAAAATAAATGGGTAATTAGATGAGAATCTATACCTAATTGCAGCGGATTTAGTTGTTCCTAATCGTCTGTTATTACATGTGCACGCGCTCTCGGCGGCTCTGGCGTGCTTTTGATTCCAGGACTGCTACTGCCGGGTGCTTGTGCGCTACAAGGAGGAGCTGTCGCGGCCGTTCGACGAGGCCGCGTCGTTCCTCAGCAGCATCCAGGCGCAGCTCAGCAACCTCTGCAGCGGCGGCAGCGCGCCGGCGGCGACGACCGCCACTCACTCGGGTGAGGAAAAATCAAACCCACAAATACATGTCCCGGAACAAAGCTTTCTATGGCGAATATAAACGCAGATATTCCGGACGCTGCGTCGCGTTGCACGCTGGTTTTGTGTGTGAGCGGCCATTTTGTTGCCGTGTCTGTACGTGTGTATCAAAAGACGCAAGCCTCTGAACGTATTCACGTGCGTGCGTGTGCGTGTGTTCTTGCTTGCTTACTCAAAGGTCAAATCGTGTCCATGCAAATGGGGTACAGGGGTGTCAGTGCTAGGCTGAGGAAAAGCATTGCGAGAGGTGCTGGCTTGTGTAGGGTTTTGTCCAAGGTTGTAGCCTTCATCCTCTTTCTTCCTGCCCCCTTCTCTCTCTCATAGGCTTTAGTAGCTATAGGCCGGCCGTGTGATGGAACTTGAGAATGCTGTGGTGGGGAGTGAGCTTTCTGATGGGTTGGCCATGGCCCGGGCCGATGCCGGAATCTTGGTCTGGGCTGCTGGTGAACTGCGTGGAGAAATATCTTGTGAGCTACTCGTGCGGAGATCTCTCACGGATTCGCTTGTTGTACTTTGACAAGACATATCATGTCACCACGGTAGTGGTAAATTTCTCTGGTTTTTATAGGACCGTGGTGATATTTTCCCTCCTTTTTGGTTTGTGTGATTCACCGGCCATATTGGCTGGGTGAATTGGTGTGCCCCCGTTATATTGGATTGAAACAAATCCGACTACATTCAATAAAGACATTGGATCTGCTTGGTTCGTATCCAACTTTTATCATGTCAATATTTTGACGAGCTAAAGTTAGGGCAAAAAACTTGTCATAGAATTGGCAAACCAATTGTGAGACGTTGGCAAGTTCTGGTAGCCAACTACTTCCTCCGTTCCAGAAAGGAAGTCGTTTTGGATTTTATGTCATAAGTTTGACTCGATTTGTATAAAATACGTGCAATATTTATAAATCTAAATAAATTTATTAAAAAACTAGACTTCAAGATCTTTCCAATAATACTAATTACTTAGCATAAATATTTATATATTTTAATATAAAATTACCGACAGTAGTTTTCTCGAGAAGCGAGAATGACATCTATTCTGGGACGGAGGGAGTAAGTGCTAGCCAAAATCATAGCTTGCCAAATCATTAGTTTAAAAAATTTTGGTAACCAACCAATCAAGCCCTTCCTCGTGGAAGAGGAGAAAATGTAGGCATTTATTTTTCCCCGTACAATTGCACCATCGAAGAGTGCTAGGATATTAATGTTATTTTTTATAACTAGGATAATCCACCTAACAATTTCTATTTTACGGAGGTAACCATGAGTTTTTTCATAGGTCTTGTTTAGATCGTAAGTTTTTACAATCTGTCACTGTAGTACTTTTATTTGTTTGTGATAATTATTATTCAATTATAAATTAATTAAGCTTAAAAGATTTATCTTATAATTATAATCAAACTATGTAATTAGTTAGTTTTTATTAATATTTAATACTCTATACAAATATCTAAAATTAACGTAACGAAGAGAGAGTAAAAAAATTTAAAACTTTAAAGTCATCTAAACAAGACCCTACTAAAAAAATAAACATCAGACACGTGTATATGTATATATTGGACTAATAAGACGCTTTAATAATGTCCTGTCAAATCCTTGCTCAGAACGTCAGAAGAGCTACAGCACACAGGGAGTATAATAATAATAAATAAAGATAACATTGTGTGCATTTTACTCCATTGGTTGGTTCGGCTTATTGGTAGCAAATATTTTGGGCACCCCAATATTTTACTAGTAATAACAGGCATGCTATGCTTTGACTTGACAAGACCTTGTGGTACCCATTTATCTGATGCATATTGATTTTTTTTTTTGTAATGGGGGATGTATACTGCATATTTTTAGCCTATGGTCAACAACAGACATACACGGCATTCATTCATCCAAGAATATATTTTGTTCATGCATGTGCCTGATGGCTTGGTTGTGTGCATTCGCAGATCCTGGAATATTTCCTTTATAAAAAAATGCTGATAACCTTTAGAAAACGAATTTGGGGCTGGCTAGAGCTGATCCACAACTTGTTGACATGCTTGAGGTTTTTGAAATTTTCGTCGTGTCAAAGAGTGCAATTTTGTATACTCCTGCCAACACCCCCACACCCAAAAGAAACCATCTCACAAATGATGAAATTGTACCATATGGTCTGTAAAAACACTAACCAAATCATGTATTCAAGTATTTGCAGTGGCAGACCCAATCTGCGTAAGGTTCAGTAGTGTTGTGGCCTCTCTGGATTAATCTTAGATCTCATGGATTAATGCACAAAAGTTATTCATCAAATAATTTCAAATAGGTGAGAATTTTGTTTCCCATAGCTATAATTAAGTTTGTGTAGTCACAGTATGTGTGTTTCTATTTTTCAAAGCGGTTAGGAAATGTCCTTCCAGTCTATCTAAAAAGATACAACACTCTTTAAACCTACTTGCCCATCTTATCTTGTACATTTGTGATAGGTACTGAACTTTGTTTATACGAAATAAAAACAAAATATTGCTTGCATGTACTTGATCCTTGTAAAAACTTTGACTTTACCCTATGAACTTTGGCCATATTTGCCCCTCAAAAATGCTATATCATTGTTCCATGATCCATCCGCAATTGTTATATCGATTTGTCTAATGGAATTAATCTTGTTTAGAAAGTACTAGTTTCAGATGCATGAGAGTTTTTGTGTGAGTTGTATAATTAGTTCATCAAGGGCCAGTGATTTGTCGAATGAGACAAAAGGAAATGGAAATAGATGAAGGTTTTAAATCATATCTCTTGGGGTAAAACTCATGTCCTTGGTGAATTTTGCAGTTATCTTCTGCTTCTCCCACTTTGAGCACAACATGCTCATGTGTGTTGTGGCTGGATGACATCAGTTTTATGGCTAGATCATGTTGATAGGTTCATCCTTTCATTACAACATGTCTAGAAATTTGATCTTGGTAAAAAAAGCTTATACATCATATAAAAAATGTATGAGCTTCGTAGCATATTTTGATATATGTAGTAGATGAATGCAATATAAAGTTATTAAAAATAACCGGAACTTATTTAGAACATAAGACTTGTGGAGGAATGTTGTAGGATTTGGATCCTAGTATTTTCACCTATGTAGCCCATAGGGAAAAAAATTGATTGAACATATTAGGATCCTAAAATATTCATGCAGGCCATATCAATTCGGAGGAACTTTGGAAGAAATATAACATATAAACCTTCATCTCTCACCCTCTCTCTCTTTCTCTGAAAGTTCCCAACAAACATTTTTGATGCAATACAGGAATTTCAATTAGAGGAAGGGGGAAGAAAATTTCAATGAGGTCCATCCTCATGTTACATTTCCTCCAAAATTTATATGTAATTCCATAGGGTTCCAAGTTGCAATCCTTTGTTTCAAAAGGGCCATATAGTGATTTTTCTTACAGGGGTGGATCCCTACAAAGTTTCATGTTATGAACCTTTGTTTAAGAAAAGTCAGCTATTGGCTTGTAGATGTCAAGAATAAATTACTAATAAGTTAATAGCTCTACAGAGCCAATACCAACAACAACCATGAACCGTATATCTGTACAGATAACATATTTCAATCAATCTAGGCCCACAGGAAGTGATAGATGATGTACTGCTGTGGCAAGTTTACAACACAATTTCATCGAGGGAAGAATGGTTTGCAATAAGATCATATGTTTCGGATTTGGTTTTTAATCAAACTTCCTAGTGTGTTTCCTGGAATACTCTTCCATCATCTAAAAAAATACACTTAAAAAGTGGGCTGACATGTTATGAATGGAAGATTATCTTGGGCTCTTGGCTCGTAGGAAATTATTATGAAATATGGTTGGAGTTTGTGCCATATGAACTCGATCAGATGGTGACTGCCAAAGATGGCGACTCCCGGGTTTGACTTGGGTTGTAAATAGTGTATCTTTCTCTCATTTGAGTGATTTGAGTCAAATAAGCCTGTTTAACTTTTACCAATTCTGTCCATTTTTAATTGTGAATCTTGATCTACTTTTCTGGAAAATAAGATCTGGAAATGCTACCATCCTATGCATTAT
Organism: Bothriochloa decipiens; assembly: GCA_023333625.1. Classification (NCBI taxonomy): domain Eukaryota; kingdom Viridiplantae; phylum Streptophyta; class Magnoliopsida; order Poales; family Poaceae; genus Bothriochloa; species Bothriochloa decipiens. Next base: position 19,639,062 of record CM041634.1, read on the forward strand.
TGGTCATGCCATATAATAAAAATAATAATAATAACAACTTTTCTGCTAGTGACAAAATGTAGGACCATGGGGCCTATTCTTCTTTTTTGAAAAAAAAACTCTATACTGGATTTCTAAAGTAGTAATTTATGGATTCTAGTTGAGTGGGATGCAAGGAAGAATAAACAATGAATAATTTAAAATGCGCTTTTTTGGTGGGACAGGGAAATTTTTATTTGTAGTTTTTGTGCTACGGTGGATCATGTAATGAAGTACTCAAAGAAGATCTGGTAGGCACACAATCAGATCTGCAAGATTTTGCGATAATTCTCCCAATGAAGAAGTGTTTGATATGGAAATAGGTCTTCTCGTATTTGTCTGTTAGAAGCAAGATTCAGTTTTTGGATGGTGAGAACTTTGAGGTGGACCATAATTGGTGGTCAAAAGCTGGTATTAGTATGTGGCAGTTTGAGTTTAGGTTGACAAATTATGTTACGGATTACTTAGATCAGATCTTGTTAAAGCTAGATATTTGTTGAAAAATTGTTTTGCCAGTTTAGCAGTATTTTAATGGAAACATGTTTCTACGTGGATGGTTTTTGTACATGATCATGTGACAGCTTCTATAGAATGGACTTATGTGCCATCCCAAAATCATTTGGAAGCTTAATGCTTAACAATGCCTTTGTTCTGTCTGACCCTATATTGCTACCAGCCGAAGGCCCAAAAGCTAATGATTTGTGTCTGTTTCTATGCCATAAAGAATATGACACATGTTTTACTGAAATGTCAGATGACTTCAGAGGGACATTGGTTTAGAAAGACATATTTATATAATCTATTTTCGTTTCTTTATTTTTGGCCTCCAATCATATTTCAGAGATGAGAAAACTATGATGACACATGCTGATTGTCATGGATTTACCACAACTGATGGATATGATGCATGTCCATATTTTCATGCAATGACTGCATGAACAAGTACCAGTAGTTCCCTAGTGTCCCAAAATTATAGATTGTGTAGGCAAAGGATTTCTATGTTACGAAATCATCGAAATGCAACTAGTTGTTACATGGGAACATCATGAACATGTGTTTGTTTCAGTTCCTTGTACTCAGCCTGTTTGCAAAACATATATACTTTCAGGTGATATGTGGATGCCTAGACTACTTGAGTGATTTATTTCTGACTTGGTCCTTCCTTCCCAGATGACATGATGGGCTCCTCTGAGGATGAGCAGTGCTCAGGGGACACTGATGTGCCAGACATAGGGCAAGAACATAGCTCTCGCTTAGCTGACCATGAACTCAAAGACATGCTTCTTAAGAAGTACAGTGGATGCCTCAGCCGTCTTCGTTCGGAGTTCCTGAAGAAGCGGAAGAAAGGGAAGCTACCGAAGGATGCACGGACAGTATTACTAGAGTGGTGGAACACGCACTACCGCTGGCCTTATCCTACGGTAGGCACTGAACATTTTCACCAAACAACCAGAACCTGGTGCGCAAGCCTGTTAAATTAACCATTGTCTGATATATAATCTGATGTTGTGCTTCTGACAGGAGGAAGATAAGGTGAGGCTTGCAGCGATGACCGGTCTCGACCCAAAGCAGATCAACAATTGGTTCATCAACCAGAGGAAGAGGCATTGGAAGCCATCTGAGGATATGCGGTTTGCGCTCATGGAGGGTGTTGCTGGTGGATCTTCTGGGACGACACTCTACTTCGATACAGGCACAATTGGACCCTGAATCACACCCCACTTTGGAATGACAAATGGCCAACTCAATCAGTAGCAAGACCTGGCATGTGAAGTGACGAACTGCCCGGTCAAAATTGACAATAAATCTGTTGGGCTGATGTTGATCAGATTAGTCAGTTGCCCCATTATTTTACAAGATCATGTGTATATGGTGCCACCGTATCAAAACAAACTGTATGTATGGGCGAATTGAGGAGACCTGCAAAAGCATTTAATTAGTAGTTTCACGTATTGGCTCATGGATTTGTAATACTCGCTACCCAATTTAATTGTTAGATAGGCTGAAGGGCTTATAAAGGTAAATTTACTTCTGCTCTTTCATTATTCTGTTTCTGTCTACATTTGATATTTTTTGTTTTGGCTATGGCCTTCAGATGTTTACGATTATATAATCAATCAGAGTGTGGTTCATTAACAACGTTCATTGTTTCAGAATCATGTCCTGTTGTACATACTGGATTTACCTTTTAGTTGCAAATTTCAGGCAGAACTGAACCGGCAGTTGCAGGAAAACAATCGTTGTATCAGTTGTGTAGTAGGGGAAAACGCAGAACAGGGTATGATAACCTGACGCCAAGTTTCATACTACTATAAAGACAACATCGATGTATGGCTTGGACAGACGATCGAGGTGATCTATTACGTTCTCATCAGTCATCACGATTACAACCGATTGATCCATGAGACCATGACTGCCTTACTCTTCGAATGAATAAAATTACAAATATTTGTATAAACATAAACAATAGAACCATGAACCAAACCATCCCATCAATTTTATAGGATGAACTCATCATTGGGGATAGGTTAATCCATCAAACCAAACACCATGTTGTAGAACACGAAGATGTCTAGCTGACGTACACTCAGCATTGGTGCATGACTGCATTGGCCTGGCCACCACCCAAAGGCTACTACTAACCTTGAATACCTTCTGGAGGGATTAAGATCCTGTTTTTGCTCTCTATGTGATCCATAGTTGCATGATAATATGAAAAGATGTTAAGAGAAAGGAAATCGGAAAGAGAAAAAGGGTGGGGAATTGCTATAATGGATCTATTTTCCTGTAGAATTCTTTTTATATAGAACAAAAAGGGTTAACACATACCAGGTCGGTTGGGCAATCAGGGCCCCTGGGCTAGACGGCCCATGTCTTATGAGTATTCAATTTATGATGAAACGTTTTTTTTCCAAGCCAAAAAAAGTTTAAAGTTATAATATGAATATTTAGTGAAATAGAAAATAGTATTAAATTATTCTTAAAAATAGCATCAAATTTTGTGTACAAGATATTTTAAAGTACCAAATAATCAATTAATAATACATGTACAGTCAAACATAAATAAACATTTATCATAGGAACATGTGCTCAAGGTACGTAAACAAGCAATTGATGAGCTACACCTTTCAAACTTCGAAGGCATGGTAAAACATCGAGCTTCGAGACGATTTCGAGACCCTCTATATATTTTCTCCCTTCTCTTCCCGCTGCCCGTTGCCATTGGTGCTATTACTCAGGGATCCACATTAGCCATTAGGTAGTGCCACCTCTCTAACATGACAGTGCCACGTTAGGACTTGCTTAACTACAATCATACCTACCTTAACCTATGTGTGTTGGAGTGACATAAGATGAAAATTGATGATTTTCCCACATTCAAGTACCCGCGTGGTAGCTAGAGGGGGTGAATAGCCGATTACAATTTGTAAAACCAAAGATACTATATAACAAGATTAGTGCCAAAGGATATTCTACCACTATCTCTTGTGTTGCAACCTAGGGTGAACTTATAACTTACACAATTTTAATGTTAAAATGTAAATTAAGCTATGTCACTAGAAATGATGAAATACAGGTATTAAAGAGTTAGAAAGAGCAGCACGTCAGGGATGACAAAATAATTCATCCCGTGGTTCCTAGCCATTGTTACAATTACAACCCTTAAGTGCTACACCAGAGAGCTCCAATGACCCTAAAATAATGCACTCATTGTGTATTTCAAACATGATAACTCCAAAGGGCTTTCCACAATACAACCTTCACCCTCACCCCTAACACCTAAGTAGCATTTTTGAGTATTTTTAAAGGTTACGCTAAAAAAGTATTTTTAAAGGTTGGTCATGTGATTTTCAAAATACCACTTGAATCTCTATGCAATGTAAAGATCGATCTCACAAGTGGCACTAGATAACCTTATGCAAACTTTATTTGTCTCTCTTAATAACATAATAATCTAATCCACCAATCCAGCCATTATGTCTTCTATAATCATCTCAAGGCCTGTGAAAGACGAAACCTATGCATGTACCTTTGCCTTCACTTTGTCTTTCACTCTTTTGCTTCCCATATTTTCTTTTACCTTCTTGAGCTTTTGCATCACAATCCAAGCCATCTCTGATCCATTGATCTCATTTAGCTCAAGTCCTCTGAGAGGTGTTGGGGAATGGAGACAGACACCGCTCCATGCTCCCTTGCTCATGTTTCTCACGAGAAAATTGTTATATGCCACTTGGTTGTTTTAGCCACTATCAACACGTGATTTCCTCTTGGTTGTTTTAGCCACTATCAACACGTGATTTCCTAGAGACAGAGGGGCACATAGGGTAGCAAATGATGACACTTGGCTATTGCAACGATATCAGTGGCACTCGGGGTGGATCTGCCAAGGCAGTTGGGTTGGGAAGGCTCGGGTCGGCAGTCGTGAGCAACTTAGGCGGCGTGGCTAGTAGGGCGCCTTACTGTTGTAGGCGAATTCGTGAGATGGTGCAGCGCAGCTCCGACGGTGTAGCCCATAGGGCATTGACGCTCTAGTGCTCAATAGCAACAGAGATGGGGAGGGGGGTTCTGGGTTCATTGTCGCCAGGCGACGGCGAGGCTTCTAGGTCGTGCGGGACAATTGTGAACAACTTAACACTGATATCTGCAATCAACAGAAATAACTTGTATTTTTTCTGAATATTGGCATATATTTTTTAGATCCGCACCCCATAGAAATATATATAAGTTATGTCATCCCCAAATTATATGACTCCGTCTTAAAAATTGCAGTAAAGATATCATCATTAAATAACTATAAAATATTATAAGCATATCTAAAAGATATTATAAATGCAGGGGCAAAAGCGGATGCTAGGAGTTGCCAAAACACTCCACTAGCCAACACACTCAACTAGTGCCACAAGATGCAAGGATGAAGATGCAAATGCATCAGAGGCTCTCCAATCTCACCCAATTGATGAACCAAAAGATGCAAGTGACTAGTATGTTTTTAGCTTTCAAGGGGTGTGTAAATATGTTTTGGAGGTCCAGGTGTCCATGGTTCACATGTGGTGTCTCCAATCGTTACTCCTTAAAGAAGCTTCTGCAGGCTCAACAAACCTGTTCGACGCCTAATGAACAATGACTACATGCCGTCCAACAGCTCACAGCCGTCGGACTAGTCTGACGTCGTGCTGAGCCAGGGTCATATGCTCCTTTCATATATTTCAAGTGTGTCCTTTTCACCTTGCTCTCATGTGCTAACATAAAAGTGTTCCAAATACTTGTGCACGTGTGTCAGTATTTTTCAAGGGTATGTTAGGTTACTAGGATCGATATGCATGTGCAACAAGTTAGATCACCTAGATTCACTTGATAACCGTATCAACCATGAATATCCACTCTTCATAATACGATTATATATTCTAAAGCCAATCTCGTACTCTATTGCATATTGATGGCAAAACAAAATGACGTTATTGGTTTATACCTTCGACTTGAGTCCATTTTGTTTTTCTTTTTCTTTATTTTCATATTGGAGCACTTGATCACCATTTTTTTTGGCATCTCCGTCACATGAGTGACATCTAGCTACATCACTTTGGACTTGGACCAACATATCTCATCAACACACTTAGAGCAAAGGGTTAGTCCAATAGGTTTTATCAATTATATATCGAAAACTAAATTAGGTTAATGTGAGGGTTGGGTGGGAAAATTTACGGAAAATTAGGCAAAATGATTGTGAATGGTCCTTTTGTCTTTGTCATAGTAGCGTGAAAGATATTTTGGAGTTTTCACTTTTCTTGCTCTTCTTTTGCTTTGTTTTCCATAATCATTTTTATCAAGCATTTTTTGTATGTATGTCCAATATTTTCGTCACATACATGCAATACGGTGGTTCTCTGCCTTGGCCTTTACCGTCTCGACCTTCACATCCTCCTCGAGGAAAAATCTTTCCTTCCCCTTTGCTTGAGGCTTCGTGCTTTGTTGAACAACCCTATGCTACTTTAAGCATTTAGCCATATTCTATCAACTAAATTTCTTGAATTAACACACCTATGAAAACAGTCTCATAATGGATTATATTCTTAGATATACTCGGTTAACCTAATCTCCTTTGTTCGCAGGCTTCTTTCAATTTTGACATATTTTCTTATGACCTTAAATGCCTCTTGCCTTTTGGCTTAAAGTCAACTTTAGACCTGCATCCTTTGGACTAGGTTCAAATATGGCAAATTGAGTACATACACTCGTTAACATAAGACAATTTCGAGTCAATCATGGATAACAAAAGAGTTATAAGGGAAAAAAAGCAAAATGACCGACGGAGGAAAGCATTGGACTGTAGTTACGGCTCTATGGCTGCGCTGCGCCTACGGAATTCACGGTGTGGAGTCTCTGGGGCAAGTGCGAAGAAGTCGTGCCCGTGCACCACCTGCGGAGGTTACCCGAACCGGCACCGCGGAAATCGGACTGACCACGGTGCCGCTACCAGTTTTTCAAAGGTTTGTCTCGTCTGGTCTCGTCCTGCTGCTGCGGCTTTCCCGGACTGCCGATTTCCTTCCCTCCCCGCCGCGCCACTGTACATTTTCTCTGCAACCCACCGCGGCGCGCCACCGCCTGGGGCACGGCAGTACGGCACGGGGCCACCCCGCCGTGCTCGATCTCGCTGCCGCGTCACGGAATAGCACAGCAGCGTCCTCACGCTCGCGAGCTCCACCCGCCGCCGCCCGCTCCTCCCCGCGATACCGCGATCTGATCCCGCCCCAGCGCCAGCGCAGCAGCAGCCAGATCCGCCCCTGCCCAACCCAACCACCACTTCCGCGGCGGAGGTTGGGGAGGCGGAGGATGTCGGCGACCGTGGAGGAGCAGATGGTGGTGAAGGCGATCCGGGAGGAGTGCCCCTGGGAGTCAATCCCCAAGCGCCTCCAGTCCACGCTCCAGACCAAGGACGAGTGGCACCGCAGGTACCCAACCCGCTTCTCTGCTCTTGCCTTGCCTTCTATGGATTTGCTCTGCTGCAACCAGCTAAGCTTAGCTTTGAGCTCTAACATTAATGGTCCTAGTAGACGCCAATGCTGTGAAATGGCTGCTCTTGTGGCACCTTTTTGGATCTCGTTCTCAACTAGTAGTTGCTTTGAGGACCTCTATTTTGGTCGGGACAGCTGTAGTCGTCGTCTAGCAGGTCATATAGGTGAACTGTTGGTTCGTTGATTACTAGTACATCTCTTGCTGTTACTCTTTCCTAATGAGGGCGCTGTTGGAGTAGCAGAATTGAACTCTGAGCGCCTTTACTGACCTCGAGTGAAATTGGATAATTGCGAGTCTTGAAAATGTCTCGATATTTCCTACTCGAAGAAGGAAAGCACAATTTGGTTAATTGGGCAACCTTTGTTCTTACTGTTTTGTCGCATACATTGTTTGCTGGCCTGGTGGCTACTAGTGATGTTTTATTGCTTGAAACATTGGTCGCACAACATCCTTAACAGGAAAAATTAGTTCTATAGCACCAAACGCTCTCCACCTCTCTATTGTGCAAGTGAATGTCATTTGTACCCTCATCTTCCGCTCATCCTCCATGCAGTGGCAGCGCTGTTGGCCACACAGCCATGCTTGTAGTGCACTTGCACTGCTGGCCACAGTCGCATTGCTTTCCTAGCCTGCTCTTAGCCTTTCCGTTGCAGTCACAGCTATTTCTACTACTGTGTTGCTGCTCTCCTAATGCTATCTCCTGCCCACTGCTTTACCTAGTTTCCATTAGCTTGTGCATTGACCGGATGGGGCTATGAAGATGCAGAGGGCTCTATTTGCGTGGTTAAGTAGGTCATGTGTGCACTGCATTCTTTGTATACATGTTTTGAAGTGCTTCTTATATGATGTTTATTTTTTAGCAATTGAAAATATACAGCCAAGAAATAATAAAGGTAAAAAACTATTTCTAAAGACTTTTATGTATCCAAATACACCCTATAATTATGGATGGTAGGAATACTTTTTGAAAGGCCTTCTTGAATAATAGTGAGATTTAAGATGTCTGAATTGTGCACCCTAGTAACCAGTTGTTAATATTGTTCAATATCAGGCATAATATCTTGTTCTACAAATTTTGGTGGCAGGATTGTTGAGTATTGTATCCGAAAACGGTTGCAATGGAATACCTGCTTTGCCCGTAGAGTATGCAGAGAAGGGGAATACTATGAAGAAATGATGCGCTACCTTCGGAGGAACCTTGCAGTCTGCTCCTCAATTCTCCTTTCTGGATAATACATAGGCTGGACATTAGCTTGGTTTTACCTTGTTAGGGGTTATTCAATTGTCTGTTGATAACATCAAGTGTCAGTCGATCTGGATTTTTTATGTACTTTGTTTTGTATGCTGGATCTGCCCAATTATTGTTTCTAATTATTTTTTATTGAGGTTTCTGTAGTTACCTCTGCAATGGGTTTACTTATGCACATAGCTTTCTCATCTGTTTGATTGTTTACCCAAAAGCTTTCAATATTCCAACATCATATACATTGGTTTGCAGTTATACCCATACCACCTTGCAGACTATATATGCCGAGTAATGAGGATCTCGCCTTTCAGATATTATTGTGACATCCTTTTTGAAGTTATGAAGAACGGTAATCCTTTTTTTAACTGAAAAAGTTTCTTGTGAGCAGTGTGTTGATATTTCTTTAGCATCTACATGGTGCCATGGTAGTATCCTGCTGTTAGAATTTAATTTAACCAGAGGTTTTGGGCAACCCTAGTCTAAACTGCTTGATCATGTTTGTAAAACACATTCTTTTATTTGTAGAATAGGGTGAAAGCACATTTCCACTATTTTTTGACAAATGTTTATGTTTCTAACATATTTGATTTTGTGGCAGAACAACCATATGATAGTATTCCGAACTTCACTGCTGCTGATGCACTAAGGCTTACTGGTGTTGGGAGAAACGAGTTTATTGATATTATGAACAAATGCAGATCAAAGGTAGTCCTGCCCATGGTCTTAGTTTTTTACTGTCATATACTCATGCATTCTTGTGAACAGACATAAGTTTCAAATAGTTGATCATGTGAGTATGTGGGTAATCTACTTTTTGTACTGAGACATGCAAATAAATGACTTCATGTTTTACAGAAATTTTCGCAAGAAAAGGCATGTAGCCCTCAAATCTTGTGGACCTTAAAAAGGATAAGACAGAATCCTAAATCATAAAACCAATACAGTCACAGTTAAACTATGAGCTATTAGGGCCTATATAGAATACTAGACCATGATTAGCTATTGCATGGGCAATCAATCTAGTTGACGTAGAAACTAATGAATATTGAATAGTAACTGGACTAGCATGTTATACATGTTCTTAGTAAACATTTTTGTGTGTGATTTGTTCATGTATCTATTAGATATTGTCTTTGAGCAAGATTGATCATTACAGATAGTGTTTCTTTGTTGAATTCTACAGAAACTAATGTGGAAGCTGAACAAATCGATTGCAAAAGAAATGCTGCCTACACAGCCTGTTGACTTCCCAGTTGAGCCTTGGTGGGGGGTTTGTCTTGTTAACTTTACACTGGAAGAGTTTAAGGTCAGGTTTGCTATATTTCTCGTATTGTGATACATTAGTGTACTTTTGGTACGAACATAATATGATGAGACCTGCTCTTAGTGATAAAAGATGGAAGCATGGCTTTCTTTTTACCTATGGAAAGCTATTATTTTTATGAAGCCTTCAGTGATGTTTCATGAAATTCTTTTGACAATAGTTTGTGTTATTGGTTTGATGTAGAAACTTTCAGAAGAAGAGACAGCAACAATAGACAAAATATGTAAAGAGGAAGCCAATTCATATGTCCTTTTTGACCAGAAGGTTATAGATGGACTTTATAAAAGAGGGCTAGTGTACTTCGATGTGCCTGTTTACCCAGATGACCGTTTCAAAGGTATTAATGAGATACTTTGAGGAACAATCAGTCCACCAGAATTGAGCTAACTGATTGGCAATGTGGCTCTATATTTTGTATTCATGCTTTCTCCTTATGGATGCATGCTCAGCCTTATAACCTAGTGTGGTTATGCAAGAAGACAGCATAAACGTTGGATAAAAAAAATTGAACATCAGAGCCTTCTATAACTCTATATCTTATTTGCAAAATCATATTTGGTAGATCAATTTCTGAATTATAGGAAGTCCACTTTCAGGCAATTAACTAGCTTAACATGGCATATAGATGGGCTAAATAATGACTTCCTAAGATAACATGATATTTTATTTCCAATATACATGCATAAATATTTGATATTTATGTGATTATTTTATCCTCAGTAATTAGCGTATTAAAATCCCCCTGATCTTGAGCCTCCTTAGGTAAGAATTTATAAACTGCCCATGTAATTTGTTATTCTAGACTGCTATATATCCTGCAGATTTTTGTTTACAGATCTTATATTAAGTTTACTAATATAGAATTTGAAAGAGTTCATCATTACTGTTTTCAGTTTCTAGGCTTGAAAATTTTGTTTCCAACAAGGACCAATCATATGAAGACCCAATTGAAGAGTAAGTGCTTATGGTTTTCTGTGTAATGATCTTCCATCTGTTATTTATGTCTATTTCACTTGTAACTTTCTGCACTCACCATAGTAGCGACTTAAATTTTTTTATTGCAGACTATTGTATGCTGTATTTGTTGTATCAAGTGCTAATGCTACTGTTGCCGAACTGGCTGCAACTTTACAAGCTGACCTCTATCAACTCCAAGCAGCTGCATCATTTGCTTGCCGATTGGTCTGGGCTGCAAAAGTTGTGGATGCAGACTCTGTTCTTAATGACGAAGGTGCACCTGCGTTTCCTAGTAGTATTCTTAGTGATGATGAAGAAGGTTCAAATACAAGTATCAACTCAGAGAAGTCTGGTCAACAATTGACTAGCACGGATTCTGATGGACCCAGGAAAATTTCTGGAACTGCTCATGTGGGCTTCGTTGTTGATGCCAATGTTACGTCATACTTGATGATGGGCTCACTATCGCCAGGTTAGATATCGTAATGCAGAGTATTGGATTTTTGCCCCACATTCTAAATGGTCAAAGATGGTTAGTTCTGCTATGGTACTCAGGAAAAAGAATGTCACAATTGATTTTACTGCTCAAACTTTGACTGCCAGTTTTGTAAGAAATATTCATTTAAATGATTGTAAATTTACAAATGGTTAAAATACTTTTAATGGCCAATCCAACAATAATGTTTTGTTTATGTAATACTTTGAAAGTTACTTCTAAACAAATTTTGTAATGTGAAGTTAACAGTGACATTTAGGGCAAAAAGGATTTTCTTCAACTCAGAAATCTAGCAAATGCAATTTCTTCTTTGAACAGTAGTAATACAAATGGCATGCAATATGGATTAACAATACTACAGTATGTAGCCAAAATGCTTTCATGGATACTGTAGTGACTACTTTCACAAACATCCTGCAGGGTTAAAATCTCATGCTGTCACACTCTATGAGGCTGGAAAACTGGGTTCTTCTTGCATTGCAGAACTATGTAGTGATCTGGCTAGCTTAGAGGGAAAGAAATTTGAGGGTGTGCTAGAGGAGTTTGCAAGTCATGCATTCAGTCTGCGAAGCTTCTTGGAGTGTTTACAGTCTGGTGGAGTTTCCGCAAATGAAATTACTGGTAATGCTGGTGAAGCAAAGACTCCAAGAAGCTCTGTTCATGATATTGACAATGTTGCTGAACATTTGGCCAAGGTAAACATTGAGGGTGTTGCTGACAATAATCATAATGAAGTTTCAGAGCATAACCAGTGTGCAGGTGATTTAGATAATATTGATGGGAAGATACTATCACCAGCTATGGCTATATCGGAAAGTGCAGAAAGCATGGCAAAAAATGATGATGAGAATGATTCAACTGTGCAGCTAGATGTTTCGACTGAATCTCAAATTTTGAAGAACAAAAGGAAGTACAAAGTTGATATTCTTCGATGTGAGAGTTTAGCCTCACTTGCCCCGGCTACATTGGAACGGCTATTCCTTCGGGACTATGACATTATTGTGTCGATGGTTCCTCTTCCTTCTTCATCAGTTCTACCAGGCCCTTCAGGCCCAATTCATTTTGGACCACCCTCTTATTCCTCCATGACACCTTGGATGAAGCTAGTACTGTATACAGCAGGACATTGTGGACCAGTATCTGCTGTGTTCATGAAAGGGCTACGTTTTAGATTGCTGCCTGAACCATTAGCTGGTTGTGAGAAGGCACTGATATGGTCTTGGGATGGCTCTGCTGTGGGTGGATTAGGTGGAAAGTTTGAAGGGAACTTAGTGAAGGGCAACTTAATGTTACACTTCTTGAATTCGATGCTTAAGCAATCTGCTGTGCTGGTGCAACCACTTAGCATACATGATCTTAACGCGTCAGGAAACCTTGTCACTGTGGATATCCCTTTACCCCTAAAAAATGATGATCAGTCAATTGAATATGTGGTAGCTCAAACTAACTTGCCAAATGAACAGTTCTTAGATTTGACTTCTGTATTGAAAGACCTATCTAGTAAATTTGATCTGAGCACACTTGGCTACCTCCGTCTACTGAGACTTCACAGGATTGACGAACCAGATAAATTTGACCCAGAAAATGTACGCTACCAGTGGGTGCCTCTGAGCTTGGAGTTTGGGATTCCTTTATTCAGTCCAAAATTGTGCGAGAAGATTTGTGAAAGGGTGGTTGCATCCCATATGCTTCAGAAAGATGATCTCAATGAGCATTATGATGTGATGCAAAATGTAAGAAGGCAGCTGAAAGAACTTTGCAGTGAATATCAAGCAACTGGTCCAATAGCCAAGTTATTTAACAAGCGTGGAAGTTCAAGGGATTCGCCACGTGCCTTAATCAATAGTATTAGTGGCAGATGGAACCTCTCTAATGACCCTTCAACACCAACTAGTGGAGGAGCCCCAAGTGAACACGAGAGGCTGAAATTTGCTGGAAGGCAGCGATGCCGAACAGAAGTTGTGAGCTTTGATGGGAGCACTGTCAGGTATTGCTGAATAAATTACATTATCCATGTTTTAAGATTTATGCAATAAATTCTGATTTGATTATTATTCAATGGTGACATGTGTTCTGGATTCCTGAAGGTCATATGCACTTGGACCTAACTCTGAAGAACAATCGTCTGTACATGATGTAAAGCCAGATCCAGAGGAAGCCGAGAGCAAGGATGTAGTCTTACCAGGAGTAAATCTTATATTTGATGGAGCCGAATTACACCCCTTTGATATTGCTGCATGCCTTCAAGCACGTCAGCCTCTTTGGCTTATATCTGAGGCATCAACTGCTTCATCGGCATTGCTATGAGGGGCTTATGATCCCATTTCTCCAAGTTGGCCGACAAAAAACCATTAGTTGTGGTTATTCAAAAGTATTGCTAGCCGATTGTTAGGAAAACACAATAGAGGGCTGATGCTTTGTTCACTATGGCCGAGTTCTTTCATAGGAATTGATCAAATGCTCCTGGTCAACTAGGATGTGCTTTCTGAAGGTTGTCAACTGCGTTATATGTAAGTACACTTCTTCAAGCTGATGCTTTAGTTGTCAGACCCTATACCAAATTTAGGAGAGCAGCTTTGCTGGCAGAAACCAAATCCTTGAATGTTGCTTTTGGGATTCCCATTATTTCTGACAGGACAGTCCCAGGTTACCCTTGAAAGTGTTTCATGTTCTGCAAATAGTGATAATTTTAATGGCACCGAGATAAGAGCTCCACATTATCAAATGAGAATTACTAAATTGAAAATTCATGGACTAAAAAGATTTGGATGGGTTATATGTTGTATCCCATCTTACAGCCTTACTGATGCCTGTCCGCTGGCTTAGAAGGCTACACAATTAGCTTTGGTGTGCTCTGCTGTATAGGTCTTAAGTGAAATCGCATTTTCAGATTGAAATTATTCTCTAAGAACTGGGGACCAGATTTCCAAGATTGTAGGTACTTTGATCATGCTTCAGAGGTCGGATACAAAAAAATCTCATTTTCTAAAAAAAATAATACAGTACTCTGAGCAGTATTCCACAAACTCTTTGATGGAAATGTAAGGAAAGATTCATACTTGACGTGTTTATACGATTTTCAACATGCATACATTTCAAATTGAAACCTTATTCTTTGCATCAGCTTTTAGGTTTGTTCTATCTTATGATTTAGACTCGGGTTTTTGGGTGTTGATGTAATGTTCTTTTATTTGCAGGTTTCTCGGCCAAATTACTCTACCTTCTTCACTAGTGTGAAATTTCTTAGTGCGTGTTCCTACTTCAAGATTGCAGACTTGAGGGACGTTCACTTGGGAGGCTAGGATTTTTTTTTTCCATGTTGCAGTTTTGGTATCATAGCACAACTTCCTTGTTGCGGTAATTACGTCGGATCCCAGGTTCGTAGGACCAGCGTGTCAATTTTACATTTACATACATGAAGGGTTGTTAGCTCAGCTTTAGTGCTTTTTCTTTCTTTCTTTTGCAAAACCTTTTCTTCTTTCTTCGAAGCCGGTCAATTTTACGTTTACATACATGAAGGATTGTTAGGTCAGCTTTAGTGCTTTTTCTTTCTTTCTTTCTTTTGCAAAACCTTTTCTTTCTTTCTTCGAAGGGATTCAAGCCTACATTACTGTGAAGAAGCATGTACATACACCACACTACCTGTAATTGTAGCGTTGCAATGATGCGGATATATACATAAGATACATCAGAAATTCGTTTAACGAGATATATAGAGATACACACCTATGTTGGTGACATCTGTTGGCGATTCATTTCACATGCTACCACTTTTGCATTTTGCATTTTCTAGTCGTTACACGTCCAAGAGATATACCGTTTTACACTCGTTACCTATTGATTTCACATGCTACCATCCTTTCGCATTTTCTTGTCGTTACACACAGGGACTGCTCCCCTCACTTTCCCCTCGCTACAGTTGCTCAAGGTGAAAGTGAGGCGAAGCGCGTCTCCGGCGGCAATTTAGCTGGCCCATCTCGTCGGTGAGTGGGATGGATCGGGAATTTGTAGGTAGGTTTCTTCCTAGGTCTTTGCTCGTCATCGTCGATGGTGGAGCCAGATCTTGTCAGGAGGGTGTTCCTCTGTGGTGTGTCTGGGCGGCGGTGGCACAGCGAAGAAGTCAACACCGTAGCAGAATAAGGTTTGCCCGCCTCTTCTTTGTCCTGGAGGCGTCTTCCTCCAGCGTCTTCGGTGAGGTTGGGGCTTCTTGGCGTTTGAGTCCTGGAGGCGTCTTCCACCAGCGTCTTCGATGAGGTTGGGGCTTCTTGGCGTTTGAGTCCGAGGCTGGCGGTATATCATATTTCAGGTTAGGGAGGTTAGGGTGCTGTAGCATCTCTTTTGCTTCGATGCGGAGCTGTCTGTGTGGGTTTCGGTTATTGGCCAGCCGGATCTGGCTTCTTCTTCACCGGTGACGGTGGTTGCCGGTCAGAAGCTCAAATCCAGGGTTCGAAGATGTTGGGGCGCCGCCCTAGGTGATGAAGCGGCTTCATCCTGTTCCTCAGAATGGGGGTCTACTTCGACTCCATTGCAAGCCAGCGGGCAATGGGACTTCTCTAGCTCGGCTTCATCCTGTTCTTGGAAATAGTGGTCTACTTCGACTCCATTACAAGCCAGCGGGCAATGGGACTTCTCTAGCTCGGCTTCATCCTGTTCTTCGAAATGGGGTCTACTTTGACTCCATTGCAAGCCAGCGGGCAATGGAACTTCTTTAGCCAGCAGCCTGGACGATTCCAGAAGGTTCACGAAGAAACCGGGACACCTCAGGAGAAAGCCTATTCCGGGATCACTTACGGCCTAAGGAGTCTATTCCGGTTGGTTTTTCCTTTTAAGGGGTCTTCGTGTAGTTTGGTCGAAAGAGCTGTAAGGGGTCTTCGTGTAGTTTGGTCGAAAGAGCTGTCTCCCTATCTTCTTCATGTGTGTCATGTCTCCGTATCTTCTTTGTATGTGTCTGTATTTATGTACCATCATATGTTTTTCTTAATACAAATACAAATACATTTTATAAAAAAGAACTCATGTAAACCTTCTACGCTAAAATAATTATTTTATAAAAAAGAACTCATGTAAACCTTCTACGCTAAAATAATTTCTTGTATAACCATAAAAAACTCAGACTATCCGCACTCATAAAACTCTATATTTACACCCTATTTATCTTACAACGTACTCTATTCCTATTCTTTCACACTTATCCATTTTCTTTATAGTGTACTCTATCTACTGTGAGATCCACTTGTCACTTTATCTAAGTATATCAATGTATGATCTAATTTTAAAAAATTTAGTAAGACAAGTTCAATGACAGTAATCAAAATTTAATTTAATTTTTAGTTTGAAAGTTATATCATTTTTTATCAGTTAAACAAATGAAGCCCACCATTTAGATTCTCCAGCGCGCACACACACACACTCCTCTCCTCCTCTCTCACTCCACGCCGCTGCATGCCACTGCATGCTGTATGGCTTGTGTCAGGCGTCATATTTCCCGTGCCCCTGTCATCAGGCAGCCCTATACGGTGCCCGGTGCAGCATGACCGGTGCAGCTAATTGCATGCTGTATGTAATTGCATGCTGTATGTACTATAGAGCAAGACTATACCGTCCCCGGTGCGGATGGTCTCAGGAACTCTGGAGAAGATAATTTGAAATGTCTTGACTCATACACGAAGCGAGGATTACATTAAAGTGCAAGCTGCAAAGCGCCAGCATCCAGCAAAGAAAGTGTAAACGCCAGACCGGTAGAAAGCTGACAGGGACCTAGGAATATTTCATTGTTGGCCTGAAATCAACTTTTTATGCTAAACCCCTCTGATGAAGCGCCAAACCGGGCCGCGAGCCCGTGTCTAGATAGGGCACTGGCTGGGCTCTATCAGAATATGCCGGAGAGCAAGCTCGCGGCACTGGACAGCGCAGCGCCGGTGATGGCGAAATGGACGAGCTTGTCGGAGTGGCCGCCGGCATCACCCGTGAGCGCCACCGCCGCCCCAGCAATGGCACCAGCAACGGTGCTGTTCTTCTGCACAAGTAATAAATGGGCAAGAATCAGCAGGTGCTTTACTTCATTCGTTCTGTCGAATCTGTTCAGAGTTCACACGCTAGACCGAGCAAAAACGGCAGTCTGATAAACTAGGAAATGGGCAAATGGCACTGACCCAGTCGTGGCATCCCCTGGCCTCCCTGAGGCCGTAAGTGATCCCGGAGTAGACTCCGGCTGCCAACCCTACATGTCGAGGAAAAACAACAGGGTCAATACTTAGACCTCCAATTGTTAGATCTAAAGAGACTGCGATCTCAATCCCCGTTGTGAGTTAGCTTATGCTGAAAGCCTGAATCTCTGGAACACTGACCCCACTGGAAGGCCTCCTTGCCGGCCGTTTTCACCTGCAGCAAGTTCAGCATGCGACAGTAGGCCGTCAGAGTGGGGGGAAATAACGAATCTGTAGAAGAGAAATCGCAGTTTCGAGGTGTTTATTAACATACCACTGCGTCGAGCGACTTCTGGCCGTCATCACCTCTGATGCTGGAGAAATGGCTCCTCTTGCCGCCGTCGGGGTCCAGCCCGGACGAGTCCCCTGAAAGCCCTGCAGATCGCAGTGATGGACGGTGAGCAGAGCACCAGCAGCTCGCTGCCTTCTCACTCGCATGGGCATGGCACAGCACGGGAATGCATGGGAGCTAATAAGATAAGACTCGGGACGTAGGATACCTTCGACGGTGACGAAGTAGGCCTCCCTGGAGACGGCCCTGGCGGCCCCGACGCCGGCGGCGCGGATGAAGCTGTCGGCGACGCGGTTGAGGAGCGGGTGGCCGAGGTCCAGGAGGGGCCGCCTGTCCATGCTCGTTAGCTCGTCCTTGAGCGCCCGCGTGTCCAGCCTGCTGCTCATCCTCTTCTTCTTGCTTTGCCCGGAGCACGCTCTGCTCGCCACTCACTCACTAGCCGTCACGGCGCGACGTCGATGGGAGGGAGAGAACTGGAATGAACTGAAGTGCCGGGGGCCGCGGCGCGGGCGCCGGGGCTTTTAATGCTGCGAGGCGGCGGTGGGGGAACGCGTGTGCGAGTCCCGGCACGTGTCCGCCGTCGTGGCGGGCGCACCGGGGCGCGCGTGACACCGGCACACGGCGGGGGACTTCCAGGGGGTTCGGCGGCACTGACGCCCTCGGTTGTCGCGTACGAGTGGGCGGCATCAGTCGCGTGGGCTTCGAGGCCGAGGCACGCGTCATGGGCTGCGGCCTGTCCGTGTTGATACGCCTGCTCCATCCTCTCCATGGGCCGAAGCAGGGCACTGAAAAGTGGGTGAGCTGTTAGCTGAACAATATATTTCCCCTAAAAAAACTGAATATAATCGTTGCTAAAAAAAGCTGACAATATAACCTTCCTCTTCCTCCAAAATAAACTGAGTTTCAAAAAAACTGAACAATATAATGTTACGTGTTCAAAAAAAGAAAGGTTCTATGGTTAAGGATAATAATATTTTAGACGTAGGAGAATAAAAATTTAAGTTCAGATGAATGATATTCCTTAATATTCTTTTACAGTACGAGAAATCTCATGGATGATATATGGGAACAACTGAACTATACCACAAAACATCAGGTGAATACTCCGCAAACAACCTAGGACACATGATATCTTATGGGCTGCTCCATGGTCATCTTAAAAAAAATTAATGGAAAATATATCGCGAAGTATCTCATGAATACTGTATAAAAAGTGAAAATAAAAAATGTATTGTACATGAATATTTTTAGGAAACAAATCAAAGTCACACATGAATCATCTCAAAAATACTATGTAAAAAATACATGATACACTACAAAAATATTTCATGAATAAAATATTCAGAATACAGCTCATAAATGCAATAAGAATAGTTTATGATATATTATAGAAGAAAGAAATAGTACAAGTGAATTTTCTGCCATATATGGATACAAGGAAAAATGCCATGAAAGA
Organism: Bothriochloa decipiens; assembly: GCA_023333625.1. Taxonomy (NCBI): domain Eukaryota; kingdom Viridiplantae; phylum Streptophyta; class Magnoliopsida; order Poales; family Poaceae; genus Bothriochloa; species Bothriochloa decipiens. The sequence continues at coordinate 19,658,071 of CM041634.1, forward strand.
TATATCAGAAGTAAAAAACAACAATTTAAAATAAAAATAACAAAAACAAAATATAAATGATGCACGATGAAAAATCTATTAAATAATATTAGAACAATCAAATCTACCATAGATCATCTAATGAATATTATCTAAACAATAAGAAGTATATCATAGAACCTATGTATTTACGGCGGTAAGGCGAGTCACCGCGACCGACCCCCTTTCGGACGCCTGAAAGCTCCTTTGTGGTTTTGGTTAATTGATGACACCTAGTTGCTAATGGGGTTTGCTAAGTGAATGTAAACAAGGATTAACAACACATGTGATGATGGGAGCTAGGTGGCAAGGAGGTGACCACATGATCGTCGTGATGGACTTGGTGCACATGAAATGACGATCAAGCTCCGAAGAAATCAAGACAAGCCCATGGAGATCAAGGCAAAGGTTTGCTTAGGGCTTTTCGGTTTGGAGATCGAGACGCTTAGCGAGTGTGATCTCGTTTAGGATAAATGCCGTACTATTAAGAGGGGAAGTCATGGTTTATCGCGTCATGTAAGTGCCTCCTAGGTCCATTCATTGAGCATATGCATTTTGGTGTGCACTAACAAAATGTTTGCAAAACTTTTTTAGAAAAATGCTCACACACAAAGCACATTGGAGAGCATACTTGTGTTTAGCATATTTGATGCAAAGGAGAAGATGAATTAGAGGAGATAGTTGAGAAGTGCACATGCGTGCGTGCAAGTGAAAGAGGGCTGCCTTTGCTTGCCTGTGCTTGACGTATTTGCATTGTATTCTTGATTTATTCTTCTATAGAAAAACGGCCACAATTAATATGCATGACATCGTGGTGATGTCATCTAGCTAGCAAGCTAATATGAATGAAGGGCAGGCCGGCTGCTCTACTTGCTTGCTGCATGTCGTTCTTGGCCGTGGGGTGTGAGAAGTTGCATGCACACGTTTGTTGTCGTGCTAAATATAGAGGTGTGGACGCTGGCCGTGGGTGCTCCAGAGCCTTGCCGCACTTAGCCAAGCAGCTCTGGACGCTACGCAGGGCTGCTGCACGATGGGTAGGGGCGCCGGACGCTGCCGCGCGTCCACCCCTCTCTGCTGCGCGCGCCCAGGCAAACAACGCGCCGGACGCATGGGCGAGTCCGGGGCTGCCTCCGGACGCGACACAAAACGACTTGCAAACGAGCGGAGCTCCGGACGCGGAGGGCCGGACGCGGCCATGGAGCACTGGACGCGTCCGAATCTTCCAACGGTCGAAATTTCGTTTGAATCGAGTTGCACCCGCCGGACGATGAACAGTGATTCGTGAGTCCGGTGCTATTCGTAGGACGCGTCCGGAGGTCGATTTGAGCTTTTCGCGTGGAATTTGAACGCGCTGGACTCCGGGCTGGGCGTTCGGACCCTAGCTCAGGACGGGTCCGGCCTTCACTTGCTGAGCTGGACAAGTTGCCAACGGCTAATTTTACATGTGGGGCTATAAATATGAGGTTGGCCGGCCATGGGAGGGCTCTCTTGCCCATTCTAACATTTGTGTGCATCATTTGAGTTGAAGAGGCTCCCTTCACTCCTCTCCTTGCATTGTGCTTCATCCAAAAGAGAGTGAGTGAGATTCAAGTGTATTTACTTAGAGTTTGCATCTAGAGACACTTGTTCTTCGTGATTGCCACGAATTTCTTATTACTCTTGGGTAATTTCCGTCATCCTAGACAGGTTGGAGCAGCGGAGGTGTTGAGCTCGAGTTGGTGATTGTTCGAGGCCACACCCGGTGGATTTGTGAGGGGTTCTTGAGCCTTCCCCACGGGAGTTTGTGAATTGGCTACTCTAGTAAAATCGTGGCTTGGAGGATCCCCATCTTGTGTTGATAGTGCCGCTCCCGTGGCTGTGGGATTGGCTAAGCCAACGCCATTTAGCGGGCACATCTCCAAATGGGTGTATCGCCACAACAAGGACTAACTTGTCGGAAAACAAGTGAATATCGGTAAAAAAATCATTGTGTCATCTTGATTTCCGAGATTTTATCCTTATGATTGTGATTGCTATTGATTGGTTCATCTCCTCTACAATGTCAGTATAAATATCAATCACTTGCTCATTTACATTCTTGCAATATATCTTGTCTTGCTTGCTAGTAATTCATATTGCAA
>CM041634.1:19660218-19746878 GCA_023333625.1 Bothriochloa decipiens
ATATTGCAAGAATTGTGTAGCATATCTTTCTAGTTGCTAGTCTAGCTCTCTAGTGGTAATTAGTTGTAGTTATCTTGTTCACTAGGAGTAAGTTAGCAACCTAGACTTGTTGGTGTGATTAGATATCATAGCCTATCACTAGAATTGTGTAGGTGGCTTGCATAGCATAGTTGAGCTAGTGCTAGAAGGAGCTTCGCCATCTTAAGTACTAACTGGTTGTTTTAGTGCTTTGCAAGAAATTTTAATGGCTATTCACCCCCTCTAGGCATTAGGACCTTACAATGCCTAGGCGCTTAAGGCGCTAGGCAAGGCGACGACATACACATATCTTAATATACAATACCACTAGAAATTTGAAGCAAATCATACCGCATAATATCATAATAAATAGTGCTGCTAGAGCAGCAGTGCACAACATACATAGCAAAATAGCGAATGGAAATCTCTCCTCTTCCAATAACAACAAATTAGACTCTAGTGAGATAACATAATCTAAGCATGATCATTCAAGCAGTCCCTCGTCTCCATTCTAATTGCAGTGGTAGTTTTGATGCATGCTTTTGTATATCCAAAGCCACCAGCCAGATGTTTCTTCACCCTTTTTATACCTCCTCCATAAAATGAGACACCACACAGGGAGCATGCTATTACATCTTTGTTTTCAAGGTTTGGCCAATACGTATACTTCCATCCTGGATCCTCAAGATTTCCTTTTCGAGCTGGATCGGTCTTTGGATCCTAATCACTGGTGATGCAAGATGAACTTGCCATTGTGCTATTTACTATAAAACAGAGCAAGCAACAAGAAGCAGAGCAGTGGCTCAGAGAAGAACAGAAGAGAAGCGCATCTAAGAAGCAGAGTAAGGCTCAGAGAAGAACAGAGGAGAGGCGCATCTAAGCACAAGCAAGAAGAGAGTAGAACCAAGCAAGCAGAGGAGAGTAGGAAGGGACATCGAAACAGGAAGAGGGTGAGAGAGGCATGAATCAGGGACGGATCCTCATACCTGTGACGCGCAGCCTCTCTTTCCCTCTCGGAGGCTCACGGTCGTGGACGTAGCGGAGGTTCACGGACGGAGTGGAAGAGGACCGAGCGGCCTCTGCGAAGAAGTCGCGCGGATGGGGCGGCCTCGCGCGAAGAAGTCGCGCGGACGGGAGCGGCCTGGCGCGAAGAAGTCGCATAGACGGGAGTGGCATTGCGCGAAGCAGAGTTAGGCGGACGGGGAGGCTGAAACGACCTCGATTTCCGTGAAGGGAAATCCACAGAGCCGAAGTGTAATATGACCATTTAAATCACATTACCCGATAACAGTTGAATACCATAATCCATACATCGAACAAAAGGGTGCAATAGAGAGGTTTACAATAACTTATTACATCGCCACTTGGCGGAATCAGAGTTCATGCAGCATAACAATAAAAGCTTGAGGTGCGGAAGCTATCATCTTCGATCCAACTTGAGCGTAGGCACGAAACCCTCAATCGCTGTACTCCCCAGAGAACCTGAAACCAAATTTTCAGTACGATTTGTACTGGCCACACTCTCACCCTATGCATTGCTTTGTGGTAATTGGATGCAAAACATGGATATATCAAGAAGGAACCCATAAAGGCTGGGGTTTTCCTATGCAGGTAAACAAGTATATAAGTAATATAATAAACAAGTTTTAAACACATTCCCATCCCACAACACCCATCATCATCCATCTCTGATCCTCCATCCTATCTCCTCCAACACCATCTCAGACTTAAGTCGACAAGCCAACTCCCTCTCGGCTTGCCTCAGCGGCCCGCAGCCCTCAACCTGGCTCACGACCGGAAAACATACTCAGGGGAAGGTAGAATACTCCACTCTCTAGTCCGGTGCATGCAAAACTCAGGAAAGGTCCATAGCCAAAGAATTGGCATATGTATCGATCGATCAACCATACACTCTGCAGAGGTTTCACTAATCCATAAGATAACCATCATCGGTGTTGATCACCACCTAGGCAGATTCCGGGCACCTACTGCTATAGAACGATGCCACTCTACCATCCAGCTCTGGATCGCTAAAACTATGAAGAAAGCATGTATCCGCTCTCGTAGAGGATGCCATACCATGTACCCACTCCCGAAGGGGGTGCCATGATCGTCTCGGTAGGGTGTTAGCTTCATCCCATGCATATACCTTCCTATCACTACTCGCCTAGCAGTAGTGGCATCGATCTATCCAGCGGTTCGGCCGTCTCCCCCCATGGAGAGCGAGTGGAAAGCAAGAGATTCCTAAGGTCTAGATACCAGCGCAACAGTTCCTAAGTATGACCAAACCGGGGTATATTCATCAGGATTTATCTTTAACGTGCTACCACGGCACCTTCGTCCCGGGCTCCACCTCTCAGAGGATCACACCCAAAGACCACCATCACATCTCAGTTAGCCCGCCACAGGCTCCTCTCATGGGAATGTCCAGATCCATTCCCCGGCAAGACTTGCTCCAAAAGCTCATCATAGATCCCGGCTCGATCGACTCAACCCTCACCCTACTCCCTGCCGTAAGTTCCACCCCAAAACCCAGATACAGCATCATCAGCTCACATGCCCATCTGATCCATCAACTCACACATCCAGCCTGGCACCCTCTAGGTCTTCCCAGGGTTCATCACATCACATCAAAATATAAGTGAGTGAAGTATATATATATAAATATAGCAAATAAGCAAGTGGCTATCATAACAGTGGGTAAGCAGGTGAAAGTTTACAACAAGACAGGGCTCATCAAGTAATAATCTATCATGCAATCCTAACACAGGCAATGCATTATAGCAGCAGGAATTTAAAGCACTAGCCATACTACATTTGCCATGCGTAGTGGGATCTACGAGGTTGGATGAGGTGTGGCACCTTCACTGACGTAGCTGTCGGACTTCTCCTGGTAGTCACTGTTGTCAGACTTGTCCTCGCTCGAGCCTGTAACGAGAATTAATGATCGTGGGAGCAACCCCTAGAGATTAGCATAAAGAACAAATGCAAAATAGAAGATCCAAATGCACTCAAACATAGCCTAGATAGATAGGGCTCGATTTATAGAAAATTTGGATATGTGGATCGCATTTTTCAGAGCTTGTATGAATTAGTTATGAATTTTCAAATATTTAACCATTTTCTAAAAAGAAAAAGGGCTGTTTATTCTGGTGCTGACACGTGGCTGCTCGGGATCCACTTGCAGGTACTCAGTCCATGATCACCACATCCATCATCTTCTTGCCGAAGCGATCTCCTCCTCTGTTTCTTTCCCCACGGTGTGTCGAGGGGTCAAACTCGAGGGTTGGTGTGTCGAAGTGTCGAACTCAAGGGTTAGTGTATCGAAGTGTCGAACTCAAGGGTCAGCGTATCGAAGTGTCAAACTCGAGGGTCGGTGTATCGAAGTGTCGAACTCGAGGGTTGGTGTATTGAAGTGTCGAACTCGAGGGTCGGCGTATCGAAGTGTCAAACTCGAGGGTCGGTGTATCGAAGTGTCGAACTCAAGGGTCGGTGTATTGAAGTGTCAAACTCGAGGGTCGGCATATCGAAGTGTCGAACTCGAGGGTCGGTGTATTGAAGTGTCAAACTCGAGGGTCAGCGTATCGAAGTGTCGAACTCGAGGGTCGGCTCGAGCGCGTCCATTATCTTTTGTCGAAACGATCCTCTCCTCTATTTCTTTCCCCATGTTGTGTCGAGGGGTCGCACTCGAGGGTCGGCTCGAGCGTGTGATCCGTCTCGAACGAGGTCGGCTCGAGCACGCGGTCCATTTCTGATGAGACTGGCACGAGAGCGCGGTCCCCCCAAGGTCACATCTTGGGCGCGGGTCGTCGGTGACGGCGAGGTCGCCCAACCCGGCACCGTGGAGGTCCTCCGGCTTCATTAACCAATGAATCAGCTTTGCAGCAGCACGGTGACACATCCATGGCTTTCAGGTCGACAGCTTGCCTTTGGTGTGGTTCCTCCTCGGCGATCGGCGGTGGGGAAACCCTCGATTCCTGGTGCCACAGTGGATCTTTGGCGCCATTAACCCGCCCATCGGCTTTGGGACTTCACGACGGTCACGTTGATGGGCTTCAAGGCGGCGGCTTTGCTTCCGGTGATGAGCTCTACGGCGGACGACGGACGGCGGCTCAGCGACGACGGCGCTCGGTGTACACTTCACACCGAGTCACTCCAACTCCAATTGGTGGCGTAGATGGGCAATTGGAGTCACGCAGCACCTGCCCAAGGTGCCGGCGGTGACCAAAACACACGGCGGAGTCCGCGCAGGCAGCAACTCCCACGGCGGAGCTCCGGCGGTCCTCGGTGCACGGTAACGGCACTCCGAGAGGGCCACGGCTTCCATCTCCTTGTCCAATCAATGCAGCACGTCACGGCGAAGCTTCCCTACTTCTTCTTGCTCCTCGGGGTGGTCGGAGGTGGTAGGAAACGACAGTGAACGGCGGCGCTCTGGAGCGGCAGCGCACCGGCACGTCGACGGCAAGGTGGTTCGGGTCGGTGCTCCGGAGAGACAAATGCGGGGCTAGGGTGCGCACGGAGTCTGTCTCATCAAGGCGAGCATAGATCCGTGGTTAAAGGAGGGCAAAGCTCAACGGAGAGGCGGCTGGGTTCGCTGCGGCGGCGCTCGGTGCGCTGCGGCGGGCAAGGCGGTGCTCCGGTCCGGCATCCTCCCGATGCCATGGTCCAAGGGGGCTTGGCTGGCCTCGTGCGTGTGTGCGGGTGTGTCTAGAGGAAGACCGGCGGAGGTCTCGGCTTACGCGCTCCTAAGGCGGAGCGCCATGACCAGAGTAGCACGGGCGAAGATTGGGGAGAAGGGCATGGAGGAGGTGCTCCCCTGCGTGGGCGCGGATAAGAGGTGCGGTACAAGTCCAGGCTTCGACGTCCTTGTGGCTCCGGCTTGCGGTACGGTCTCCCCTTCTTGCTCCTGGCGTAGCAGCACGGCGGAGCTCCTCTTCTTCTCTAACTCCGGCGGCGGACAGCTTTCTCTTCCCCGCCTCCTTCTTCTCCTACCTCTCCTCCTCCTCCAAATTGGGCGGCTAAGGTTGCAATTGGGGTTCCACCGGAGTGGTGGCGGTGTCTGGGAACCCTAGAGCTCCGGCCCCTTGCTTATATAGGGTAGAGGCAGAGGTTGGTGGCCGACAGACGGCCGATCACGGCTCCGGCTCGATCAAGCGGCCAAGGAGGGGTCCAGGTCACCGGTGGGGTACTCGGTCGGGTCCACGAAGCAGTGGGAGGGAGCTAGCAGCGGCTGGGTGGCGAAATCCTTTACGGCGGCGTAGTTCACCGCAGCGGCAGCGCATGAGCGCGCGCGCGGAGGATTTCGCCCGCGGCCGTGGGTGCTTTGTGCAGGGCTGGTCGGCCGAGGTGGCGAGCGGGCGTTGGGCGATGCGAATCGAGCGCCGAGGCAAATTGCTTCAAGGCGACGCGGGGAACAGCGCCTGGCAACGGCGACGTCAGCGCGAGCGGCCGGTCGGGTGACCTCAGCGGCGCTTATGATAGGCGGGGTCCACGGCTGGTCCCGCCCGTCAGCGGCAGCGGCGGGCGAAGGCGTGGCGCGGCGCTTGCTGGGCCGCCTTGCTGGGCTGACGCAGCGCACGGGCGAGCAGCTGGGCCGGTGGGGTCGCTGGGCTACTCGGACCGATTGGCTTTTTTTTCCTTTTCTTTTTCTTTTCCTTTTTTATTTTCAAATACTTTTATATATACATATATATATGATGTGCTAAATTTGTATGACAAAGTAGTGGGTATACTTGGCCCTCATAATGTTAGGGTATTATTCTCTTAACATTTATTTGGAAAAATAATTATTATATTGTCATTTTTATTATTCAACACATAAACCAAATAAAATCCAGATCACTCCTTTAATGCAACATGATGCATAAACTATTGAAACATTAGATCAAAGCTATTGCCACATTGACATTTAACATATGAAACATTGAGCATTGACAAGAGACATTAATTAATTAAAAACACATGAATGCTATGCATGACATGATAGGGTTAATGCAAAGTTTAGGGGTAGATGATGACATGTTGCACTCATCACTCAGGGTTTTGTCGAAAAAATTTTGTAGCTCGGATTTTCGGGTTGTTACAGAGGCCTCGCGCAGACTCGGGTTCGCAGGCGCCACTGACCCGCTGCCGCTCGACGCCGATTTCAGGTGAGCCGCCGCGCTCTTCTCTCACCCCTCTCACCTCTCTCCCCTTCCCCCTCTTTGGACTGGCCCGAGTGAGGCGGATGCGCTTTGGCGGGAGATATAGCGCGCTACTCCTCTTTCCCGTGCTTTCACTCCTCTGTTTCGCCTGCGCGCGCGACGCGCCGCTATTTCTCCCGCACGTGGCATTTCTCCCCGCGCCGACACGGTTTTCGACTGCTGCGGCGTCCGCCTGGGTTGATTGGACGACTAGGCGACGCCATAGGTGCGATCCTCACGGCGAGCCTGACGCCCTGATTCAAATCTCGCCCAGACGCCAAGTCGTCGCCTAGGCGACGCCTTAAAAACTATGCATAGAACATCTCATGACTCGTGATTCATTAATATAGGGAAAATGATAAGTTGTACACCATGAAACATCTCGTTAACAATATGAGAATAATAAGAAAAATAGACTATACGGAACATCTAATGAACAATGGGACAATTCAAAATACACCATGCGACATGTCATACTACTGAAACAATAAAAAAAACATAATGAAACAATTGTAGTCTTATAAAGAAATACATCATCCAAAATACACCACGAAACATTTCATGAGTCATGAGTACTATCGAAACAATAGAAAATACGTTATAGTACATATTGTAGTCCTATTGAGGTAAAAAAGGAACCGTATTTTACGCAAACGAAGAACAAGTGAATTTATTTACCAAATCACAAAAAAGGAAAATAGAAATACACTACTCCCTCTGTTCTGAAATATAACACATTTTGTTTTGTATTGAGTTACACTGTTCGAAGTTTGACCAAATTTATATAAAAGAGCAACAATATTTATAATGTCAAATGAGCATAATTTGGTCAATTACGAGATATTTTTTCTTTACTTGTTTGATATGTTAAATAATAATACTTAGTTAAATTTAAACTAAATTAACTTGAACAAACTAAAATACACCATATTATAGGACGGAGAGAGTACAAAACAGAAGCGCACGTGGGATGCCGACTGGTCACCAGCAAAGATTATTGGCGGTGTTGATTAGCCTCTTCAGATGTTTTCGTACCAAAATTTCCACGCCTTTGAACAAATGCTTTCTCTACTCCTGCCGTGTCGCCTGGAAGAATAGAGAATGAATCGCAGATGACTCGGATCTGCATACCTTGCGTGGTCTGATGAGATCTATCCTCGCCCCATAATCGATAGTGGTGGTCCTCTTTGCATTGCATCTTTGTTGCTGGGGTGCTGGTCCTTTGCCTTTCAATTTCAGCGGTAGATAAAGCTGCATGTCCCCGACCGGCCGACTGACTCACTCACCGAGCATTCATAGTGGAACTGGAACATCAGCTGAAATTCATGGCACTTTCTCCGCTTGTATACTTGCTTCATTGCTTGTCATTTATATCTTGTCAAGCTGCTCCTTGTACGATTCCTTGTGGGGTGGATTTTGATTTGATCTCGATACCATGAGGTCACGTGTTTACCGGGCGGATTGCTCATCGGTCTAAATAATCTGAAGCTTATCCCCTCAATGCACGTTACCGTTTTCACGTTCTAATGCCATGCTTTCATAGCTATTCTTAACAATCAATAATGTTATTAACAGGTTTCTTACAAAAAACATTTTTAATTAATATACGTAGCATATATATAACTCATTGTATTTGACATACTCCTAGTATATATGCCTGTAGATATTACTCGCCAAAGTATTATTCATGCATACACACTATATATTGTAAATTAATTTAGACTACATAACTAAATAATTTAGAGACTACCAATAATTCAGTAGATTATATATTGTAAATTAATATACAATACCCATCAAATTCGGCATATGGGAAGGGGAAGAAACGCAATTTAGGATGACCTAAATTAATTATCTCGCTAGGATCATTTGGATCTGGTTGCTAGACCTAGAAATATATTATGGAGGTAGTATGCTCGAATAGAGCCCTTTCAATTTTGGCATTTGATGTCTTTTGGTCACCCCCAAAACCAGTGAAGTTCATTAAAATTTGATGAAATTTTACTTTCTTAAAATTTTTGGAAAAAAGAACTTCAACAGCCATGATTTTCTTTTTTTTTATCAAATTAGGCATATGGGAAGGGGAAGGAACACGATTTAGGATGACCGAAAGTAATCATTTAGATTTGGTTGCTAGACCTAGAAATATATATATTATGGAGGTAGTTTGCTCAAATAGAGCCCTTTCAATTTTGGCATTTGATATTTTTTTGGTCACCTCCAAAACTAGCGAAATTCATGAAATTTTGATGAAATTTTACTTTTTTTTTTGGAAAAAAAGAACTTCAACATCCATGAGTTTCTGTTTTTTATCTAAAAAAACACTAGCATAATTTATGAGTGCACATTTATTGAGTAAAAGAACATGCACCATAAACAATGGAAAATATGAGTCATTTATTTATCACAATAAAGAACACACATTTGTAATATAAATTTCAGCAATACAGAATTCGATCACCAAAATAGCTATTTTTATTTACTTCAGGAGACAATCAAATTATTCGAGAGGCCAAGTGCATACTATGGCTGTAACAGAGGTTATTATATACACAAATGGGTTCTGCGTTAGTCATTTCTCATTTCCCTGTTCTGTATGCATCACTTAAAAGTGCCATGTAGTGCCATGTATAGTGGGCTCCATCATCATATTTTGAACTCTGAAGTCTGAGGTGAAAAGGGAATGAACGCCCTGTTCGTTTGGTTGTTTTTGGCTGGCTGATTCTGGCTGTTGCTGATTTTTTATGGGAGAAAAATACCGTTGAATGTCTGGCTGGTTTAAAGTGGGTGGATCTTAACAGGATCGTGCTGTTATTTCTACTGTACGTTCTGCGGTGGTGGTACGACGTCAGTACATTCTTGAATGAGATGGAGGCGATCAGTAATCGAGCATTGCGCCAGCTTTCATTCCCCTTGTACAAATATATATATATATATTGATCATTTTAGCAAGAATTCTTTGGGTTTTTAGAAATGTCTCGATGAAGTAGCATGAGGCTTGTAAACAATGCTTCTTTGCGTGCTTCCCTCCCGTTCAGTCGTTCAGCCTGAAGGCCTGAACAATGGGGCGGTACATTCTACAATCTTGTACATGATGAATGAATATACGAACACCAGATGAATGGCCATGCCTTGTTCCTCAGCGAACCAGGATGACATGGTCTTGCTGGTGCTGTTCCTGACCGTGCAGCCGGGTCAATCTCAACGCGTGTCTCCTCTGCTCCTGCAGCACCCACCATACAGAATTACTACAGGTCGTCAGTGACAAGAAAAAAAGCGAAATCATTCAGCAACCTAGCACCTGTTTCACCAAATGCTGTTTCCCTTCAGCAGAAGCAGAACAACCCCTAACGGTATTTATTCAGAAGTGGCATGGTAATCGGTGGACTAACCTGGAGCAGCTGCAGGCGGTACTGCCTCTGTCCCTGCTGGATCACGGAGATGAGCCTCATGACAACGTAGAACGGAAGCAAGATCCCACTCGCCCGCAGCAAGTATACCTTCCATTCCAAGACAAGAGAAAATTCAGTTTTCCGTGCAAATCAAAAGAAGCATTCGTTCATTCATTCAGGTTGCCGAGTAGGGCTTCTCACTGTGAGGAGGCTGAAGGCGAACTGGTTGGCCGCTCCGAGCGTCACCACGGTGACCAGGTGTCTCAGCAGCAGGACGATCGTGAACTGCAGGGCGACAGACAGAATGCCAAGTTCAGACTTCAGACACGATGCAGGGTCTGAACCTGAAACTGAAACCGGAAATGCGATTGGGTTTTTTCTGTCAGTCAAGCACGTACCGTGACGGCCACGGAGCGGCACCACGACGCGCTCCTGCCGGCGGCGCGGGCGCACTCGGCGTACTCCGGATCGCTGGCTCCGATCAACGCCGCGTCCACCTGCAACTCCTCCTCCTCCTCGGGCTCGTACTGCAGCCTGGGCACCTCCACGCTGTCTCTGCACACCACACCACACCACACCACGCAAGCACAGATCAGCAACGCGCCAACGCTTGTGGTGGTTGGCGATGGCAATGGCAATGGCTGGTAGTAACAGTACTGGTGGTTGCTGAATAGCCCCAGCTCGACAACAGATTCCACAAAATTTTCTTCTTGTTGTGAACCGGATGCCATGCGTTTGTCCTCGCCCGTTACATCACGTTGCAATTAGAATTTTTTTTTTGAGTAACGTTGCAATTAGAATTGCGAACCCATGATTGCAACTACTGATGGTTTGACTCCTGTGCCAACGGTGCAGGACAGCGGGTGGAGTGCATGGCACGGTTTGCATTGGTCTACTCCAGCAACAGTGCAGGGGCATCGGCATCATCTTATCTGCCATCTCATGCGGCGAAACTATGATTGGGACCCAACCGGTGGACGGTGGTTGGATTGGCTAAGGCTGGGACGGACCCACCTGGCAGCCACCCGGCCCCCTACTCTGAAGAACATGCTGCGACAGCTGCCAGAATGGAATGTGCCTGACCAGCACAACTGTTTGATCAGAATGCTTGTTCTCTTGCTTGCAGATGATGACCCTGCACGCCTGTGACGTACTACAGGCCATGCCATGGACAGGCAGACAGACAAACATCTTGGAATTTGGCTGGTGGTCGTCTAAGAGGCTGTCTTCGCTGGCAGATTCCATTTAATCAATCAATGGAAGATAAAGATAGGTTGGTCAGGTCAGCAACTTATTCGCGAGATATACAGATGAGGATGCCACTCGGTTACAGATGAGATAAGGATGCTAAACAAAAAAAAATGAAAAAAAAAGAAATTGCCGAAATGGTTGTTCAGCAAGGGACATTTGCAGACACACACTCGTTGGTGAGGTTCTGACTTCTGATGACAGTTTATTTATTTTATTATGGAACATCTAGAACTGGCCTACAATTAAACACAACATTCGCGTATCAATACCATTGACATTTACGAGACAGGCAGAGAAAGAGAGAGAGGCACACCTGATGGTGACGGCGACATCAGCAGGTTGGGTTTTCTTGGGAGGAACGGTGTAGCCCGGCTCCAAGTTCTGTCAGTTAAAAAAAAAACACGTAGCTTTGATTACTTGGACTCTGAGAAAGGTACAATACTTTGCTACCAAAAAAAAAAAAAAGCACTTGCATGCTGTGATGTGTGATCAACAAGGGAGAATTGCTCAGAAGATACTAGTCTTCACGAAGGCATTGCTCATGTCATCCGTGCAGAATTTGTTCAGGGGAAAGGCGGAGGCTGATCACATAAATTGCTTAAACTTCGATCAGATTAAATTTTCGTCTAATCCAGAACAAGTTGAGGACAGGGGAAACTTCCATGCATAAAAACAGTGAGGAACGGAGAACATGCGAAAGGAATCGGAAAAGAATTATTCGGGCGACAAACCTGAAGGCAAATCTCGCAGATGGTGCTGCCCTTCTCGTCGCACCATCTCTGCACGCATCCCCTGTGAGCATACTGCAGGCAGGCAGGCAGGCAGGAGCAACACATCATCATTCAGTCAGATGGACTTAACCGGGCGGCGATCAGGTGAAGCGAATCCATGAGACAGAGAGAACAGAACAGAGCAGCGGGTGGGAGAGAACAAGAGCCCATCGGTCGATCGATGCGCATGCGCATATATAGCCGCAGAGCACAGAGCACAAGGGCATACCTTGAGGGAGCCAGAGCAGGCGCAGGGCGACTCCATGGCGGCGCGCCGGTCGTCCTCCTCGTCATGGCAAATCCTGCACTGCCGCAGCCAAGAGTAAGACGAGCACGCCGCCTCCTGCTCCATCTCCATCTTCTTCTTCCTCCTCGCTCGCTCTCTCTCGATTCCCAAGCTCCTCCGCGCTCTCTGACTCCGCTCTGGTTGTTGTTGTTGGCTGCTTTGCCTTTGCTCCCTAGCTGGCTCCCTCTCCGGCTCTCCATGAGCGTTAAATAATCTCGAGGAAGGAAGCAACGGACGCAAATGCAAAAGGGATGCGGGGTGGGGCCCACCAACACCAGGAACGGCCACGACAGCTCCTAGTTCGCCCCGGTCCGCCGCATCACGCATGCCATGGCTCCGGTTAGCATTCCTCCGGTGCGGACCACCGATGTGCGATCTGGGGGGCTTGATGATGCAATGCACGCGTCCCTGCGCCTGCCGTTCTGCGTGTATACACACACACACACACACACACACACACATGTGCTTGTATGAATGAAAAAAATTTGTTGCCATACTGCCAACATACGTGTGTATGTGTGTGTGTATTGGCGGTAGTACTCAACTGCTACTTTCTCCTGTGTCAGACTTCGTTCCTTGACGACAACGGTAGTGTGCTTGCTACTTTCGTTTTAAATTTCTTAATAAGAAATTAGGCAAATCCAGATCTAAGGCCATCGAAATCGTGGATTTCCAAGTCCAATAAGACTATTCCCTAAAAAAAAGTCCAATAAGACTAGAATTATAGAATTGTAGACAAAATAACACTCCCGCACTTTCAAATTCAAATTTATTATAAATTGTATTGGCTTTTTACATACATATGCAGTGTGTTTTGGTCTGGGGATCAACCCTGACGGCATGAGTTCGTACTGAATCTGATTGTCAGGCGTTTTTACGAGAAATGGATGGGTTGCAGAGATTAGCTTGCGGAAGCTCACGCGCCACGGACCTACGACATCAAACTAAACAACACGTCAGGTTTGGTTCTAGGATTTGATGATTTCGGACTAATGGTCTACCAAACCAAACACACCCATAAATCCAAAAAAGTTATGGAAGAGTCACTTGTCGTAGGCGAGTGGAGGGGGTTTGTTTACAAGTCTAGCATGGCTAAATAAATTTATTTGATAAAATGTGGAAGGAGATCTTAGAGCTTTTCGGAATATATTTTACAAAGAATTTAGTGTACATATATTTATAAGCTTAACTAAGGTCGTTACTGAAGTCTACTTGATTTACTAGTACAAAAAGTTACTATAGAAATGGTGAAATTATCTCTTCAGCCGCGGTGTTCCCAACCGTCACTATGCCAGCGACGGCAAAGATCAAGCAGCTATAGCGACGGGTTTTTAACCGCCCCTGAAGATAGATTTTCAGAGACGGTTAAATTAAGACAACCGCCTCTGAAGATGATTTTTAAACATTAAAAACAAGCTCGCCGGCGGCCATGCTGCCATAGCTGGCCAGCACGCCGGTGCCGAACCACCACGCATGGCCATGGCTGCCTCGTCTTTCCTTTCAAGCCATGGCCGCCGTTGTCCCTTTTGCCTGCGTTCAGCCATGGCCGCCGTTGCTGCCATGCCTGCGTTCAAGCCATGGCCGTTGCTGCAAGCCGGGCCATTATTGCGTTGTCTTGCCTTCAAGCCATAGCCCCCATTGCTAGCACGTCATACGATGCTGTGTTGAACACAAGAACAAGTGAGAGACAAATAATACACAGAAAGTGAAAGATAAGAGAGAAGCATGATAGCGTACTTGCACGCAGGATGCCGAAGTTGCACGCACCACGAATCGGCGTTGCGCAAGCCGGAGTTGCGTGCACCATGTATGAGATGCTCGCTCCATGACATGCCGTTACGCCAGCCGGAGTTGCGCGTACCAGCCCGCACAGCCACGCCGTTGCGCCAACCGGAGTTGCGCAGACTAGTCCACACAGCCACGTCGTTGCGCCGGCCGAAGTTGTGCGCACCAACCTGGACTGCTACTCCAGTGGACATGTTGTTGCACGGTGTCTTTGGCAATGCATTTCAAGAGAAATGAGGAAGAAGAAGATGGAGAGAGGAAGCCGGAGAGTTGAATGAGTTGAAGAGATAAGGATTGCTCTTGCTGTGGTGCTCAGAGTATAAGGACACACTAGTGGGTCCCATACACATGGGTCTGAACATATAAACAGTCTGAATCACTCTTTTACTAAAATTTTGAACAGACTGCGCACGAAAGAAATTTTTGGGACCACTATATTTGGCTTGCAGAATAAAGAAAAGAAAGCATTTTTCTATGGTACGCATGTTAGTTTTTCAGGTATCATATATCACATTAATTTTTTTGCCACGCATTATTATACAAATATAGTATACCTATTTTTATTTTGCATTATGTTGTCACGTTGTAATACTAATTAATAAAAGTCACGCACATATAATGTCAAATTTCTTGTATTGTTGCCTTCAAAGTGTAATGTGCATATGTCTCATTTGCTAATGCATACACGTACAATTATTGTGTGCACTTATATTAAATGATCGGAGGTAGTAGTTCTCGTTGATACATACATGAAAACATGTGGCACATAAATAATATATGCATATATTTTTTAAAAAGTATATATGGTTGGCTTGTTTAATAATGGTCATATGAAAACTTGTTGTGCATGTTCTATTCAAAGGATGCACTAGCTTTGGTTTGTGCTTCGTTTACATCACACTTATGACTGAAAAGAAAGAATAGTTGGTGAGTTCTAATATACTAGGTTCTTGGTTTGTAAATTCTAAACTGATAAATATATCAGTTCATAGAAGTACCACTATGTCCTACGTGGATGATAGTCTGGCCAATCCATGTTTCTATACGAAGGACAGTCAGACCCATCCTATTTCCACGCATAGGACAGTCCGGCCGATCCATATTTTCATGCGGAGGCTAGTCCCGCCGATGCCATATTCCCACGGTAGGATAATCCAACTTTCTGACTAAACCTCTGATTTCAAAAGTTGTGGTGATTAGATAGTATAAACTTCCTGAATAATTAACCAAAAGTTAAGAACTAGTTAGCTCTGAATAACAACTTGTTGCTGTATTTTTGTATGGTCTGTATTTCTATTTCTTGTAGCCTTCCAATTCTAGATGTCCTCTCTTATGCTAAGGATAACAACAATTGACCAGTCTATCATATTTTATTTATAATTGGACTCTTTGTTTTTAACAACATTGGTGTTTACATGGAGTTAACTGTAATAATATGTCTGTATACCTGTATTTGTGTTTCTATCAAAGCATTATAGTTCCTTCTATTGGATCTTGCTACACAACATATACTTGTAAAAGTGTTACTGAATTACAAAAGTTGGTGCTATAGCCTTCAATTTTCAAGCATTTAATTTATAGTTTTACGCTTGGTTCAATATTAAAGACTTAGAAAATTTCTTGGAACTTCTTTGATGATCTAGCCATGCAGTTGAGAGAGTTGAAGAAATAAGAATACAGGAAGATAATGATTGCTCTGGTAGTGGTGCTCGAAAGATAAGGATACACTGATGGGTCCCATGCACATAGGTCTGAACACGTGAACAACCTGGACCACTCTTTTGCTGAAATTTTGAACAGGGTGCGCGCTAAAATTTTGAGCTGCATGATGCGCACACTGAAAATCGATTTTCTGAGGCGGCTCTCCTAAGACAACCGTATCTAAAAATCACTCATTTTCAGAGGCGGTATTCTTAGGAGAGCCGCCTCTAAAAATTATTTTTCAAAGGCGGTTGTCTTAAAAGAATTATCTCTGAAAATCACACATTTTTAGAGGCGGATTTCCTAATGAAATCATATCTAAAAATTGATTTCTAGCATCGGTTGTATATCTACAACGACTTTCGCAAAGGTTAGTGTCGGCGTGCTATGTTAGCCGCCTCTATTAAAAATAAAGGGCGTTACTGATGTAACTTTTTGTATTAGTAATTTATGCATTAACTAATGCAACACAAAATGGCAGTCGACCGGTTTCGTTGCATAATCGAAGAGGCAGAAAAATACAAGAACCCCTAGACACGCAAAATGGCAGTCGATCGGTTTTGCTGTGCAACCGGGTTGGTGAAGCTTTTGTCTAGGAACAATCAGCCAACAACCGAGCAGGGATACGATGGTTCTTGGTGGCCAATCGAGTGCCTCTAAGGCCCCCTTTGGATGGTTGGAAACCAAAAGGATAGGAATAGGCAAACCGTAGGATTCGAGGTGGCACGCTGGTCTCATCCCGTGCGAACAGTACAAACGCAGGAGCGCCTTTGGCACATATAGGAAACATTCCTCCGTCTCCGTTCAAAAAAAAACTCATCTCCTGCGCGGCTCTCTCTCTCCTTGCGCTCGTGTCGTCGTCGACCCCTCCGTCCCTGGCCCCCGCGCCGTCGTCCTCCACCCCGTCCACTCCCCCCGCGCCCTCGCCCTCCTCCTCCCCTTCCTCCCCAGGGACGCCGCCCACCACCCCCTCGCCGGCACCGCGCGTGTGAGCCTCAGGGCCACCAGCACCGCGCCCCCTCCCCTCTCCTCTCCCCCACGTGGCTGCCTGGCGGCGGGCGGCGTGGGCGAGCTCCTCCCCTCGGCGGCCTGGCGGCGCGGGCATGTGTGCGGCGGGCGAGGTGGGCCCGCTCCCTCAACCGGCGGCGGCGGCGCGCGGCGGGTCTGCTCCTCCTCCAACGCACGAGGCTAGGTTGCTACGGTGGTGGCGCGAGCCCAAGGTGGGCTCGCGGCTTTAGCGACGGTGTGGCCCAAACCGCGAGGCAGTCTGCCAGGCTCGCACCGAGTAGGCGACGGGCGAGCGGGGCGAGCAGTACTGCCGCGTGTGGCGGCACCGGCGTGGTAAGCAGCGGCGGAGCAGGCTCCTGTTCTTGAGTTTTCCCTTTCTTTTTTTCTTCTCTCTGTGTGCTAGCGGGAAGACGAGCGGTGAAGCGACGCCGGCGAGCGGGAAGACGAGCGAGCGACGAGCGCCATTTTTCCGCCAAGAAAGTTTTCAAGAAGTCCGAGCTCATTTTATATTCCTCAGGAATCAGGCTACGGGATTGCAATCCTAAGGAATATTTTGCTTTACTTTCTTGCCAACCAAAGGGCTAGATAGAAAAAAATCCTTAGGAATGTGAATCCTCCAAAATTCCTGTGCCAATCCTTCAATCCTAAGGGGGCCTAAGTCACTTTTAGAAAGAGATCATACATGACCAACGCTAGATGCCAAATAAAACAGTGAGGCGACTCTCGTTTTTGCTCATCTCTACTTGTCTGTCACATTATTCGATGGACAATCTCACAAATCCTACCGTTGCAAAGGTTTCCTTACCGCTGCAGCTCTCTCTCTCTCTCTCTCTCTCTCTCTCTCCAATTTAGCTACAAGCCTGTGGCAAAAAAAGTGTCGTGTCTTGCCATCTATCGACCTATAGCTGAATATTCCGGCAGCTAGACAAGCTACTATACTCGTGAAGAATGAAACTGATCGAAAATTTTAATGTTCCTAGCCGACTGTTGAACATGGTAATAGGAGCCAACAGCAGTCCATTTGAAACCTTGTGCTTGTGGTAGTATGCCGGGCCCACTTGCCAGATTAGGATAGGATGACTTTTTTGTAGTTTAGGACCAAGGAGAGTATGAATGTTCCAAGGGCAGATCGATCGAGCTGGCTACCAACTAATCTGGTCGGCCACTTAGTGGATAATTTAGTGACACTATCGTCGTCATACCGATGTGGAGATCGAATCATGTCAACAGGCACCAGCTATATGTACAAGGCCAACTGGACAGGGAGAGATGGAGGCCATGCACAACTACTGGACACATGGCGGTAGTAGACTAGTGTCATCCAACTCCTAACCTTTGACTTGGTGATTATCTCCTACTACTAGTAGGAGTACGTGCTAGTGATTGGTTTAGGCCTCTACGTACATTTAGCAGCCGAACGGAACCTGCTAGGTACCGTGCCTTTGAGTAAAGAATAGCACAATCTGTGGAAAATTATTGTAAACAAAGATTGAGGCTAGCTAGCTATGAAGATGTAGCCAGCAACCGGCGGCTGGCGAGGCACCGATGATGATCAAATGAAACCAGCTGTACCGCAGATTCTGTTGCTCTCTGTTACTGTACCTTTTTTTCGGGCTTTCGGCTTAGCATAAAGTTGTTCACAATTTATTGTCATTTTTCACACATTTATTGTCATTTTTCACACGTTTCCTATATGTCACATGTCTAACTTCACAACGTCACTATGTGAAATAGAAATAGAATGTGAACTAAGCCTAGCCTCTTTGTGATGAAACCTGTCCACCTAGACTTAAGCCATCGACTTGATACGGGTGCACTTATTTTTCTGGATTTATTTTAGGATTTAAGGACGTTGTACTTTCAGTGGACAACAAAACACGTAAGTTGACTTCGTCGGTCTCAAGATGTCGTAAAAAAAATCTCGAGATGTGCCAGCATAATTTTCGGGTGTGCTTATAAAGATATGATTTTCTTACGTGTGTTTGTCGGAGCGAGTGTGTGCGCGTGTTGAGTATCTGTGTATAAAGCAGGAATATTATTGCTTCAAATTAAAGTTCAAAGTCCAATTTTGCGACTATTCATCCTCACAGAATTTTATTTGCTTGGGACCCATTTTTATTGCGAAGTACATAAGAACTTTGAAGTAGCATGATTTGAATCTATCGTTATTAGACACCACATGACACTGTATTTAATAATACAGTAATAATAAAAATGAAGCTTAGGCCCCCTTTGGCTCACGGGAACCTCGAAGGAAAAACGTAGGACTTGAAGAACGCAGGAAACCATTCCTCTAGAACGCAAGTCCGATTCCTCTGCTCCAGGTATAAAAAAAAAAGATTCCTCTGCTCCCGTCCCCTCTTCTCCCTCTCAGTCTCCCTCCTCTCCGTCCCTGCGAGCGTGGTGGCGGTCCGACCTCGCGAGCGCGGAGGAGCGGCGCGGCCTCACGGCGGTAGCCCGGCCTCGCGAGCGTGGAGGTGCGACGCAACGGTGGCCCGGCCTCGTCTCCTCTCCCGGCGGCGTCACGGTCGGTCGAGCTCACAGCGGCGGTGGCGAGCTCCAACAGCGTCGATCCAGCTCCGTCCGCGCGGATCCTCCTTCCCGGCGGCCCTGCTGCGCCCCCACGGAGAGAGAGAAAGTATGGGAGAAGCAGCGCGGGCGGCGGCGCTCGGCCCCAGACGGCGTCTCCTTCCTCGGCTCCGTCCACCGCGGGATGCTGCCATCGACGCCTCCGTATCGCGCGCACTCGGCTACCTCTGCTCCATCACCGCGTTCCTGGGCGCACCGGCTGGGGTGCGGGAGCGGCGCGAGCTCTTGACAGCGGCACCGCCTCCCCTGCGCTCCACCGCGCCGTCCATGGCAGAGCCGCCGGATCCGACACCGGCAGCCACGGATCCAGTGGCGTGGAGGCCAGATACGTGCGGGGGCGACGCAGCCGCCTCATCTTCCTCCTCCGGCGTGGCGGGCACGACGAGGTGGATGGTGGAGCCCTGTGCGGCGGCGGGGGCTTCACCGGCGGCGGATCGGGATCCGGGGCCTCCGGCGGTGCGCGGCGGCAACAAGATGCTGGACCGGGGCATCAACAAGGCCATCGTGCTCGGGCGTACGGCGCCTTCCTCGGACTTCGTGAAAACAAGAGCTCTGGGTGGATTGTTTATTTCCTGTGTTTCTGTGAGAATGAACGAATCCTCCGGAACGAATCCTGCGGGACGATGACGTCATCAATCCTGTAGGATTTGATTCCTTTGTTTCTCCCGCATTTTGACCCGTGAACCAAAGGGGCCCTTAGTGGCTTAACAACTGTGGGGCCCAAAGGAACCCACCACACTAGCCTTGGAACGGCATTAACAATAAATTAATTATTGCAGTACTGCTAAACGGTAGTGGGTGGCACGGAACGCCGACACGTCGGATGATGACCGAGGCGCACCAGCCGCCGCCCAAAGATAATCCACCCGGCCACGTAGCATTACGTCATGTCGCCGAACGTTCGTTAGACGAGTGACGTGCCGACGTGACGCACGGGTCTTCCAGAGACACGCGTACGTGGCACCGACCCCTCACTCTCACGCTCACGGCTGTCCTCCACAGCGGCGCCACGTGTCCCTCCGGGTGCGACGACTTTTCTAATTACTCAATTACAATGACTTTCCTTGGTTTTGGATAGGGTCACTGCAAACGTGGTCAGTGTACACGACTACGACCAGTACTTCCTCCGTTCCGTAAATAAAAAAATATTTTTAAATTTTATATTTCGTATTTAACTATTTATCTTATTTAAAAAAATTAATATATATCATTTATTTTATTATGACTTATTTATAATTATATATATTTTTATAATAATTTATATATTTTATTATTTATATAAAAAATTAGATAAGACGAATGGTCAAATAGTAACCATAGAAGTTAAAAATATTTTTTTATTTATACAACGGAGGCAGTACTTCATAGAAGATACTGTAGCATCCGAATTCCGGAAGGGAAGGGATGAAGGCATGCCAGGCAATCGACGAGTGTTATGTAGAAGCACGCGACGCAACGAATCGTCGACTACTGAACTCCGAAACAAGAGAATTCCGTGAGCCCACGGAAGCACAGCGTACACTCATCACGTCACATGGTTTTCCAATTTCTATGTAATAATAGTTGTAGCTTGGTCATGTTTCGAGAAGCCAGCTCTTTTGAATCGTAAAGCTGATCAAAAAGATCTTTTTTTACACCACTTTCAACACCAGAAGCCATAGACCATCTTTTAACGATGCCATGATATCAAATCCCTATTCATTTGAACTTATACATAGTTTTGTTTTCACAACAAAACAACGTAAATCAACTTATCAGCCGCCGCAGAAACCGTTAGAAGATCAACTCAACTCAAAGTTGAGCAAACCATGAGATTAGGCGAGAAAACCCTGCACGTCAATGTCGATGAAATACAGATTTGGTCATGTGGATGATTTTGTACTACGCTGCTCTCTAATGCCGGAATTTAGGTGTTTGGTTAGGTCCTTTCGTCATGGAGCACAAGAGTGGAAAGGGAATGTCGCCCAACGTGGCCCAAGATATGAACAATGCACAGTGAACAGAGCATGCTGCTCCTACAACAGGCCCCCGACCTGCTTGACTCTGGATGGATCACAAGCAAAGCCCAAGAAAGCATGCGATTGCTGCACTACAAAACCGTGTGCGTGCCTGGGTCAAATTCAAGACCCAAAACAGCTGCCGCTGACCGCAGTATCACCATTCTCATCCATGTCCCGTGTCGCGGTCTGGTGCAAGGAACGCGCTCCTCGAACTAGGTAGGACATCGCATGGGCATTTGGATCAAGAACCGAGAAAAACCGGGTGAGGCTGAGCAGAAACCCAGCGGCCGCCGCGGGCTCCCAAACCCAGGGCAGAGTCGCACAAGAGCCAGGGCTTTCTTTATCTCTTTTACAGCAGACTGCCCGGCTCTACTCAATTCCCGGTCAATTGTTCTCACTTCTCACCCCCAGCAACAATCCTTCACCGATCTTGGAGTACATGGAAGCTGCCGCCGTCGCCGCCGCCTCCGGTGCCGAGCGCCGCATCATGGTGGCCGTGGACGAGGGCGAGGAGAGCCTGCACGCGCTCAACTGGTGCCTCGCCAACGTGGTCTCGCCGGCAGGAGGCGACACGCTGCTGTCTTCCACGCCCGCCGCCCGCGCCCGGTCTACGCCGCCATGGACAGCGCCGGGTACATGATGACCTCGGACGTGCTGGCGAGCGTCGAGAGGCACGCCAACGCCGTGTCGGCGGCGGCCGTCGACAGGGCCAGGCGCGTCTGCGCCGACCACCCGAGCGTCGTCAAGGTGGGGAGACGATGGTGGAGAGCGGGGACCCGCGGGACGTCATCTGCGACGCCGCCGACAAGATGGCCGCCGACCTGCTCGTCATGGGCAGCCATGGGTACGGCTTCATCCAGAGGTGAGTCAATGACATTGACACGTGCTAGTAAATATTTAAGTCGCTGTCTCTCCTTGTTCAAAACTACTGGACTCCACAATCGGATAAGGATTAGTACACACTCGGTAGAGGTCGACAAGTGATGCTTCAGATATTTTTCTTGGCCTGCAATTACCCTCTGCAGCAACAATCTACTCACTCGTTTATCTTCGGCCCTGTTTAGATGCTGAAAACTTTTTAACTTTACTATTATAGTATTTTTATTTGTATTTGACAAATATTATCCAATTATGGCTTAACTAGGTTTAAAAGATTTATCTCGTGATTTACAACTAAACTATGTAATTAGTTATTTTTTTTTCTAAATTTAATGTTCTATACATGCGGCTAAAAATTGATGTGATAGAGAGAGTGAAATAATTTAGAATTTTGGGTGTATCTAACAAGGCCTTCGTTTCAATTGAACATTGCTGCAGGGCGTTCTTAGGCAGCGTCAGCAACCACTGCGCGCAGAACTGCAAATGCCCGGTCCTCATCGTCAAGAGGCCCAAGGAGTAGAATGCTCCTCACATCACTTTTTACGCTACAGTTTAGCAAAATGTGCCATGACGAGCTACAGCTTAGCCAATGTGCCATGGCGATTATGTGGCACCATTTATGTACATATTTCGCATCTCATTGCATGGCAGTGTCTCTTGTAGTTCAACAACAATGATCCAAGCACTAGTTTTCTGCTGGAATAAGATGTTCAGACAGATTATTTCGCCAATTACTGTACTGTATAATATTTCCTCTTGCATTTGCAACTCTTGTTTTGAGAAAAGCGTCATTCATATTCAGCTGATTGAGAGCTTCCTTAACCTTTGGTTGCCTCGACGAGCGATTAGGCATCTATGAAATCTGAATCCAGCTGATTGAGAGCTTTAATCTTTGGTCGCCTGGACGAGCGAGTAGTCATCTCTGAAATCCAAATGCCAAGTGGTTTGGCCTTAGCTGTTTGTTTCTGCTAACACAATAATATCAAAACACTGCTCCACATAACAAATGCAATGCAACCTTTAAACGTTCCAGGCTTCAAGCAAGCTCCGCTAATCTAAAGTTTCCAATGTGTTTCAAGCCCATCACAACCAAATTTCACGTCTTCAACTGATGCCTCCCATAGTCGCGTCAGTTTATCTACTCAATCATCAGGCAACTGTTTTCCGAGCACCAAAGCAGCAGCCAGAGGTGTCAAACTGTAGAAACCTAACTTCAATGGCAGTAAACAATGCTTAACACTCAATCCCCGCGAGATAAAACATTAAGCCACATCATAAAAAGGTTAACCTCCAATGCACATAGCGTAAGTAATGAACACAGAATAGAAAGTACACCGCAATTCAAAAGGTAGCATGAACTTCAAAACATAATTATCATAATAACACTTCGGCAGCAAAAGGTCCTTGCCATCATACATAACACCATTTAAGTTCCATTTTTAGCAAAACTCCAGATCCCAAGGTAGAACTGAGCTAAAACAGAGGAAACAACCATGATTTTCTTCCTACTCCTCAGCTTCAGCCTCACCAGCCTTCTTGTTGCCCTTCCTTGAATACCTCAGGTTCCTCAGGAACTTGGGGTCCATCTACAAACATGGTCAAAGTAAAAGGTCAGTTGAAGAGCAAAAGTCGATATGCATCTCAAGCTGCTGGAGGGCATGGAAAATCGGCAAAAGTAATAGTTGTGTTGCATCTCAATACAAATAGCATCCTAAATGAAACACAACAGGATTCAAGGTTGTGCAATTGCTCAGGTAACGCTCAGGAGGAAATGTGAAGAATATTTCCCAGGTTCATAGAGCAGTAATCTGCTCTCAGAAGGTATGATGTCTCATCATAGCAACAACCTCAACCTCCAGAGACGAAGATCAGATACAACTTCAAAGTAGTGTCCAAGTAACACTCTAGTAAAGTAAAACTCTACTAAAGTAATATACTCAACTGGACCAACATGAACAAAAACATTATGAAGATTATCTACACACCAAAGACAAGAAAAAAAGGGCGTACCCAGTGCCATAGGCTCCCGCACTGCGGGGTCTGGGGAAGGGAAAATAGCCAACAGCCATCCCTGCACAAATGTGCAGAGGCTGGGGCTTGAACCCTCGACCTCTTGGTCACAGACGGTAAAGCTCTACCGCTTGCACCAGGGCCGCCCTTCACCAAAGACAAGAAAAAGAGCTGCAAAAATTCATACACACAACAGCAGCAAACAGGCACTAAATATGTTTTCAAATCACAAGTAGAAACATTTTCTGGCAGAGTAAGACAAAGGGTCAGAGAGAACTTAAGTGGGCTAGGATGTAAAAAACTATGCACCAAATCCTTTTGATAACTGATTACAATATGTTTAGAAAATCAGTTGACTTCCCATTACCACTCTAAGAGACTTCACAAATGGCTTAGATATTTCATCCTAGAAATGATTAGCAGCATTAGCTAGTACCACGTGATTGAGCCACTACTAGCAGGTAACACGGCACTGGAACGGACCATGCAAAAACAAATGAGCACTTTAGCATCCAGGAACCAACTTCAGGTACTAGAACGGACCATGCCAAAATCAAATTAGCATCCAGGAACCGACTTCACAACCTAGATGGATTTCAGCTATCCAGAAGAACCATTAAAGTAAGCAGCTATATGATTCAACCTAGATAGATTTCACCTATCCGGAACAACCATTAGAGTCGGTAGCTACATGATTCTGGTATCAACCAATGACCAAACAGATCGCACAGCGCCGCAATGAATCGAACGGGACGATAAAAGAGGAAAAACAGGATCAAATCATCTTACCCCCTTGGTGGAGGTCTGGCGGTGGCGCTTGGGCTTCTTGATGCCGTTTTTGTGCGCCTTGTACGACTGGTTGTGCGCCGTGTGGTTCTTCGACTTGGCCATCTCTTCCGGATCCCTGCCAAAAAAGCGCGAATCAGAGTAAGGGGTGGGGAGGATTGAAGGTGAAGACGAACAACACGTCTCGTAGGAAGAGGATCAGATCGTGCAGGGAGATGGAGAGTTACCGAAGCGAGGGCTCGCGAGCAACGGATGGTCTGGCGGCGGCTAGGGTTCTTGCGAGTGGCGAGGAGGGGGGAGGGTTATGTAAGGGAGGCGGGGCGCGTGTTAAATGACCATGTTGACCTCGGTGCCTTCC
This sequence comes from Bothriochloa decipiens, assembly GCA_023333625.1. NCBI lineage: Eukaryota > Viridiplantae > Streptophyta > Magnoliopsida > Poales > Poaceae > Bothriochloa > Bothriochloa decipiens. The sequence goes on from CM041634.1 coordinate 19,685,234, forward strand.
CTGATTTCGATCGTCAGATGACGGGTTTGCACGAATCACAAAGCAGGTCTGGTTGCGTAACCCTGGCCTGCTAGGGATTACAATTTGGGCCTTTAGACAACGACGAGGGCCCGATGGACTACTGGAATAGGTTTGCAAGTGCTTTCGACAATTCGACCGCCCTTCAACTTCCACGGCCGTCCGTCTCTTACCCGAAGTCAGTAATTTTTTTTTATACCTCAGCTCGTATCTGAATTCACGCACTAACTCACACCACCACACGTACACACACTACACATATCACACCTAGTACGCAAGCTAGACCTACACCCATATACGAAGAGGCTGCACGTGGCTCAGAGATAATCGAAGTTATCTAGGCTTCGTCCGTGATGGGCACGTCACTTTAACCATTGTAGCGCATCCACGTGTGAGGCTCCAGATCCACGAAAGCCTGCAAATTTATTTTTGGGAATAAATCCCGGTGAGGCTATGTTCGGTTGCAGGGGATCTAATCCCCAAGCTGATTTAAGCCCTGCCGGGAATGAGTGAATCCCTCTGCTATCACTTGATCCCTGTAGGGGTTTAATCCCTTTGCGATTTAATTTAGGGCCTCCAAAACATGTTCAGTTAATTCACAGAGTTTGCAGCGACTCGGTGGCTTGGCTTCCGTGGGGCAGGGAGAAGTTCCACGACTCTATCGTGGGGGTGATTTCCCTGGCGGGGTGACAGGGTTTCATGGGGAAATAGAGCGGGATAGCAGCCACGAGTGGACTAAACGAACAACTGGTTTTGCATGGGACGGGGTAGAATCCAGCCTGGGGTCACCCCCATGGATCAGGCCTCAAACCTGGCTGGGTAGGGTGCAACCGAACATAGCCTGAGAGACGGAGTTGGAATCCTGGGATTCGAACTCACGCCAGCAGCCTGCACAACCGCAAGGCATACCATCCGAGCTAGGCTCGGTCCTCCGAAGTCAGTGAGTTGATCGACCCTTTTCGCGGGGAGCTGGGATACACACAACTAGTGAATGACACCTTTTGGGAGGAGGACGAGAAGATTACTCTGGCAAATTCCAGTTCACAGGGCATGGTTGCATGGAAATTTAGCGGCTTGCTGGCCTTTTGAGAAGAAGGGGGATTTTCAGTTAAAAGTGTATACAAAAAGATGTAAAGAAGTGATCAGCTATGGAGGAGCACCAGTAGAGGTGGGAGCTCGGCGTCAGACCTAGATGCGGGGTATGCATCTCTCTGGGGGAGGTTATGGAATCTAAATTGCGCAAATAAGAGTGGTTAAAAGCACGTAGAGGCTCTGCTATAACAGTCACCCCATTCGTGTGAACTTGAGAAGACATGGAATAGATATTGATACCGGTGCGTGATGTGCCAACGTTTCAATAATGACGGGGCTCACTTGTTTTTCAAATGCAGGCTTATGCAGAAGGTGTTGTTTTTCAAATGCAAGCTTATGCAGAAGGTGTGAACCAGGTTGACCTCTTTAGTGTCTTCTTTGGTATGAACCAAGTGTCAAATGTTAGCAACAAATTAAAGCTATCAACAGAAGATGTGATCGAGGCTGTGCTAGCCATGAAAGAATATCAAAAGTTGAAATGCTGCTAGACCCATGTAATCTTCATATCAGAATCAAGTAGAGCGCACACACATGAGCTAGCTCCTAGTGACAGAACGCGGACATGGATTTGGACACATGTGAGTAGGGATAGAGACTTGGTATCATCAGATAGACGATGATATTTCAATCTATTTAATTTTATAGATTATTTTAAAAATATGGTTGTGCTTGGAACGGGAGGAGGCATATGGCCCCTGTTGGCCCCAGCTCCTTCACAAAACCATATACAATTAATTAAAAAGACAACTTATAAGTGACAGTTCACAATGTTTTTATTATATTGAAACAATAAAAAGCTGCATATTATCTAAATAACTACAAAAGGTTTTCTAGTGACAACAATCCAATCAGTGTGGTCAATCGATCTAGTAATTTTGGACATTGATGCAATGCTAAAAAGCAAATGTTCTTCTACAAATGTCAAGGAGGAGAAGCCCGCAGCGTGAAACATAGATGTTTCATATGTTTTTGCAGTCTTTCTCTCGAGAGTCCACCTATTTGAGAGGCGAGATCAATAGTGGGTACAAAGCCTTTTTTGGTAACCGATAATAATGGGACTTGTTATATCCCAATCGCCTGGGTTTTTTGGAAATATCCAGGCGACGTCCTGGACCGTTGGATCAAGATCCAACAGACAGATCTGTCTGTCTATGCGTACGGTAACTGTCTGTGGACAATACTGCCAAAAACGGTCCGTGAATGCTTAATGGATGCAACCATGCTGGCTACCGGGCCCGCCAAAGCTAAACAGATGCAAGCTCCAAAACCCGGTAACATGTATGTGCACATTTGGACCATTCTGTTCTCATTTGGGCCAAATTTTAGTTATCGGCCCAATAAACAAAACACACTGGGCCAAAGGAACAAAACATGTGATCTATCCTTGCCTTCGTTATCTCCTACAGCTGCCTCCTGCTGCACGAAAGAAACACAGATCTGTATCAATGGTAGATCTAGAAAATCACGAAGGAAGAGAGAGTGAAGAAATACAACAAAAGAAGATGAAGAAAACGGATCAATTCCATGATCCAAGGAAGAAAAAGGTACTTAGCTGACCTTCCTTCTTTCCTCTTCTTGTGGGTCTGTACAATTTCTGTGCGTCTGTCCTGTGCTGCCTCTGAATGCCCTCTGCTAAAGAGTCATGATCATGAGTGTTGAGCCTTTCAAAATCTATGCCCGTGGTGTCTAGAAACATGGTTTTGGATCCTTGCTTGCTGCTACTAACTTTATCCTTGTGTAGTATTCAAGTACTAAACTGTTAACTCTTTTGTATAGAGACACCATGTCTCCTTACATCTATGATCTGGTATATCGAATTCAATATATTTGAATTAGTACCATATTTACTGCAACACACAATAGGAAGTGAAGGCATATTGAGATATTCTGAGTAAACAAAGCAAAGATGTGTTACTGAAGATCCTAAATTGTTCTGAAACAAACAATTGTTCAAATTTTGTTGCACAAAATTCACTTGGCTATTTGCTTCGGTCTATTTTTTTGCTCTAATGCAGAAAAGTTTTTACAAATTCAGTATAATCTCAATGGCTGCTCCCAAAGTCACAAAGCAACAAGCCAAACCCACAAAAAGCCTGATCCCTTCCTTGCATGGCACCTTGTTTAAACTATTTAGATTTAGAGTTACAGATTTAAACTCTACCCATGCCAAATGCCCAATTCTCTTAGTAGTATAATAATACTGTCTGTGCACGTTGCACCTAACATAAATTGCACGTTATACCTATGCAAATTGCACCTAACAAAACCTGCCATTATAGCACAAAATCTGTGCAATAAATAGTAGCTTATTGTTATAGTGCAGAGTATTAAGTCTGTTGAACTCAGAACCAAGAAGTATGGTTGTGATCACAACCATTGACACCAAATTGTCCATTTCCCCAGCAGAGCATCTAACTTACATGAGCAATGAGAGGTTTAGATTTCTAATTAGTCAGGACAGCCCTCTTGGTTTCCACAATGATGGGCATGAGAGATCTTGCTGGACAGAGAAATATCGATATCATTAAGCATGCAAGTTGGAACTTTGACAAAGAAAGTAATCTGCCTATGTTGGCTTCACATTTAGTTGCTAAAATATAAGTAAATTTAGAACATGATATTCTCTATGTTGGCTTTGAGTAGTCAGTTCATAATTCATAATGAACTTCTTGATACAACTACAAATAACAGATTATTACATGCCTATGCAGGTTCACAAGGAAGGACACCATGAAATAACAGATGTAGAATTTTTAAGGGAAATGGGTATTGGATGTGAGGACAATGGATTAGAACTTACACAGATATCAGAGATCACAGCTAACATACAATGCTACTTACTCAAATATCAGAGAAAACGACAAACATAGACTGCCAGCAGGTTTGGAAAAAAGGAAACTTGTTTCCCTTTGATGTATTATATGTTATTGCATTGTGCCATTGATTTATGAAAAGAACAATTACAGGGTGCTTTTGCAAGAGAATTAAAAGTCAATATTGAAAGCTATAAAAATTTGAGTCAAATATTGTAAACCCTAGTTATATGCAAAAGGTGAATATAAACCCCTGATATTGCATATTAACAAATGAACAATTGCAGTAGTACAAACATGCAATATACATCCTAAGATAATGCATTTGTATGTCTAATATGCAGCGTATGTCCGAAAGGCATTTGGAACTGAATGCTGAGAACTACAACAGATTTGAACAGGAGAGTTCAGCAGCATTAATCAACTACAACAGCTATGAACATGAACAAGAACTGCAGAGAGGTTCCAAAAACAATTTTGAAATGAATCCTCAAAGCTTCTACAGATTTCAGTCCAACATTAAAAATGCCAGTGAAACTCATGAGGTAAAAAGGAAATAAACTTACTTTGCATATCTTGAATATGTCATCCCAGCAATTTGTATTCCTTTTTTGTATCCTTGGCATATTGACTGACACCATGTTGTAATAGGAGAGCACCACAAACTTCAGTGCCCTTTGGAAACTTTTTAACCATGTTGAAATTAATGCAATTTGACTTTCTAATTGATTGTTTCTAATGAACAGGATATTTCAACTACACTAGTGCAAGAGAACTCCCATGGACAAGATCAACACATAGAAGAGATGAATGTCAGTTTCCAAAATCTCATAATACTCAGTTTAGAAAACTTAAACACACATATTCCAACATACACAGCCTTATAACCTAACTGATAAGAACCTTTTCATATGCAGAGTGCTTTCAATGGAGTTCATTTGGAAATGAATCCTGAGAGATTCTACAGCTTTCAGTCGAACACTGAAAATGCTAGGAATACTAATGAGGTAAAAAGGATAAAAACTTACTTTGTTTATCTTGAATCTGTGATTCCAGTAAGAGTTTTCTTCCTCTTTATATGCTTGGCATTTGACTGACACAATGCTGCAACAGGAAAACTCAACAAATTCAGTGAACTTCAACAACTATGGAAAAGAAGAAATGCAGAGACAAGAAGTGAGATTCCTAAAGCTAACATTGCATTTTTTTCTAAAAAAATCAATAATAACAACATATCTAAGAATTCATTGTCACTGTGAATGTCAACATTTCTAGCTGATCACATCACAAGGGGGGACAAGCTATGTCCTGTCACATGGAGGAATAAGCTATACAAGCCTTATGAACCAATTCATAGCTCATGCAAAATCTTAAAATCACACTCCTCAAATATTTTATCATCACAAATGAGACAAAGCTTCATGGACATGCCATTTCCACTAGAGGTATTTACTTCTTCTCTTATATACACAGATTAACTTGTTCGCTACAAATACATGATGAATATATGTAATAGTGCACCTTTTTCCTTACATGTGCAAACGAAACCAGATGTACATCAGTACCAGTAGAATCTCAGAGGCTGAGCATCCACAATACCATGAAGATGGCCTAAAAAATGAAGAGTCAGTAGCAGTAACAAAGTTGGCCAATGATGGAAACATGGTGCAACAAGAGGAAGAACAAGATGAAGAAGGCAGAGAAGGGGAACAAAATGCAGAGGCTACAGATGAAAGAGATGACAAAGAGCTAAGGCTAATTCAGGCTGAAACTGAAAGTATTATGGCAGATGAGTGTTTGTCTTAGGAAGAAGCTAGCCGACATGTTCCTCGACTAGGCATGAAGTTCCAAAAAAAAGAAGTGTACAAGTTCTACAATGACTATGCATATATTGTAGGGTTTTCATTACTCAGAAACCACACATACTTGTGCAAAAATAAGAAGGATCTCAACTACGACAATCCAACAAGAGTCACATTGAAGTGTAACATGTCATGTGTAAGACAAGGGGATGATACCTCTCCTGCTCCTGGAATGCAAAGCACAAGGAAGAGTAAGAAAAAGATTTGTGGCACACCTCCAACACCAAAGCCAGTGGCAAAAAAGCGGAAAACAAGTAAGCTTGTACAGCCAAGTGCCCCGTTGAACTTGTTGCCACACTAAAGGAAGGAGAATGGACTATCACAAGGCTGAATCTGGAGCATAATCATGCGTTTGTAGGAATGAACCAAAAGAACAAACTATTTTCACAGATTAGGATGAATGAAATAGAGAGGCAACTTATTGATACGTTCAACCAAGTGAACCTGCTAGACAGGAAGATCATGGCAATCCTATCTTATATAAGAGGAGATGTCACTCCATACAACAAGAAGCATGTCAGCAATGAGAAGACAAAGTTGAACAAGGAAAATTCAGACAATGACATGCAGCAAGTTTATGACTGGTTCACTAAGAAGCAGGCCAAAGACCCAATGTTTTTCTACAAGTTTTCCATCAATAAAAACAACAACAAAGTGAAAAACATTTTCTGGTCCAATGGAACAAGTAGAAGGTACTATGAAGAGTTTGGAGATTGCATCAGCTTTGATATGACCTATAACACGAACAAGTACTCCCTCAAGTTTGCACCAATTGTAGGCATTACAGGTCACGGGGACAATTGCCTGTTCGGTTGTGCTTTCATCATGGATGAAACGACATAAACTTTTGAGTGGATATTTAAGACAATGCTGGATTGTATGGGAGGGAAGCACCCTAAAACTATAATCACAGATCAAGACCTAGCAATGAAGGCTGCAATCAGAAAGATACTACTAGAAACAATTCATCAAAACTGTTTCTTTCACATTGTGAAGAAAGCACAAGAGAAAGGTGGAAGAGTATTATCAACATAAAAGAACAAGAATCTGCATGCAGATCTATTTGACATCCTTCGGTACTCACTGACAGATACAGAGTTTGAGTACTTGTACCAGAAGTTGCTAGAAACATATGATGTCAGTGGCTTCGAATACCTTGAGGATGTGTGCATCTACAGGAAAAACTTTGTTCCCTGCTATTTCTTCCCTTTCATCAACTCTACAGCAAGAAGTGAAGGGATAAATGCACTATTCAAGCTAGATGTCAGACCAAGGTACAACGTCATGAGATTTATGAATGAGTTCCAAAAAATATCAGATACAACAGAGAAGAATCAAGAACTATAGGATTTTGACTGTAGATCAATGCCTTGGTTGAGCTCAGGATATGAGTTTGAAAGGCAGGGTGCAAGGCTATACAACAGAAAGATATTCTTCAAGTTCCAAAAGCAAATCACATCAGCAACAAACTATGTGGCTCAGGAAATAGAGAAGGACAAGGTTTATGCAGTGTTGAAATCTGAGGACCATAGGCAGAAAGATTTCAGAATGAGAAGGTATATAGTCATAGCAGACTTGGTCCGGAAAAACTACAACTGTCTATGTAACAAATTTCAGAAAGATGGCATATTATGCTGCCATATCATCAAGGTATACAGCTCGATGACAAGTATTTCATCGAAAGATGGAGGTATAAGGAGAAGAAACAATTCAAAAGGCAAAATGCTGTGCCACAAATTGAGATAGAGAAGAGCAGGCCGTTGAGGCACAACATTTTGTCCAACAAATTGAGCAACATTGCTTTAGATGGCTCAAGAACTATGGAAACGTTCAACTATGTTCTAGAAGGAGCAGAGGCATGGAAAAAAACTGAATGAAACAAGAGAAGAAGTGAGGGTGCCTCAAACACAAGCTGCTCAACAGAATGGTACAGAGGTTTCACAAGATACTGATAATGTAGTCAGGATGCCTCAGACACAATCAACTCAACAAAGTGGTACAGTGCTTCTACAAGATCCTAATAATGCTAAGAAAAGAGGAAGGCCTAAGATAGTGAAAAGGCAAATAGGAATAGCTGAGGACATGAGAAGCAGACCCAGAGGCAAGTTTACCTATACACATTGTCAGGAAGAAGGCCATAACATCATGACATGCAAAAATAAGCATCTTCCTCAAGTGCCAAAGCCTGTAAAATCAAAGAAAAGGAAATCAGGTAACACATACAAACATAACCAAAATGGAGCCAATGAACAAATGTGAATTGTTACGTATGTATATTGATCTAATGCTATTGATATTATGGTGCAGGAGAAATTGACAACACCAACAGTAGCAGTGCAGATGTTAGCAAGCAAAATGGAAAAGCTAAGGGTCAGAAACTACAATAGAAAAGTGATGGACTAAATAGCTACAATTTTGATTAGGCCAATCAATTGAATTCATGTAATTTATTTGTAACAGAGCAATTTGTATAAATTCAGCACTATTTTCTGTTCACATCAACAATTACATGTATCTTAGTCTGGTGGAACAGACTGCTACCCTGTAACCTTTGTTGAATGGTTAGTGTGTTAAACGATTTTGGAGGAATGCGTAACTTGCTACAAGAGAGATGCATAACTTGCTACACTAGAGATGCATAACTTGCTACACTAGAGATACATATTTTTGAACAAGTTTCTAGAAATAGGAGCTGATAGTGAACTGAATAAGAATGTCCACTTAGCATGCTTATCGATTTATCTAGTGTTTATACAACAGAAAGGACAGATGACATAGAACACAATCCTTAATGTAAACAAAGGTTTGCAGACTGACCCCTTAAACAAGCTGCAAGTACGCTCGACGGAGGACTGACCCAAAGCCAGAGCCGGTGCCACCACCAACAGCATTGAACACCAGAAGCCCTGAAAAGACCAGTGCAGTTGTCAGCAAGATTTGCAGATTCAGTGAAGGTAGTAACCAAGTGCGAAATCAAGTTCATGGAGTGTTTACAGCCACTCAACACAGCTACCATACTTCAGAAGCAACCATCCACCAAAAAGTAAAAGAATAACATGTTTTGCAGATCAGTACAAAAGAATATGACCTACTTACTTTGTCATGCAGATGCAGATAGACAGAATACAACAGCTTGTATATACACACACAATTACAACAAATTCTACTCCATTCCACAAGTTATTACCACCAAATCTGATAGTAACAGGTTCACAACCACAATCAGATCATTAGTAGTTCAATACAGCCCTATAGGGGAGGAAAAGGCTTCTTTTCAAGTGCTAACATCCACTGCTGTTAAACAACCTAATCTGACAAACCAACAAAGCCATCACCCGCCTTACCAGCAAATAGGTTTGCTAACAGTAACAAGTTGAAAACATATACTCAGTTAGTCAGAAGTTCAGTACATGCCTATAAGGGGAGAAAAGGCTTCTTTTCAAGTTCTAACATCAACTACTGTTATTCAAGGTAATTTTAGGTTGTGTTATCACAGATGACAAGGACAAGGACAAACTAACAAATTTTAGGCTGTGTTATCACAGATGACAAGGACAAGGACAAACTAACAAAGTTTAGGCTGTGTTATCATAGATGACAAGGACAAAGTTTAGGATATGTTAACACAGAATACAAAAACAAAGACAAGTAACAATTTTTTCTATGAAAAAACAAGGACAAATTTTAGGATATGTTCTCACAGAATACAAGAAACAATTTTTTCTATGGAAAGGCAAGGACAAATTTTAGGATGCTACCCCATATGTGTTGGCCCAAGTCACAAAAAACAAAGTTTAGGATGTCTTCACACAGAAACAAAGAGACAAAGTTTAGGATGCTACCACTATGATTTGGAATGCTCATAATATAGCAATTATTCTTCATTTCTCTAAAAAACTGAATCAGGGAGAGAGAGAGCAACTCATTGACCTTGTCTAGATGAATGACATCAAGGAGTTTGACTATGGGTAATTCAGGCATATCAGGATGGTGCCACTCATCATCTACCCCCCTGCCCAGCCGTGACCACCACCATAGACCCTTAGACAGGCCCAGATATAAACAACAAAAAAATCATTAGCCACAGACTACATGCCTACCCAATCTGATATCACCAAATCTTGAAAGTACTGACCTATCTATGAATCCTTTTGGGGCAGTAGCTTCCTTCAACTATAATGCTGAAAACAAAGAACAAAGGTCACAAAACAACCATGAACACTAATGATAATCAATGTGAGCCAAACATCACATTCACAATGTTCTTAGGGGAAAAAAGAAACTCACATTGCTTCCAGAAGTCCATAGGAGTAAGTTGCAACACACAAGCCACACAATAATATTGGTGTCCTTATTGGACTCCTCTACTAGGCTGCCGCATAGCTCAAAGATTGCCTTAACAAAAGCATGAAGCTTGCACTTGTATTCACTATCAAAGTTTAATAGAGTGACAAATATTGGACAAAAGAAGATACACTAATAGAGAAAAACATAAACTTAGAATAATGTGGCTAAAAAAAGAGTTAACACAGCATCCAATCAAAATATTATCATCCACTTTATAACCTATTTAGCACCAACCATTCTCTTCAAATGTAGCAGCTTGTTTACAAAGTATACCATGCACTCAGCATTAACATACACCCCAAACATGACAGGAACCTAAACACAAAATATCTAAACTCAACACAGAGATTATGGTTTCTTGAAATACTTCTCATAGACCTGAGGGGAAAAAATTACAAAAAAATATCAATTCAAAAGAATGATGAAATAATATAGAAAAAAGAGTGACATTGAAACTAGAATTACCTCTGGGTCATATTCCTCAACCTTAGCTCGACCATCATGTGCAATATTGTGACCATTCCAAATCATCTCATTGGCATACTTGATCCTCAGATGAGCAATATCATCTTCTGTGTACTTGGAAATCATGTCGACATTTGGTTCACACAACTCAAGATTCTTCAAGGAAAAGATACCGCTATCATCATCGCTTAAACTGAAAACAAGATAAAGAAAAAGAAGACAAACTACTGTAAGCATCATAATCCATTATTAGCACAACTAGAACAACAAAAAAGGAACTTAACTTGACCTACTTGTCATTTTGCTGAGGTACATCAGCGAAACTAATTTTGAATCCTTCAAACCCAAACTCAAACCCAACAGCTTTTTTCCAGACTACAATCAAGTTTGGTACCTAAAAAGCATGTATAGGCAAAATTAGATACCATTTTCAGCTTTGAAGCTAGTAGTACAAAAGATCCATTTTTCATACTTACAAATTCATCATGGACGGCTTTATGGAAAGCTGAGCCTCCTCTAAAGCGTGATGTACAGGAATCCAAGATATAAATCCTTTTATTCGTCAAATACACAACCACCACATACCAACGCTCCTTGAACAGAATTAGAAAATAGAGCTGAAAAAAGGCAATAAAAAACAAGAGAATATTAGTACAAACTGTGGTACAAATGAATGACATATATACTAAAACTTAGTAAAACCCTAAAAGAATGTGTTACTTACGTAATGGCTTTTTGGTAAATACTTTGTAGATTGAGCTCCCTTAAATCTTATCACAGCTTTCTCAAAGAGCACATTCTCATTGCAATCATTAGTACCGTGATTACCAATTAGATAATCCTACAAAAACAAATTGGTCAATATGTTTTCATAAAGTTACTACATATAAATTGACAGGAAAACAACAAATACATACACCAACTTTGGAGAAGAAATAATGCTTGTAAGATCTGTTGGGGTGATTCCTAAGGAACATCAACTGCACAAAGCATTCACTATAAAGTACTTGACCTTTCCTTGAGGCTTGAGTGAACTTGCAAGTGCACTTAACAAGACAACAACAAACTAATAATTGATTACTTGTAAACTAAAACAAAAAAGAAATGCTAATGAGTTTCTTGATACAAGTCAAAGGGACGACTGCTGAAAATGCTAGTAAGAGGGGGTTATAGACAATTAAAACTTACTCTGAGTGTTCAATACTTTCTGCCATATTTAGTACAACACCATACATGTCAGATTCAAGTCTGGAAACTTTAATCTTTGATTCATGCTTCATATAAGGACTCAACTTGTACTTGCTCAGGATAAATTATCTTCTAGGGCGATGAACAACCAGCTTTGCACTAGAGGATTGCCAAGTACCTTGACTAGAGAAGGAATCACAGTCGTTTGACAAACCATTGCTTACAATATTTCTTCCAGACAAGGAACTCCCACTAGCTACTGAAGGCTCTTCATAGTGTTTAGAAGGTGCCACAATAGGTGCCTGCAAAAAAATTGAACAAGGAAAGCCTAAAATTGTTCAAAAATCACAAAATACAAACCAAAATAATAGGAGTTCCATGCTAATTCAGTCTACTCTCCAACAACCTCACAAACATTTAAAAACGCACACAAAGATACATGTACAATTAAATATATACAACAAATAGTACCAATAAAGGTACAATAGAGTATCAATATTACATTGTTCAGAGCATCACTAGCCTTCTACTAACTAATGTCCTTGTACTACCATGGTTGCAGCAAGGAAAAAAAGAAAAGAGGCCAGCAAAAGAGTTCATCCCAATAGTCAATTGCTAAAGAATGATAAAATTAGGAAGTCCATTTTACAATGTGTAGCGGAGCTCCAGTGGAACTGATTGCAGCTACAGGGACAGGAGCAGTTGAAGCTTCAGCATTCTCAGAACATTCAGTAAAAGGCAAAGACACCATATGGATATGGTCCTAATCAAGAAATACAAAAATATTATTTGCATAGAAAATGACAGAAAAATAAAAGATACAAACAAGTGTCACAATACATGATCTAATCTAATGAAGAAGCTTATAGTTTCAACAATGTCATTTATTCTGGTCCCGTCATTTTCAGTGACAACAGTCTCCTCATTTCTTATAGCTGGATTAGACCACAAATTATCAACAAACACCCAATTTTGTTCTTGCTAGAAAAAGATAGTAAGTCAGGTGCACAATAGAATGATTCACATGGGAAGAATAGAATGAAATGGTAAAAAAATAGTACCCTAGAATTCACTCCTTGATGCACATCAGTAGCCACACTACTTGGCATAGCAATTCTCACTCACAAAATAGATCTCGCTCTCTCAACGGGACAAGACATAGCAGGAGTTGTAGGAAAAGGTCGCCTCAGTTTAGGATCTTCAACATAATTTCCATAATCATCCTCATCCTCAGAAATTCTAAATGAAGGCATACTAGGGCTATTGAATTTTACAACAGGCTTCTTCATACAATGTTTATCAACAAGTGCTGCTTTCCTTGCTTAAGAAAATTGTACATCAGGCTTCTTCATACCAAAATTGCAGCATTACAAAGGTGCAAATTACTACTAAAGAAAATGCAATGTACAAAGGAAACAGGTTACTGACCAGTAAGATGAACATCTGCAGCTGCATTTTCATCCAAGGCGGCACAAGAAGCATGTTGGGCATTCATCACTATAGAAGGACCATGAGCACTCACGGGACCAATATCATCCCTTGGAGTCAACAATTCTGCTATTTGTCCTGCATAGAAACCATGTCTCATTTTCTACTGCCAAGTTCATATAGCATACATTTGATAAGATTTTTGGACATCAATACAAACCTAGGGGCTTCTCATTCGTACCAACAAAGGGGGTAGTAGCAGTTGCACTAGTTGTCTCGCCAACCTCAACTGTAGGAACCAAGGGGGCAGCAATAGATGCACTAATTGCGTCGCCTTCCTGTTAAAATTAAAGCAAATGTAACAAGTCCAGTTAGTAGTGTCTACCATGATTACATTCTTGACTCTTGAGCACCCAAAGACAAGAATAAAAGCACTTTCAGATGAACCTTCTGACGTGGAGTTGCAGGAACAACACTAAAAGAAATTTGGAAATTATGACCACCATCATTAGCATCATCCACATGACTAAGAGGTGATCTACCAAGTTTTTTAGACACTCCACATGGAGACTTGCGGGATGCAATGGTAGGGCTTGAAGATTGAGGTGTCTTCTGTTTCCTCTTGTTGCCAATACTTGTTAGAGCAACTGCAAAAGAAAAAAAGGGAAAATAGTAAACATTAAAGGATACAAACTAAACTCAAAAAGGAAGAACAATGATACAAAGAATAACAATTGGCTGGAAACAAGTTTAGAATTGACCTAGTGAGACATCTGAAGTGATTTCTACAATTGATGGAGAAGATGCACTAGCTTTGTTCCTCCCTTTCCTTCCATGCTTAGAAGTTTGTGCAGTAGCTTCTTCAACAATTAGAGGGTTCTCGGCTGTAGCTCCAACTCCAGAAATTGGACGCGACTGGGCAAGCCTTGTAGACGTCCTTAATCTCATCTTCTGATCACTGTCGGGGCTTGATTGAGAAGTGTTGCTTTTCCTCTTCTTAGTCTTTATACCTGAAGCTGCACATGCAAATATTAAAGAAAAAGTATGGGCAACAGATTCGAAAGCTAACTGAAATCCTCAAACAATTTAAGAGAGCACTTCACCTACCTTGAGTTGGTGAGTAACTAGAAGAAAGATTTTCAGTTCCCTGAGATGATGCAATTTCTTTTCTCTTCCCATTCCTTGCACCTGATTCTGCACATGACAAATATGCATTAAATAGTATAAATAAGAAATACAAATTCTGTGATCATAAAAAACAATTCATGTACCTTGAGCAGATGAGTTACCGCTATGAAGAATTTCAGTTCCCTGAGAAGGACCACAATAATCAGTACCAGGACCATCATACAAGCCGCCGTCTGATTCAATTATCTCCTTCATGGAGAATTCGTCTTCATTAGTCTTAGCAGGACATGCATTCTTGGCTTGGACATCTTCCACATTATCAAGTACAATAGCAGCAGCAGACCCTTTTCAACAACTATATCACTTGGACAAGCAGCAGCAACAACTTCTTCCACTCCATGACTTGAACCAACATCTTTGACACCTTTACCACTTGTACCAGCAGACAAACTAGCATCCAAGACAACTTCTTTCGGAGCTGTTTCACTTGGACCAGGAGCATTTACATATTCATGAATAGAAGTACGCGCTGGAGAAACCACATGGTCATCATATTCACCAGGAGTAGCACCAACACCTCCATCAACATCATCACCATTAGCTGGTACACCATCAGAACTCTCTGCATGTGCTTGAGCGGCACGATGACCTTTTGTAGCCTCATACAAGTACTTCAACACTTTCGAAACAAGTGTGGCCGGATTCCTATAGCCAACTCTAATATGGTGCTCTTCGAAGAGCTCACACATACCACCTATGTCCTGTAATGTCACAATGTTTATCCAAAGTCAATATAACCATACGAATCATGTAAAACTGAGTATACAAGAACCTCATAAACATATAGACAAGGCACAAACCTGATCTGGGATAAACTCACAATGCTTATCCAAAGTCTCCCTAAAATAATCAGAATCAACTATGTAGCAAGTGTCCTGAAATGATTTGACCTACACAAAATGAATTCAAGTCAGTCTGCTGGAAAAACCATTACACACATAATGACAAAAAGAGGATACGAAGAGGAACTAATATGATGAAAATTGCATATGCTGCACACTAAAATTGCAGTGCCCGTCATGTGCAACTTACATTATTACTAATAGCAATTAATTTAATTAGTATTTTTATTATTAATTAATATGGAGAGACCAGATTACCAGCACTAAGGCACCACAACTACTAGGGCAAAAAAATACTTGATGCTAAATAATGTAAACATGCCCCCCACTGATAGGAACCCCTCAATTTAATATTGGAAAGACAAACATAGTCTAAAGGGGTCAAACTAGACCTATGCAATCTATGATAAAACAAAGGACACTGCTTGCTGGACACAATCAACAGGTCATGTACATGACTTGCCACCTATTGTACTAGTACAAAGGTAAGCAGGAAGAATGAATAAATGGCATTGTCCAATTTTGGGTCCATGTAAAAGATCAACAGACCACAATCATTACAAGCAAATTGACTCTAGTATGTCATGTTTTTAGAACAGTACAAGACACAAAGAAGAAACTAAAAATTGACCAAGTAATCAACCATTCCTTATTCATTTTTTATCAAACACTTCAAAATCATAGCATGATTCAGTACACATGGCATATACTCTAGTATACATCCCATACTTAAAGACCAGCAATAGCCACATTTTTTGAATGAATAATTACAGTGGTAACAAGGGTAACACTTACCGAGAGTTTTCCAAACTTGTAATCAGAGACACGATCATATTTTGCATAATATTTGATCATGGAAACTGTCCAACACTTGATTCTTGGAAGAGTTGTGGGAAGCTCGCGAACAAACCCAAAGTCTAGGAAATCAAGATAATAAGCCTACAAGAACATGGACCAAATAAACAATACAATACATTACATATAGATGACAAATGAATAAAATAGGAAAGAAAGGAGGAGTGGAACAAGACTTACTGGTAGAAAGTATACACAACCACCTATTGTCTTTCTTTTATCTTCCTGATAGATTTTGATTGAATCAAACAACCACTCAAATACAAACTTTGACCAGTTCCAATCTGCTGCTGTGGAGACATCAAGCAGAGGACCAAGGTACTTTGGACTAGGAATAGTGCTGGAGTTTGGGCAGAGGAAAAATGATAGAGCAACAACCATGAAATATCAAAATACGTCATCATCAGACAATGTCACCTCTATCAACTTGGTTCCAAAGGTCCTTTTAAGGGGCATCTTTTCTTTCACTTTGATTGCTTCAAGAAACTTGGCCTTGACAGAGTTATTATGATGCTCCTTGATATCTTGACCATCGAATGGAAGTCCCAAGGAAAGATGAATTGATTCTGGGCTGCAATGGATTACTTTGCCTCCAATAACTATATCACAGCAGTTTACATCTACTTGATCTGTAATCCACTGCGCAAAGCCAAAAGGAACATGGCATCCATCATACTCTAGCAAGCTACCAAATCCACGCTCCTTAATTATGTCTTTCTTATGGCCATCAAAAGCACTTATTATCTCTCCAAAGTACTTGTGGTTGTTCCTGCTTAATCTCCTAGAAGATGAACCACCAGCAGTTGATTTGCCTTTGTCCTTGTCTTTGACATGAGCAGTATTCTGAGAACCAAAGAAACAAGAAGTTGGATGTTATCAAAATAACCACAACTACACTAAGCATGGTGTCAAAACAACAAAAGGACATGCTAATGAATTTACCTTTCCCTTTCTAGTACGGTTCTCAACATTGCACCGTCTAGCTCTCCCTCTCTTCTAAAAGAATTAGCATCATGACAAAAAAGTGTCAATATTTAGTTCAGAACAAACACATTAGTGAAGCCAAATATGCCCAAAATAGATACAAAATCTTAGCATGGTTCACAGATCCAAAAGGTTTTAATAACATACTTGACAAAACACTCCTTTCAGATCCTTCAAAACTTGCACAGCTTGATCAAGATCAATATCATCATCCGAGGGATTTGCTGAGTCCAAAAAGGGCAATAAAATGTGTCACACTGTATACACACACAATAGCTTAAACAAACATATTCAAGTAGACTAAGGGAATTACCTCTCCATCAAGAGTATTATCATCTTTAGACCTCATACAAAACTCATCGTCACTCTCAACATCTGTGGGGTCAGCTTTAGAACCCCCCTCATTGTCAGACATTGCTATATATATATATATAAAGAAAGAATGATTAATGACCAAGTTGCTAGCTGCAGCCAATGAAAATAAGAAACAAAACAACAAGTTGCATTTAACAATCTGATAATAGTAAGAGACAATGTCCATTTCAGTTTGAAACATCAACCAAATCCAAGAATTCAAAGACTATATATGAATTAGACATCATCCTCACCACCAGTTTGTCATTTTGACTAACTGTCCCCAAAATGTTCCATGCAGTACTGTAACTGAAAGTAGAAGCCACAAACAAAAACAGAGGGCAAGATGCAGAGTACATCCAACAGAGGTTAAGTTTTCTTTCAGAACTCGTGAAGAGTTTCAGTGAGTTCAGACTTTACTTTTAGTGTGTTCAGAGCATAGATCCACATTACAATGCAAGATTTCTGACCCACAGAAATAGATGATAAAGAGGACTTCATTTACATTGCCGGCCACAGGACCAAAAACATACACATTACGGGAAACTAGGGACATCTTTTGGTTCAAAACAACCTGGGTAAGGCTTGCACATCACTTGGACAGAACTGAACATATTTCAATGTGTAAATTTTAAAAGGCTTTGTCAGACATAAACATGACAGACAGAGTACACTAAAACGAGCGACACTTCACCCAACAGAATCCCAATAGAAAAAAGCACAAGATTTATGCACATTAACTGAACACATGCAGAGGACAACATAATCCTAAAGATCTTCCACTTCAAACACTACATATCAACACAAGTGACTGAATAATCTAAATTAGGATGACTCAACGTCAACCCAAACTTCTCAAATTGAAAATCCATGTATATATTTGCACTCTCTGTGCACAAAGGCATACTTGAACATGCATGTATGCAAGAATCAATAGATCAATGTGCAGAGGGCAACATGTATTATCTTCTATAACCCTAACTACAAGATCCACAGCCGAAATTGAAAATACAAGCAGAGGGTAACATGCAGAGGACAACATGCATAGAGCAACATGCAGAGGGCACCACCATACCTCTAATTGCCACACGAGCAGAACACCGGCAATCACCAACCCGAATTAGCAATCGCATGTATGCCATCCGAACAACTTGAGCAGGAACAAAATCCGCAACCAAATCCCCACTACATGCCTAATACAACAGCTGAAAAGAAATTGAACCTAAATCCCCAAATGCGATGCCACACATGGCAAATAAACCCAAATCCACATCCCATCTTCCGTTTCCCCTATCCTTAGCATGAATCCAACGAACCTCCAACCAGATCAAGATAGACACAGAGCACATCCTGCTCCCATGAAAGAAACACAACATCCCCAACTGCATCCAACATTTCAGCCAATCCTCCAACAAAAACATAAATCGCCGGCCAATCTAACAACTAGCAAACGGGATCGAGCACATTGCATGGATTGGAGCCAGATTTAGAAGAACAACCTCCAAACAACGAAGCTCAAATGGACAAAGAGGAAGCAGCTACCGACCATACCTGACAACCACGACAATGAAGGACCTCTGGCGGGTGTCCAAATCGGCGAGGGAGGACCTCCGGTGGGCTTGGATGGGGACCACCACAAAGAGGAATGGAGGAATCGCCGGTCGCCTCCTCCGCCCCAGACAAGCTCCCCCAAATTGACGAGTCCCTTCCTGGGTGCGCGACATGAGAAATACGAACAGTGCCGTATCAGATTGGAATCCAATGCCTACAGACAGTTACCGGGCGCGCCCAACAATTTGGAATCGGACCCGATAAAGTGGACGGACCCGTCAACGGCAACCACACCCAATCATGATCGCTCGCTTGCGCTCGCACTCGCGTGACCCACGAACGCGCCGTGTGTCACCTGGGCCGAACAACAAAACCCAGGCGACGAACAGATAGGAAAAGTGGATAATAATTTCCAATTGGAAATGTGCGCTAGCTCGGTCGGTTGGCCTCCAGTTGTGGAAACCATCGGTTATGTGTTCCAGCGCTGCTCGACACTGATTTTTTATAGTCTTACGCGTTGATGCACCATAATGGTGAGGGTGATGTGTCTGTCATGTTTGAAGCATGTACGACTTTGAATACCTCTCAACCACATTGTAAGGTCCAAATGGCTAGAGAGGGGTGAATAGCCAAATAAAATTTCTTGCAAATACACTAGACCACTTGTTAGACTAAGAGATAGCGTAATTGCAACACTAGAGCTTCAATTACTTCTATGCAAGCCTTTCTAATAAGTCTAGCAAATCTAAACAAGATAACTCTAGGCACTTCACTAAACTAGCAAGAGAAAAAATATGAAAGTAAAAGCTACACAAGCTAGCAAGTTCTACTCAATATCTAGCAAGACAAGCAATGTATGAACAAAGATATAAAGCTAGATACAAGAGAGGGGGATTGGATTGTTATACCGACGCGAAGTGTAGACGGCCAATCACCCAATCAAGATAACCACACAAGAGAATCCTTGGCAATCACAATATTGACACAATGGTTTTTTACCGAGGTTCACTTGCTTCCCGGTAAGCCAGTCCTCGTTGTGGTGATACACTTTCTTGGAGAGGTGCTCGCTCAATTGGCTCTCAATGCCAAATACCACTGCCGGGAGCCACACTCTCAACACAAGAAAAGGATCCTCCAAGCCATGTGCAATCCACTAGAGTATCCTTTCACGAACTCCCGCGAGGAAGGACCAAGAAACCCCTCACAAGATCACCGGGTGCGGCCTCGAACAATCTCCACCTCGAGCTCAACACCCCGCTGCCTCCAAACTGTCTAGGGTGATGGGAATCACCCAAGAGTAACAAGAACTCTGCAGCAAATTCGAAGAACAAGTGCCTCTAGATGCAACTCTCAATGCTTAGCACTTGATTCTCACTCAATCTCACTCTTGATGAACAATCAAGTCAAGAGATGATTGGGGGAGGTTCTCTCTAGCTCAAAAGGATGCTCAAAGATGTTAGAATGGGAAAGAGTTATTTACCCCAACCAGCCAACCATCTATTTATAGACCCTCTCACAAATCTAACTGTTATGCTCTTCAGGCGCCGCCGTTACACGCGCCGGACGCGTCCGCTCAGGCGCGCCGGACGCATCCGGCCCTCAGTCCCGCAGATGACCGTTGCTGCAATTTTGAATGTAGAGCCGCCACGTCAGCGTCCGAGGCTGCATCTGGCATGCGTCCGGTGACCACGTTCGATGGCTCGGTCCGTTGATGGTCTTCTCTTGGTAGCGTTCGGTGGGCGCCGAACGGCTAATCCACGTCCGACCTTCATTTCAAGGCTGAAGCCTCCGCTGACGTCACATCAAAGCACCGGATGCTCCCATGCTGACGTAGGGCGTTCGGCGATCGAATCCGGCGATCAGGCACTCACAGTCCTCTATCAAGCGCCGGACGCGTCCGGCGCTGCTGGCCATGCGTCCGGCCCAACGTCCGGCGACCTCCTCAATTTGCAGCCTGTTCTGTGTCACGTCTGGTGTAGCAGCCCGCATCTGGCGCCACCAAACTAGCGTGTCCAGCCAGTTGCAGAAGCAGCCGACTTCGTGGTTTTGTCATCGTCGTCGTGCCGTCGCCAATCCAAGTTTAACCACTTGCCTTAGGGTGCCAACTCTAACATGTAGAACACTCTCGATCACATGAGTTAGCATTTCATCACATTAAATAGGGCAAGTGTTAGCTCTCTAGATAGTCTCTCATATGCATCATGCAAAGTTGAACCTAGAGGCACTTGGACCGCGAATTCAACCATGAATTCCCCTCTTGATAGTCGGTTATCAATCCTAAACGTGATCATACTTTCTATAGTGTCTCGATCACTGAAAGGGAAAACACCTATCCCTTGATACCTTAGCCTTGAGCCTCGATGCTTGATCATCACCATGACAAGTCCATCACCAAGTCCTAGGCCTCACCATCATGTTGCTATGTGTCTAGTCACACTTAGAGCAAAGCATTAGCAACATTGGGTGTCATCAATTATCAAAACCAAACACGAGATTTCAATCTCCCCCTTTTTGGTAATTGATGATAACCTTACACAAAGATATTGAATTCAATATGAAATTAAATTGCTTGCCCAAGATAAATAGATCATGAATCTTGGTTGGATAAGCATTTCTACTTTAGTTTTGGTAGTGGTAGCTCCCCCTACATATGTGCATCCAATGTTTGGTCGATTTTCAAGCACATATGCATAGATAGGAATTGTGGGAGAGATATCACTACCAAAATTGATGCTAACGTTTAAAGAATGGACCTTTGAAGCGTGATACCAATCAGAGTACGATAATAAACCATCCTTAGCATCATGATAACTATACATACATCAAACTCAAAATACCTCATGAGATCAACATTATAAGAGATACTTTGAATAGCATGAATAACGATATGTCTAGAAACCATAAGCATGCTAGTACTTCATATCATCATTCAAATCCTAGAACTAGCATACACCATTCAAGCATGAATATTGAATTTAAATTGCAATACTCCATATCATCATGCTATGCACATACAAATGCAACAAATAGCTTATGAGCTTGCTCTCCCTATTTATGTGCTCAAAATTTTAAGTTTTTATTGATCCCCTTCCATCGATCTTTGTGACTTATTTCTCCCCCTTTGTCAACAATCACCAACAAGGGTGCATAAGATAAGAGAAACAAGTCAATCAAATTATGGCCAAATCTATATCACTTGCCTAGAGTATGTATTTTAGTTTGAACCAAGGACAAGCTTCTTCACACCTCAAGAATAAGGGTTATCTTGACCATGTTGAAATAAACAACATGAGCTCATGCTATAGATTTAACACTAGGCTTGCAAGCTCACAAACATGTCATATGCCACCACTAGATCAAAAATAAGCATAGAAGCAATAGTGGTGCCATACATACAACAAATTCATTTGATTTTCATAAATGATCCCCATAAGATGCCATATGTCTACATGTTCTACACGACTAGCAAAGGATGCATGGAATGCAACAACCAATTTTACTTTGCTATGTTGGAGGAGAGGCATGTCATATATATGGGGTGCATCAACTCATGTTGGAGAAGCTTAGTATGTTCAATTCATTTCTCAACTTGTGATATCTCTTTTCATCAAGTGGCTTGGTGAATATATCGGCTATTTGATCTTCGGTGCCAATACTTTCAATGCTAATGTCTCCCTTTTGTTGATTATCCTTTATGAAGTGGTGCCTCACATCAATATGCTTTGTTCTTGAATGTTGAACCGGATTGTTGGTCATCTTGATAGAACTTTCATTGTCACAAAACAAAGGCACATATTTGAATTTTACTTCAAAGTCCTTCAAGGTGGCTTTCATCCATAGCAATTGTGCACAACAATTCTCCGCACTAATGTATTTGGCTTTGGCGGTGGAAAGAGCAACACTATTTTGTTTCTTTGAGGACCATGAAACTAGTGATCTTCCAAGCACTTGGCATGTTCCACTTGTACTCTTTTTATCAATCTTGCAACCGGCATAGTCAGAGTCCGAATATCCAATCAACTCAAAACTAGACCCCTTGGGATAACATAAGCCAACATCTTGTGTGCCCTTTAAGTACCTCAAAATTCTTTTGGCCGCCGTCAAATGACTTTCTCTTGGTGAGGCTTGATATCTAGCACACATGCACACACTAAACATGACATCGGGCCTTGAAGTGGTCACATATAGCAAACTTCCAATCATAGAAAGATAGAGCTTTTGATCAACCATATTTCCACTATCATCAAGGTCTAAGCCGCCATTGGTACTCATTGGTGTTCTAATTGCCTTTGCATCTTGCAATCTAAACTTCTTGATCATATCCTTGATGTACTTGCCTTGACTAACAAAGGTTCCATTCTTCATTTGCTTGATTTAAAGTCTAAGGAAGTAACTTAGCTCTCCAAGCATAGACATTTTAAACTCACCAGCCATCATCTTAGCAAATTCTTCACAAAAGTCTTGATTGGTTGAACTAAATTTAATATCATCTACATAGATTTGTAATACAAACAAGTCATCTCCAATTCTTTTGGTGAAGAGAGTGGTGTCCACTTTTCCCATCTTGAACCCTTTAGAGAGGAGATAATCTCTCAACCTCTCATACCATGCTCTTGGTGCTTGCTTCAAACCATAAAGAGCCTTCTTGAGCTTGTAGACATGGTTGGGCTTTTTCTCACCTTCAAATCCGGGTGGTTGCTCAACATAGACTTCTTCATTGATGAATCCATTTAGAAATGCACTCTTCACATCTATTTAATATAACCTGATGTTGTGAGCACAAGCATAGGCTAATAGGATTCTAATCACCTCCAATTTTACTACCGGTGCATATGTTTCTCCAAAGTCAAGACCCTCTACTTGTGTATATCCATGGGAAACCAATCTTGCTTTGTTTCTCACAACCAACCCATCTTGATCTTGCTTATTCTTGAACACCCACTTAGTTCCAATTATATTGCGCCTCTTTGGCCTCTCAACAAGCTCCCAAACCTTGTTTCTTGTGAAGTTGTTTAGCTCTTCATGCATGGCATTTACCCAATCGGCATCCTTCAAAGCATCTTGTATCTTGGTTGGCTCTTCAAATGATACAAATGAGTAATGCTCATAAATAGTTGCCAATCTTATTCTAGTTTGTACTCCTCTTCTAATGTCACCAATGATTTGATCTAGAGGATGATCTCTTGCAACACTTGTTGGTTGAAGCACTTCGAGTTGATTGCCTGAGCTAGCTTGACTTTGATCTTGAGCTTCACCTTGTGTGCCACTAGTACTAGCTTGATTTGTATCAATGTGAACATCTTGACTAGTCACTTGAATCTCATCTTCATCATCAACTTGCCTTGGCCGAATATCACCAATGTCCATATTTCTCATTGCATTGTTCAATTTATCTCCACCCACATCATCATGATTTTGAACTTCACTTTGAGATTCTTGGGTTTCATCAAACTCAACATCATGAACTTCTTCCACGGTGCTCTTTGCCAAGTTCCAAACTCTATATGCCTTGCTATTGGTAGAGTACCCAAGTAGGAACCCTTCATCACACTTCTTATCAAACTTGCCAAGTCTTGTGCTTTTCTTGAGAATGTAACATTTGTATCCAAGCACTCTAAAGTATGCAAGGTTGGGCTTTCTTCCATTCAATAGCTCATATGGAGTCTTCTCATGCTTACCATGGCAATAGAGTCAGTTGCTAGAGTAGCAAGTCGTGTTGATAGTATCACTCCAAAACCTTTGGCTAACATTGTACTCACAAAGCATTGTTCTTGCCATGTCAATCAAGGTTCTATTCTTCCTTTCAACTACACCATTGGATTGGGGAGTGTAGGTTGGTGAGAATTGATGTCCAATTCCAAGCTCATCACACAACTCTTCAATTCTTGTGTTCTTGAACTCACTCCCATTGTCACTTCTAATGTTCTTGATGGTGGTCTCAAACTCATTTTGAACTCTCTTGACAAATGATTTGAATAGATCAAAGACTTCACTCTAGTCATAGAGAAAGAACACCCAAGTGTATCTAGTGTAGTCATCAACAATTACAAAACCATACTTGTTGCCACCAATTCTTGTGTATGTAGTTGGCCCAAATAAGTCCATGTGCAATAGCTCAAATGCCTTTGATGCACTCATTTCACTCTTACTAGGGTGTGGCCTTTCATGTTGCTTGTCGGCTTGACATGCACTACATGGTCTATCTTTTTCAAATGTGACATCCTTCAAGCCTCTAACCAAGTCATGCCTCACAAGCTTGTTCAATTGCTTCATTCCACCATGACCAAGCCTTCTATGCCATAACCAACCCTTGCTAGACTTGCTAATCAAATAAGATGTGAGTTGAGATTCATTAGCATTGAAATCTACCAAATATAAGCTTCCATGCCGAAATCCCTTGAAGATCAAACTAGAGTCCTCTTCACTTATGACTTCAACATCATTCTTGCCAAAGATTCATTTGTAGCCAAGATCACACAATTATGACACCGACATAAGATTGAAATCCAAGCTCTCAACTAGCAACACATTGGAGATACTCTTGTCATTGGATATAGCAATTTTACCAAGCCCCTTGACCTTGCCTTTCTTGTTGTTGCCGAAAGTGATAGAATCAAATCCACCATTGTCACTTGTATCAATTGATTTGAACATACAAGAATCCCTGGTAATGTGTTGAGTGCACCCACTATCAAGCACCCAATGCCTCCCTCCGGCTTTGTAATTGACCTACAAAACAAGATCAATCTCTTTTAGGTACCCAAACTTGCTTGGGTCCTACAAGATTAGTGACCAAACTCTTTGGCACCCAAATAGCTTTCTTCTTTGAGCCCATCCATGGTATACCAATGAATCTAGCCTTCACACCATTAGCCTTCTTGATAAGAACATAGCATGAATCAAGCTTAATATAGAAAACATTAGGTTTCTTGTTCATGCATCTTTGCTCATTATGACCAACTTGCTTGCAACTCTTGTAATAACTACCATTGTTCTTCACAAAACTAGTCTTGTGAGAAGCAAAAGCGGCCTTGCCTTTCTTGAGGGTATAGCCCAATCCCTCTTTATAGAGAGAAGCTCTTTGGCTACCCAAGCATATAAGCAAGCGGTCCTGACCACCATAAGCCTTAGCTAAGGTGTGATTAAGCTTTCTTACCTCCTCCTTGAGTGTTTCATTCTCAACCACTAGTGTGGGATCACAAGTGAAACCATCACTACTAGATGAGTTAGAAGTGGAAGTACTATAAGAAGGGTTAGTTTGAGCAACAATAATAGGCTTATAGAAAGATTCATCAATGATATCACATGATATGCCTATGTTATAAGTTTTAGCCTTTTTAACTTGTGGTGGCATGCTATAAATTGTTCACTAAGAGAGGAATGAGCCTTTTCAAGCTTGGTGTGAGCCTTTTGAAGCTTCTTATGGTCTTCCTTTAGACTCTCATAAGATGCTCTAAGCTCCTCAAGTTCTTTCTCAAGGGTTTGATTAGCCTTGGTCAAGTTCTTGCATTCCTTTCTAGTGTTTTTATATTCATTTTTACAATCCTCAAGCATGATGAACAATTCATCCTTAGTTGGACACTATCACTATCATGATCACTCTCATTATTGGATTGTACCTTAGAGGCCTTAGCCATGAAGCATGTCAATGGAGTGTCAAAGAGTGAAATCTTCTCTTGGATTGCAAGACTAGCATGCCCCTTCTTCTTGGTTCTCTTGTCACTCTCATCTTCACTTGAGGATGCATCACTCTCCCAAGTAGCAACATGAGATTCATTCTTCTTCTTTTGAGAAGCCTCTTTCTTCTTGTTTTGCTTCTTGTCCTCCTTCTCCATGGCATCTTCATCACCACTATCATAGGGACACTTGCCAACAAGATGATCCTTGCTATGGCATCTAAAGCACTTCATGGTGTGCTCACTCTTCTTGGATGAGGACTTTTTTCTTCCCCTTCGATGTGTCTTCTTCCTCAAGAGCTTGCCTACCTTGACAAACAGAGCACTCAACTCATCAACATCTTCATCACCCTCATTGCTAGAGCTAGCTTCATCTTCACTTGATGATTCTTGCTTCTTCTTGCTCTTGTTCTTGGAGGATGAAGCCTTGAAAGCCAAACTCTTCTTCTTGTCGTCATCCTTCTTCTCATTTTCCTTCTTCATCTTGTTTACCAACTCTTCCTTCTCATGATCCTCTCTAAACTCATCATCGACCATTATCTCTTGAAGAACTTGATTGGGAGTTGGTTTCTCCTTCATTGTGGTCTTGTTCATGACAGTGATCAATGTGTCAAATCTCTTGGGTAAGCATCTCAAGAATTTTGTTAAAAATTGACTATCCTTGACTTCTTCACCAAGTGCCTTGAGCTCATTGACAATCACTTGTAGCCTATGAAACATCTCTGACACACTCTCATCATCCTTCATCTTGAAGCTAGAGAACCTCTCTTGAAGCATGTATGCTCTTGCGGTCTTCACACTCTCGGTGCCCTCATATGCCTCCTCAAGCTTTGCCCAAATGTCATGTGCCACCTCTAAGTTCTTGATGAGCTCAAATGCCTTGTCATCAAGAGCCTCATGGAATGAGCTCACGGCAATGTCATTTGGTTGAAGCTTCTTTTCTTCAATCGGTGTGGGTGCTTTCGGTCTTGCAACCTCAAACTTGGTCTCGGTCACATTCCACACCTATCTATTTATTGACTTGAGATGATTCTTCATCTTAAGCTTCCACTTTGCATAATCATTACCATCAAAGGGTGGTGCTCTCTTGGTGTTGTTGATGTGAACAATTAATGTAGCCATTTCTTCACCGTAGGTTGTTAAGCCTCAAATAAACGGTGCCTAGCTCCGATACCACGTGTAAGGTCCAAATGGCTAGAGGGGGGTGAATAGCCAAATAAAATTTTTTGCAAATACACTAAATCACTTGTTAGACTAAAAGATAGCGTAATTGCAATGCTAGAGCTTCAATTACTTCTATGCAAGCCTTTCTAACAAGTTTAGCAAATCTAATCAAGATAACTCTAGGCACTTCACTAAACTAGCAAGAGCAAAAATATGAACAAGTAAAAGCTACACAAGCTAGCAAGTTCTACTCAATATCTAGCAAGACAAGCAATGTATGAACAAAGATATAAAGCTAGATACAAGAGAGGGGGATTGGATTGTTATACCGACGTGAAGTGTAGACGGCCAATCACCCAATCAAGATAACCACACAAGAGAATCCTCAGCAATCAAAATATTGACACAATAATTTTTTATCAAGGTTCACCCAAGAGTAACAAGAACTCCATAGCGAACTCGAAGAACAAGTGCCTCTAGATGCAACTCTCAATGCTTAGCACTTGATTCTCACTCAATCTCACTCTAGATGAACAATCAAGTCAAGAGATGAGTGGGGGAGGTTCTCTCTAGCTCAATGGATGCTCAAAGATGTTAGAATGGGCAAGAGTTATTTACCCCAACTGGCCAACCATCTATTTATAGACCCTCTCACAAATCTAACCGTTATGCTCTTCAGGCGCTGCCTTTACACGCGCCAGACGCGTCCGCTCAGGCGCGCCGGACGCGTCCGGCCCTCAGTCCCACAGATGACCGTTGCCATAATTTCAAATGTGGAGCCGCCACGTCAGCGTCCGACGCTGCATCCGGTGCACGTCCGGCGACCACGTCCGGTGGCTCGGTCCGCTGATGGTCTTCTCTGGGAAGCGTCCGGCGAGCGCCGGATGCCCAGTCCGCGTCCGGCCTTCATTTCAAGGCTGAAGCCTCCGCTGACGTCACATCAAAGCACCGGAAGCTCCCGCGCTGACATAGGGCGTCCGGCAGTCGAGTCCGGCGACCAGGCGCTCGTAGTCCTCTATCAAGCGCCGGACGCGTCCGGCTGCTGGCCATGCGTCTGGCCGAGCGTCCAACGACCTACTCAATTCGCAGCCTGTTCTGTGTCGCGTCCGGCGCAGCAGCCCGCGTCCGGCGCCACCCAACTGGCACGTCTGGCCAGTTGAGCAGCCGACTTCATGATTTTGTCGTCGTCGTCGCGCCGTCGCCGATACAAGTCAAACCACTTGCCTTAGGGTGCAAGTGTTAGCATTTCATCACATGAAATAGGGCAAGTGTTAGCTCTCTAGATAGTCTCTCATATGCATCATACAAAGTCAAGCCTAGAGGCACTTGGACCGCGAATTCAACCGTGAATTCCCCTCTTGATAGTCGGTTGTCAATCCTAAATGTGATCACACTCTCTATAGTGTCTCGATCACTGAAAAGAAAAACACCTATCCCTTGATACCTTAGCCTTGAGCCTCGATGCTTGATCATCATCATGACAAGTCCATCACCAAGTCCTAGGCCTCACCATCATGTTGCTATGTGTCTAGTCACACTTAGAGCAAAGCATTAGCAACATTGGGTGTCATCAATTATCAAAACCAAACACGAGATTTCACACATGACGCCTCTTCGTATAGGTGTAGATCTAACTTTCACACTAGATGTGTGTGAGTGTGTACGTGTGTATGGTGGTGTGAGTTAAGTGCGTGAGTTCATGTACTAAAGCGTGTACTTGAACAGCTGAGGCATCAAAAGAAAATTTTAATTTTTTCGCTCTTTTATAGTATATATTACCAATTATTGATGAAATTAAGTTTTAATATGAAGAATTATGGAACATAATTGCAACAAGAAATCTAGATGGTAACATGCATAACATGATGCTTGTAAAGATATGATAAAGTCACACGAACAGGATTGGCTCTGATGTTCATACCGAATATTATTAAGTATGATGTGATTACATAACACTTGTGTTGTCGTCAAAGTGATTTGGTCGTTAACATAGATTTGCTATAGTAGCTAACGAGAGCATCTCCTAGCAAATAACACTAGTACATAACACATATTCAGACACGGGCAAAATCATTTCGTAGAGGCGCACAGCCGCACACAGTGCTTGTTATTTGTCAGTTAATTAGTTCTGAGAGGACGTTCCCAAGCCTAGCCTGCCACCGAGGCAAGCCTAACTGGAGGGTAACCTGTCTAACTAGAGTAGCCTCAAGTCTAAAAGCATTAAGACCCGGTTTGGATTGGAGTAATTTCAAAATAAAATTGTAGAAATCTAAAATAGAGGAAAGGAAATCGTGTGTTTAAAATAGTGAATTGAAATCATCTCACCCTTTCCTTTAGAATACTGCAGCGAGGTAGCCATTTCATAGGAAATAAAACATCCACTCTAATTCCTTGTTTTATTTTCCGCGGCTGTGTGTGAGGCAATCGATTAGGAATGAGAGTCGTCCGGGAAGAACCTGGCCTACTTGCTATTGATGTTCCAAGCCTCTTCATCTAGAAGATTGTCGTTGCTGGCTGGCTGCTTACCGCGGTTTGCTTGACATCACCGTGCCTCAGCGTCCTCAGCGCTGTGGTGTCCTTGTTGCATCTGCTCAGTGCATTTTCTTGGCTTCTCACAGATTAGTTAGATGAGAAGGAGAGCAAATAGAAGAGCATGCTGAATGGAGGAACAAATTTCCCCCCAAAAAAGAAGGCAACTGAAAGAATAGAGGAACAGAAGGACACGAGATGATATTGAGCCCATATGTAAGTGGCTTAGTAGGTAAGATATGCAGTGAAGCTGTCTTTTTTTTATGCAATTTGTGAGACTCACTAAACTATAATTTCCATGTGTTCTATAATTTCTGCGCTCCGAGCACTAATTCCTACATTTTCTTTATGTTTTCCGTTTTCCTTTGCTCTGCTCTTTGGCAATGCATGCATATTTTAATTCATGTACTTTTCTTTCCAATCATGTGATTTTCATTTGAGATGGTGTATGGGTCAATGCAAAGATGAATGGACAAACTAACAACGACAAACTAGGTCTAACCGTTATTAACTTTTCTTTTCTTATGAAGCACAAAGTGTTAACTAGCTAGCTAGAAGCATTCAACATCGACGCAGCCCGGCTCGACCTGATCAATCTTCTGACTCGATCGGCATGATTATCATGCTTCATAATTTCATAATACCAAGCTGCACTAGCTGTTAATCGCATGCGACGCAAGTTTGATTGGATCACACAAACACTTAACCACTCCTCCTATGATGGACCACTCAGCATGATGATTTAAACTAATAATGACCTAAATTTCCACCATGATCTATCGCCGTTCAAAAATCTACTATCTCCCCGTGTTGAAAAGTATTCGCTGCTGCGCGGCAACGCCCAGTCAAAGTCAGGCTAGTTCGTACCGAACAGGCGAACACTCCACTCCCGCTAGCCACTTCCACTCCCACTCCCGCCACTTCCACTCAGCTCCTCCACGTGGCACCCGCAGGCCGAACCAGGCTCCTTCCACGAAGCTTCCTCTGGTCGTCTCCCCACCCGCGATATAAAGCACATCGTCCCCGTGGAAACGCACCCCGAGCACCATCCAGCAAGTCATCCATCAGCTCTGCCCGCAACTCACAAGCAACAGCTCTTGGAGCTCGATCTCTCGGAGGAACAGCCGAACGGAACCAAAGGTCTGCTGGTGTTGCCTGCCAGTAGCGATCAAGTAGTCAGGATCAGAACACGGGATGGGCAACCTCGTCTCGCAGTGCGTCGTCGCGAACGGTGCCGGCGCGCCGCGGCGGCCTGTGGTCGTGGGCCCGGACGGCAGCCGAACGACGGTGGAGGAGAACACGGGGGTCGCGGAGCTGATGATCCACGCGCCGGGGCACGTGGTGGCTCGCGCCGCGGACGTGGCGAGGGAGCGGCGGGTGCGGGCGCTGGCGGCCGACGAGCTCCTGCGCGCTGGCGTGGTGTACCTCCTCGTTCCGGCCGGTCGGGCCGGCGCGCGGCTGGGCGACCGTGAGGTCGATGCCATCGCGCGTCTGGTCTCGACCGGGAAGAAGAAGAGTTTGAGGAAGAGCAGGCCCGCCGGCGGCAACAGGGTCTTTCCGGACGTCAACGGCGGCGAGAACGCGGCTAAAGGCAAGGAGGTGGTTGTTGTGTGTGCCGGTAAACGGGCCCATGATCATGGATTTGGGCCCAGGCAATGGAGGCCCGCCCTGGATACTATCTACGAGGTCTAGATTTTTGTTTAGAAGAAAAAAGATAGTTTTTTTTTTCGTAGAGAGAGATTAGGAAACCCAATTCTTTGATTCTTTTTTGCTTGTTCTTCCTTCCGGTGATGATGGGAGGCAAGTTGTGTGCATACATACACCTTGTGAAGACCTAACCCCCTTGATGTAGTCAACGGAATCATAAATGTCAATGTTAGTGGTTGATGGAAGTGAAAATTACTTTCTCTGTGCGTGTTGAATTCTTATAGAGACTCATGAAAAGTTAAAGCACTTCTGTTCTTCATTAATCCATCTCTTTCAAATGACCTTCAAGATGCAAAACGACTCAAGAGATAAAAGATGTTAAGAAATCTTTATGTTTTACAATCAAACCACACTAGTATAGACGTTGAGATCCAATGTAGTCATAAGGGCTTCACCAATACAAGAGATAATAAAATTTGTTTGGCGCAAGCAAACTACTTTATCTCCTTTCAAGGACGCAAACACTCACCTTTATTTGCTTTGGGGTAGGGGGCAAACTCTCCCTTCTCGCTATAACACGTGCAATAAGCTCTGTCATACTATGAGACTACTATTTATGATGGTATGTACTTGAGGAGCATACGTGGACGTTGAGGCAGTAGTCCACAATGGTGGGTTGATGAAACCCTAATTGCGATTACCGGTTAACACGTGATCGTAGACCAATTCGTTTTCCTGGATTATTGTATCTGGCATGCTACAAAATGAACAACAAATACAATATCCGTATCAGTGGAATATTCTTGTTGCAGTGTCGCACATTGATGAACAATACCCTTCTATTCTCATGATAGTTTAACATTGCAATCCCTAATGCAACTATACTGAATTTATGTCCCCAGTCTAGCTAGCTATCTCCTCAACCAAACTATCTATATTAGGTTCACACGTATGATATCTATTTTTCATGCAAGCTATTCCCTCTCTAGGGACTAGGGTGGATCAAGAAGCGCTCCCCTCTCTAGCATTGGTGGTGAAGAATAAAGATGAACAAGAAGGAGCCTACTTCAACCCTCTACACCAACCAGGGCCCAAGCTTGGATCTTAGACGAGTTTAACTAAGTTCTTGGCCATTTCTAGAGGATTAACCCTATGTTCTATATATACGGTTGATAAAAAAATCATTCTATTACCATCTCTAAAAAATAGTTTTTATTTAATACAATCATAGAATCCCAATAAACTAAGATCGTAAAATCATAAAATCATGCTATAAAATCGTGATTTTAACAACTATATATGCTTCTTCTTGCCACCGGCAGACTCGCTAGAGAGGAAGGAGAAGGGCCGGCCCTAAGCGGCGGCAGGGAGCTTGAAAGGGGGCAGCAGTAGATGGGGTGGGTGGGGCAACAATAGCTGTAACGTCGCTTCTGTTTTTCGCTTTCCACTTATGCTAGGTTTGATTTTCAAATAGGAAAAATCCTATATGCTTCCCCTGTTATATCTTAGATTGTTCTATTCAAGAAAATTATTATTCTAGTAGTAAAATTTTATCATTTCACATTCAAAATGTTGTAGTGTATACAAAAATATGTTTCGTTGTTCGAATTTGAAACAGCAATCATTCCACATGTTATTTATTTATATTGTTCCATTCTTGAGAATTTTTTTTGGTGCAGGAGTACTATTGATTGCAGTATGACTAATTTTTCGTGTCTAGATATTTGTAGCTATATTTTCGTTCTTCCCACAGGAGTAATGTGTGCTCTTTCATGCAATAGAATCTTTCGTTCCATTTTTTTGTCCTAGTGGAAGTCGACTGACTCAATTGTTCAACATTTCTAGATGCCTTCAGTTAATCACTATATGTAAAACCTCTATACTCTTTCTTTAATTTAATGAAAATGACCATCACTGTGGGGATCTCCCTCACAGTCTTTTGTTGTCAAAAAAAATTGTTCAACATTTCTCAAAGAGTTATGTGGGTAGGCCGAATCTCGGTTAGCGACATGGGCCAAATAATATTTTTTGAGGGAAAACCGTGGAGCATTGCTCCCTAGCATTGAATTAAAAAGACATAAAAATAAAGTTTACAAATGTTAGCCAGCTGCTAACAGCAAGAAGAGAGAAAAGGAAAAGAATCTCACTTAACTTACCTAAAAGAGAAGAAACGAAAACAGGAGGGGGGAGGGGGAGGCCAAGGCCAGCTAATACACCAGCATTACAACATATTAATCCAAATCATAATTAAACCACGTTTTTCGGCAGGGACTCTGTAGAGATGAAGTTTAACTTCACTCTTGAAGGACCGTTTCTAGTTTGCCAAGAATGGAGACTTATGGTTGAAAATGAAATCATTTCTTACCTTCCAAATGCACCAGGCAGCTACCATGAAAAGATCCATAAAGAACGGGCCCGTGAAGTTTTGTTTCTGCTGTATAAGCATATGGATCACATCTCCCTGCAAGTTCCATTGTATCCCAAGTGAAAACCATCTACTTTGGCTTGATGTGCACTCAAAGAATAAGTGCAATAGTGTTTCATCAACATTTTCTGGACACATAACACAGTGGTACCCTTCCTCAAGGCGTTTCTTTCTTCTCCTTAATATGTCTCTTGTGTTAACTCTATTTGTGAGCAGCAGCCATGTAAAAGATTTGATCTTTGGCATACATTTTGTTTTCCAGATCCAGCAGAAAGGTGCAGGTGGCACAATATTCTTGAAGTGATGCTGATAATACTTCTTTGAGCTGTATAGTCCATTGTTCCATTTATATATCCAAATGTCGTCTTGGTCATTTTCATCCCTGAAAGTTTCAAACTCATCTTTAAATATGGTGAATTCATTATAAGCTGATCTGGACATAGGTAGTCTGAAAATGTGTCGAGCAAATTAGATGCTCACAAACAATCTTTGAGAGACATACACCTGTTCCTCACATATGTGTAAAGATTGGGAAAAACATCTGCATAATTGGATTGTGAGAATTTATCTTCCCAAAGACTGATTGTGTCACCTGTCCCTGGTATACAACTTGCCACTTCTCTAAATTGGTCTGTCAACTTTAGGATGTCCTTCCACCAGAAGGAACCTCTTGCCGTTGTCAAATGTGGGACCTTATTATGCTAGTGAGTTGTCCAGACCAATTGAACCCAAGGAATATCCACTTTGTTATAAAATTTATGGAGATGTTTGAGAAGGAGTGCATCATTCTGTAATTCTAGATCTTGGACACCCAATCCTCCTTTCTTTTTTGGCTGAATAACCAATTCCCATGCTGCTAAATTGTATCCCTTAGCATTGATGTCAGATCCTCTCCACAGGCATTTCTTTTTGAATTTGTCAATGATGTCAATCACCGTCTTTCTCTCAATTCTACAAATCAATGGAGCATAGTCTTGGACTAGAGGTTTGGTAGTACCCACGGGTATTCCAAGATATGTGAAAGACAACTGCCCTTGTACACAACCAAACACACCTGTGAGTGGTGGGATCTTGTGGCTAGGGACATTGATTGGAATCAAGCAGGATTTGTTAAAACTGACTTTCAATCTAGTTGCTGTGGCAAAGCTTTGTAATAAGGCCTTCAAACAAAAAAGTTGTTTAGCATCTGCTTGCATGATCAAAAGAATATCATCAGCATATTGAATTATTGGGCATTGTTCCACATCTCTGTTAGGGATTGGGAGACCAAAAAGACCTTGTTGGTAAGCTTTATTTACTATGCTCTGAAGTAAGTCTGCTGCCAGAACAATAAAAGAGGGGAGAGTGGGTCTCCCTGCCTGACCCCTCTCTTACAAATGAAATCTTTGCCTAGTACCCCTTTAAGAAGGACCGATGAAGTGCCTGATTGTAGTATCTGCCAAATCCATGCACACCACTTCTCTAGAAAGCCTTTGGCTTTAAGGATATTAATGATAGCAATGTGTTCCACCATATCAAAAGCTTTTTCAAAATATAGCTTTAAAATAATGATTTCCTTCTTAGAAGCATGATATTGATATAGATATTCAAAAGCCCACCCTCGACAATTTTGAATAGTTCTGCCTTGTGGGCTGGAAATGCGTAACACATGCTCCACATGACGACTTGGGTGAGTGGGTAGGAGGAACTAGGAAGCTCTTCTACCATTCCTAAAAAAAGGAAGCTCTTCTACTATACTATACAGTGGATGACCTATGAAATTACGAAAAATTGACCAAATCTGAAGAATCGAGAGGAGTGGTGCCACCTGGTAGCCTATAAAATTATTGTCAAACCGAACTTGGACAAGTAGACAGAGAAAAAAATTTGTTAAATATGAATTGAACTGGCCCAACTAATGCTGCATTTGATTCGTAATGCAGTCGAGGACCGATGGAGGAGATGCATATCGCTTCTGGTTCTCCGATCCTCCCCCACGCGGGCACGGCGCGGTCGTCCTGGACACGCGGCCAGGGCGCCCCTATGGGGCCGGAGCCACTTGTCGGCCGCGATGGTAGCGTCCAGCGGCACGTCGACGTCGCCGCAGTAGACATCGACCAGGGCAGCCAGAGCAAGGCTCATCTCGCACGCCGCGTGACGTACAACCATGTGTGGTGTGACCAATGCAAACCAAACTCCACGGCCACACCGCACCGCTTCCTCTAATTTCTGCTTCCTTGAGATTTTTGCTCAGCTTAGCTTCTTATTAGCTACGACAAGGGCCGACCGTTTCAGGCAGCATCGTCGGTCGCCTCAGCTGCAGCTCTGCTGCTGATCGATCAAGGAACCTGATAGATAGGGTTTGGTTTCCTCTCCCTCTAAAATTCTGAAACGTGGGTGGGACCGTAGCCCGCATACACTTGCCGCGTTCCACGCGTGTGCCCTTCTCTAGGAGTACTCGATCGTATCGTCTTCCTTCTCCTTTGGAATTTGGTCCAGACCTCACCTCACCTCGGGGTTGTGTCTGTCTGCCTGCCTGCCGCTCTCGCTCGTGTTCTGATTTCTGAACCTCCTCACCTACCTTGCTGCCTCCACCGGCCGGCTATATCATACAACCAGTATCTTCGTCTCTTTCTTCAGTAGCTGCAAATCTCTGTCTCAATATCGATACAGGTAGGTAGGTCTCACCGGAAACAGAATTGCCCTCCCGGCCGGCCTCTTTCTCTCTCTTTATCTACTCCTCCAGTTTCCTTCATTCCTAGCCCTATCCGTTCAATTCTGCCTTGCAGGTTGTGCTTGTGTGTTGCTGCGGGAGGCCGGAGGGGAGCCTTGTTGGAGATGGAAAGCTTCAACCAAGAGAACAGAGCAACCCAACATAGGGAGGAGGTACTAACTACTACCATCTCCATGCTTAATTCCTCCGACCCTACGTTTTTCGATCCTCTACTATGAAACAACAGTAGTTATCCGCTCATTCAATTCGGAGGTCAGCACACATGTATCATCCTGCCATGTCAATTTACCGCGCGGCGTATGTTTTGATTCACAAGCACACACAACCTATATGCTACCCCTTCTTTTTTCCCTTGAAGAATTGAGGTGTTCAAGCTTATAGCATACTATCTGACAAATGCAAGAAAAGATATATACCTACCGTGGACAGCCATTGCGGGTCCAGATGAAGGTTTCTATATTTTTCCAAGTTACAAAATTTGAATTTCTTATTCTCGTTCGGTCCATGGTTGCCTTTCCCCTGTACTGTAGGTATGTATAGAAGAAGTGGAATAGAAAACGATATGGAGAAGAAAACCACTAGAGAGTTGAGAGGTGGCAGCACGCCACTTGAACACTGGTAGCTTCGTTTCGTTTCGTGGAGAGACGAAACACGAGAGGACGATGCTAATTTGGTCTCGCTTTTGTTGTTTCCATTTCCACGGGGAAAGGAGAAGCCAAAATTCAAACGTTCTTGGCCGCCCGTTCCGCTCGTGCCGAATATTCCGCGGCGAATATGATCCTCCGGGTACCTAGGCCTGTCTAGGTCAACCCGGGGAATTCACTGGATTGTTACTTGGGTGGATTTGGGCCTCAGGTTTCAGTGAGCTGCCGCCGACCAATATCTTTGGTCCACACCTAAAACGAGGGGTTTTTTCATTTTCCAATACAAGTTGCATCATCAGGATATCAAAGTCTGCAGTGTTGATCCAGTCCTATTACTTTGTTTTCTGACTTTATTTAGAGACATGCGACAGCTTTACATCATACTCCTAGCTTGATGTAATAATATACCAACCTTGCAACCTCTACTAGATGGGCCACGGTGCTTGAGAAATATAAATTCTTTGATTTGGAGAGCAGAGTTTGTTGTAGAAGAAAGTGAACGGCCCCATTGAAAATTGTCCTGACATGGTTTTCCAAGAGGTTGCATGGTATTCAAACCTCCAGGTCCAGGGTCAATTGCTGAAAAGCTGACATTTTACAGTCTTGTGGTCAAACTAGGAGTATTCCTTCTGGGGTTTCAGAACAGGAGGTTTCCGCACAGCTACAAACTAGTAAAGCCTTAGGACTGTTGGCCGACGACAAAATATCATCCTCCTCTGAACCATCGGCCAATCAGAATCCGACCTTTTGGGGGGATTAGGAAGCGGCGATAAGATTGCTGGTGGCAGATCACTATCCTAGTATCCTGAAGAAACAGAGCG
Organism: Bothriochloa decipiens; assembly: GCA_023333625.1. NCBI lineage: Eukaryota > Viridiplantae > Streptophyta > Magnoliopsida > Poales > Poaceae > Bothriochloa > Bothriochloa decipiens. The sequence continues at coordinate 19,723,840 of CM041634.1, forward strand.
GCAAGTCGGCTGGGCAGTGTGGCTGGAAATGCTTGAGGGGCCACGCCGACGCCACCGTGGCAAGCAAACAGCAAAACGCAAAACAAAACAACAACTTGTGCCGTGATCTCTTGGTTTGCCTATCGCGATCAACAGTGTTGGTGTAGTTTATTACGACACGAGGGCTAAATTATTGCCCGGTGGGGATGTCATGTCAAGATCGGATTGCCCCGAACGTTGTTCAATACAGTAGGAGTGATGGTTTTGTGATAATATGATACCATATCTCACAAAGGCGTGGAACTGAAACCGTCTCGACATCGTGTGCAAGATGAGCTGAAGCGACCAAACTCAGCTGATACGATGTTGGATCTTGATTTTTCTCGTGTTTACAGGCAGCTGTGCAGATGAGCAAGTACGGGGGCATTTCTCCGAAGAAGCCCCTGATCAACAAGGACCACAAGCGCGCCTACTTCGACTCCGCAGACTGGGTCCTCGGCAAGGTAATATAACCATCGAGAAAACCAAGCAACAGGTTGCAGCCTGAGACCCGTGCGATGCTCACAACTAACAACCCCGCCTTGTGGATGACAGCAGCAAGGCGCAAAAGGTGTGAGCAGCAACAGCACGACGACGACGGTCCCCGCCGGCGAGCCCCTCAAGCCCAAGCTGCAGCGGACGGCGTACCACCAGCTTCCCCCACGACGGCCCGCGTGCACGTCGGAGTAGCTCGCCGAACGGTGCCTCTACTCGCTGGAGCACCGGTAGGGAGCCGGCGGAACCCACGGTGGCGCACGGCGCCAATTGGGCTGTAAATACTGTATGGGGATGCATATGCATGATGCATCATGCTATCCCCAGTGTGGAGTACGTACTGGAGTTCTCATGTGAAATGAAGTGGCCAGTTCACTCGCCGCCTCGCCTTCTCTTGCTTTGTGCTTATGTGCGGCCTCATCTGGACTCTCACGTGATGCTGATGCACCTACGGATACGCCGATACCAATAATACAACGGTAATGCTAGTTGTCTTACGCCCGATGCGTCGGGTGGGGTGTTGGGTGCCTACTGGGCCGCGCCGCTGGCCCAATCGAGCGTGTGCATGTCACCCACCCCGCGTCGACGGAACGAACCGGCCTCCCTCGTGTGCTCCGTCCACCATTCACTTTACCTCGTGCGACAATGGCTTTCTCCCCTAGCACTCCCTCTCTTCATCCTCGACGCCGAACGGGACGAGCTCCGGCGAGCTCCCCACCGACGAGCTCCAGCGAGCTCCCCACCGGTAGAATCATCCTCCCTCACTGCTTCCTCGAGCTCCCTCGTCTTGCCCCAGGCGTAGTGTTCACCTCCCGACCATGGCGGCAGCAGCGGTGCCGGTTTCAGAGGCGTCAGCCCCGGATCCGCAGGGGTCGGCGGTGGATCCGGCCGGATCCGGCCCACATAGGCTCCTCCCCCCTCCTCATGTCTCGGTTCTATCCTTTCTCCAGGGTGGAGGAGTTAGGGTTCCGGCGAGGGGGTGGTGGGGGAGCCTGATCCGGCCATGGCGGTGGCGGTGGAGCTGGATCTGGCCATGGTGGTGGTTGAGGTCGCAGGATTCGCCAGTCCCGCGGGGTGCAGCGGTGAATCCTAGGTAGGGTACATGTAGGCATCCTGCTCCTCCTCTCTACTCTCTCTCCTATTTTCTCCTTCATCTTCGTCGACGAGCTAGGGATTCTGGCGAGCTCATCCTTTTTCTTTCTCAAAAACTATGATTTTGTTGTTTCAGTTGCGATCTTTTGGTTGTTTTAGTAATTTTCCATGCGTTGTTTCTCGGGTTTTCCAGCGAGCTCATGCCTTTCTTCTCCAACTCGGTTGGTTTGTTTCACTGTGGTCCAGTAGTTTGTTTCACTGTGTTCTTGTTGTTTGTTTCAATAGTAGGCATTTCTTCTATGTTTCTGCAGCACTGATTGTGTTGTTTCTGCAATATTTGTGTTTTGTTTCACTATGTTCCGGTGGTTTGTTTCACTATTTTTGGGGTGATGTTATGCTAGCAGCAGGGTGATGTTCTGCTAGTAGCAAGGGCAATGTTCTGCTACTAGCAACATAATGTTCTGTCATTAGAAGTCGGTTGTTTTTCAATAGCTTTTTTCAGTTGTTCCATGAGTTTTCTCTTCTCATTGATTTAATCCTTTTGTTTCTTTTCTTTTCCAATCTATATTTCCGTTTCTTATAATCTATTATTTCTGTTAATCCAATTCATCCGTTTCAGATTCATTTAATCTTTTGTTTCAGTAGTTATTTTCAATTTTGGTTTCATTTTGTGTTTTTGTTTTGTTTCAGGTGGAGGGACATTGATGTTTTTGGAAGTATTTTGAGTGTGTGAAAATCTGTTGGCCGGCGGGCAGGAGAGATTGGGGCGTGCATGTTGCAGGGCTGGAGGAGGCGTGCAAGCTGCGGGAGTGAAGGGGGGGGGGGGTCGTGCATGCTGCGGGGCAAGACCGGGAGGTGCGTCCGAGCGACATGGGGGGCGGTGGTTGAGCACGGGAGGTGGGCCAGGCCGCTACTAGCGGTGGCGTCCTATGCATAGGACGTCATAGCGCTAGCAGCACCTATAATACAACATGACATGGATATACTGGGCATTGTCTATCTTCCACCATTCAATTGTGATACGGAGGAGATTATCTGATTAGGCTCAAGGTAGTAGGCACCAGGCGGGCACGCTGCCTGGCCTTTGCTTGATATAAACGCTGGCCGTCAGAGCATCCGACACGAAAGCCTTTGGTCTAAAAAAAAAAGAAGAAGACCATCCGACACCGCTGCACCCGACCGCAGCAAATTCACGAATTTTTTTTATTAATAAATTTATTTTTTTAAAAAATTACAAAATTAGTCTCCATTTTTAAAAATTTGCAGGAATAGGCCACCAGTCGCCCGTTGGAAGGGCGAAGAGGGCCATGTCGCCCGACCAGTGGGCGACTTGGCCGTGCACTGGCATGGGTGGGCCCCACGTCGCCCGGACGATGGGCGACGTGGCCCATGTCGCCCGGCCAGTGGGCGACGTGGCGCATGTCGCCCGGCCAGTGGGCGACGTGGCGCATGTCGCCCGGCCAGTGGGCGACGTGGCCCATGTCGCCCGGCCAGTGGGCGACTTGGCCCATGTCGCCCGGCCACGGGGCGACGTGGCGCCGCTATATATAACGCGGCCGGCCGCGGCCGGCCGCTGCCGGCTGGGAGAAGAGAACAGGAGAGGAGAGGAGAGGAGAGGAGAAGAGAAGAGGAAGAGGAAGAGGAAGAGGAAGAGAAAGGAAGAGGAAGAGAAGAGAAGAAGAGGAAGAGGAAGAGGAAGAGGAGAAGAGAAAAATTTTCGGTAAGTAAAAAAATAATTTTATATATAATTATTTAATATGTGTTATATTAATTGTTAGATAATATAATTAGCAGTTAAGCGATTAATATTATATTTTGGTAGTATTATTTATATTTTTATTTTATATATATTGTTAAATTAAATAGTTATAGTTGAAATAATATTAGTAATATATTACTAAAAAGGTATTTTAGCTGAAATTTTTAGATTACACAGATGTCGGAGAAGTTAGGATTTCAAATTTATTATGGAGAAGGAGAAATTATTCAAGGTGTACACGGGGTTGATCTGTCAGGATTTGCCTCAGTAACTAGATGGGTGTCTAGGGCAAATGAGAGAACAATTAGTGGTGTGCAGAATTGGTTGATGCGAATATTTGGGCTTGACAGCAACCAACATGACGTTAAGGTCATGGGTATCGTTAGTCGTGCTCGGGAGGGCACTTTTTGGGAGTTAGTACCGCTTAATGCAACATCAACATGGAGAAAATACGTCAACAAAGCTGTAGAACGTGGGTGGCCTCTAGTCCTTCTTGTTCAGGCATATACGAAGGAGGTTCATGAGATACACGGTGTAGAAGAAGAAGGAGGTCCGAGCCATGACAATGATAATGAGGAAGATAATGAAGAGGGTGATCATCACCTGTCATCTATGGTACCGACGGGTGAAGCGGACGAAGGAGAGCGCATAGAACATATAGTTGAAGAGATGGCGATGGAAGATATGGAGAATGAGAATATATCTGAAACTGAGTCATCTGAAGATGAGAATGAAATTCCTGTCCCACTGGAGTGGAAGAGTAACAGTTCGAAGAATTTGATGATCAACGAAGGAAATTCTGTGCCGTGGGAATATCATGAGAATGAACTAGTAGAGGGAGGTATGTACAAAGGCAAAGATGAAGTGATGAGTGCCGTGAAGTACTGGTCTCTGTCAATGAAGCGGTCTTTTGTAGTTGTGAAGTCCAACAAGAAAGTATATGATGTTAAATGTGTGTTTTCGGACTGTCCATTAGGGTACATGCTTATGAGCAAAAATGGAGTACAATTTGGAAGTGCTCTATAGTAACAGAACATACATGTGAGTTACAAGAATTAGAGAAGTCCAATACTGCTCTTACATCGAGCTTCATTGCAGAGTACATGTATAATCGAATTGTTGATAATTTAAGGTATGAGCCGAAATCTATAGTGACTACTATAGAGGAAGATTTTAAATACACCATCAGCTATTCGAAGGCGTGGCGAGCAAAACAGAAGGTCATTGAGAAGAGATTCGGTTCGTACGAAGCATCTTATGAGAACCTACCAAGATTGTTAGAAACCATCAGACAAAGAAATATTGGTACATATTATGATACGTAAGGCTGTCGTTTTCGACATCTTTGTCGAGGACTACGCTCCTCACAGAGTGATGCGGCAGTTTGGTCGTAACCAGACGTTCCCACTTCCGGTTACCCATATTGTTCCTCTTTTCGTGCACGGGTAAGTATAAGACAATTAATTCGTTCTGATTGAGTATTTAATATATATAGAAAGATAATTAATATATTTTGAAATCCATAGTTACGTGCGGAGGGGTCTACCGGCAGGCGTTACTTGATCCTCCCGTATACAGCCGTGGGTCGACGAGTGGGCCAACGCACTACATGATGTGACCTACGAGCCCAGACCGTTTTCCTTACAGGCTTACGGGGACTACTTACGTTGGTATATTCCTCGCACACGGATCAGAGTCACGTATACACCAGCGGAGCCACGGACCCACGTCCCCAGGTTGACGGACACGTACCCTGTGCACAGAGATCAGGCGTTGTCGTTGGCGGTACGATCTTTATGAACTTCAACCCACTTCGTTTAATATTTTTCTTATCGTAATTACTTCAATGTTCTCGTTTTGTTAATAGGCCGACATGGGTCACCGTATCACTGTGGATGGTGGATCGCTCTTGCACCGGTTGAGAGAGGGCATTCAGATGACCAGCCACGAGCTTACCGCTGCGGTCCATAGGATGTACGACTCTGCTGCAAACATTGTCAAGTTGACGTCGTGCCGGCCCTGCGGGCGACAGCCGGATGTCGTCCCTCGACCTTCACACGTGACACACAGGCCTGACGGACCGACGGCGCCACTACCTCCGCGGCCTACGTACCAAACAGGTGAGTAAGTTATATTTTCTTCGTATGTAGTAATGCTAACTTGTTCGTTACTTATAAGTTTCATTATTCAGGTCCACCTACGTACTCTGCCGGTTGGCGTCCGGAGTTCGATATCATTGGATCATCTTCGCAGCCTGCTCACATGCCTACAGGTACGATATAGTGGTGAAATTTAATTATATTATCTAATACTACTTTATTCGTAACATTACATTCACTCTGCATGGTCAGGTATGCACTTTGACGGTTCGCGGCATCAGTTCGATTTCGGAGGTTCCTCTTCACACGCTGTACCCATGGTTCCAGGTATGACCTACTTTTAAGAGTTCGACACGTTATATATTAGTTTTACCATCAGCGTTATCATAACGTTGGTCTTATATGTTTAGGGACCACCCGTTACGACTACGAGGGATCGGACATCTCTGAGCACGCTGACACTTTTCGTCAGCGATCCCCGACACCCTTCGACCTTGAGAGTTACCTGCAGCAGGAGCCGGCGGACGTACTTGCGTCATCGCAGCTACGTGAAGCACCACCACAGACACAGCCCTCACAGGACGAGTACGCGACACCACCTGCTGCTGGAGGCCGTCCTGCACGTATTACAGTTCCTCCTTCGCCGCTTACTTACTCAGCCAGCCATGTGCGAGCAGGCCGCAGAGCACCAAAGCCTGGCACGATTAGGGGTGTTGCACCTAAGCGTGGACGATATTAGTTTTGTATGATTTGCCGCCGATGTTGTTTTCTATGATATTGTACTGATACTATTTTAGTTTTTAAAACTTAATTAATGTTTCACTGTTGTATTTTTCATCTATTAAGCTTGGGCGAGCACACGACAATGGCGTTTTCGCACGCCAATTGCATGACTGCGTATTATTTTTGCTATTTCTCTGACTTCGATATTTTTTCTGAAATTTCCGAATACATAAATAATATTTAAAAAACCGAAATTTTTGTCTGGTCGCCATTTGGACGGGCGACCTGGGCCTGGTCGCCCTTTGGCCGGGCGACCTGGGCCTGGTCGCCCTTTGGCCGGGCGACCTGGGCCTCGTCGCCCTTTGGCCGGGCGAACTTGGCCTGGTCGCCCTTCCAACGGGCGACTGGTCGCCTAATCCTGTAATTTTTTAAAAACGTAGACTAATTTTGTAAATTTTTTAAAAAATAAATTTATTAATAAAAAAAGCTCGCAAATTCACTTCTGTCGATGGGCTGGCTGTTGGGGCACAAAAACGAACAACTTGGGCTCAGCCCTATGATACTGTCGATGGGCCTCAAGTTGTGGCCGACATAGGTTAAAATGGTTAGCAAATTCGTTATCCTTCTTCTTTTTTGAGAATTAGATGCTATCCTTCTTCGTGGAAGCCACTATTAGAATCCAGTGTGTCAGCACCTTCTCAATAAAAAAAATGTCAGCATTCACATATAAACATGCAGATATTACGCTTTTGATATTTTTCTTTTTCAAACCACAGTGAACGAAAGTCGTATACCCTAAAACACATGTGTTAGAATGTGCTCGGATCTTTAAAAGGATATTATTGTAAGGATACTATGATCATTAATACACAAGTTTGCACCATATTAAGAAGGATATAGATGAAGTTCATAGAAACAACCAGAACATGATATTTAAGCAACCAGGTCAAGGGATTAGAATTTGGTTAAAATCGACCGCAAGTTCTGTAAGCACAACTCCAAAAGAGTACAAAATGAATGTTGCTTTATCACAACTCTACTTGATCTTCTAGGACTCACTGATTTTTGTCATATACAACAAGAATCTAGTGTAACAGGGTTTAGTCTCGTCCTCTTACTGTCTGCTAATTGCTCCTTTACAAGTCTTTTGGATAAGACCATCCACTAAACTCTAAAGAATCCTTGATGTGTGGATCACCGAAGTCTTGCTTTGCGAGCTGCTGCGTGCCTACAACGATCAGGCTTGGATGAGTATCGTCTGCTACTAGTTGAGTTGAGTGGTACTGAATTAGGTTTTAATTGTGTTCATGTGTCACGATGCGGGTCAAGATCGAGACAGATAACTGGAATTTGGATAGAAATCGGGGAGAATTCGGAGAAGATGAGCACGAACAACAGGGAATCGATTGCAGAGGAAAGTTTAGCGGTTACAAGATTTGAGTTTCGTCAATGATGCTTCAACACGAAGCTTACAGGGTCGTTGTACCCGGCCGACAACGGCACACACGCACACATACGTAGCCCATAACGAACGACAGCCCACGGCCCAACACGAAGCCCACTCAGCCACTTGAGGCTTTCTCACCAGAGTTTCCCAACGGTCCAGTCCTTGCCTTCTTGTTCTTGACATTGCCCCCTGCTGGAAAACCAGCTTGTCCCCAAGCTGGACATGAAGGGAACCGGCGATGAAGATCTTGCACTTCTTCCCAGGTAGACAGGGTTGGAGGCAAGGACTCCCATTGAACCAGTATTTGATGCACGGTAGAAGAGCCTTTGGTGCAACTTCTGGAGTCCACAAAATGAAGAGGATTCAACTGGACAGTAGGGTCATCAGGTACCTGATAGATGTCATCTTCAATCCGTGTTGAACGAGGCACATGGCGCTTGAGCTGAGAAACATGAACAACTGGGTGAATTCTGCATCCATCAGGTAACTGCAACCGATATGTCACTGCGCCCACTTTCCTCATAATCACAAATGGGCCACAGTAGCGAAAGCTGAGCTTATGGTTGGACCTTGGCGCCACAGAACTCTGAATATAGGGTTGCAGCCGCAGATAAACTGACTCCCCCACTTGAAATTCTCTGTAAGAACGGCCTTTATCTGCATAAGACTTCATCTTCTATTGAGCGTGGTGCAGGTTTAATAACATCAGAGAGCAAGTTCCTTTCCATCATCCACTGCTTCAGGTTAGGAAAATGAAACTAAATCTCAGAATTGAGACCAAACAACCTAGGAGCATACCCATATAGCACTTCAAATGGTGATTTGCCTATCCTGAATGATAGCTGGTATTATACTATAATTCTACCACAGACAGCCATTTATTCCACTGCCTTGGACAAGCATTGACAACACACCTTAGAAATTGCTCCAAGCATTGATTCAATCGTTCTGTTTGGCCATCAGTCTGTGGATGATAGGAAGAACTCATCCTCATTTGAGTATCAAAATTCGAGATCAATTCTTTCCACACAGCACTAGTGAAAATTTTGTCCATGTCTGAGATTATAGCCAGAGGTAACCCATGCAACTTATACACTGAATCTAGATAAGCTTGAGCCACAGTAAGTGCAGAGAATGGATGAGCTAGTGGAATAAAGTGGCCATACTTGGAGAACTTATCCACAATGACCAGAATAGTGTCAAACTTCTGGGACTTGGGTAAACCCTCCACAAAGTACATGCAAACTACTTGCCAGACTTGAGTAGGAATGGATACTTCACATGCTCAGTTTTAGCCTGTTGAAAGATTTGACATTCTTGCACAAACTTGAATATGTCATCCTTCATCCCTGACCAAGAAAACAGCTGTCTAATTCTATAGTAAGTGGCTTGAGAACCTGAATGGCCCCCCACTCTAGAATTGTGAACAGCTTGAAGCACATGTTGATGAGCCAATGTATTCTTGCCCAACCAAATTTGACCCACATGCCTAATCACATCATCAGATACAGAGAAATCACCAGTTGGATTGAGCAGAATCTTCTGAGCCAACTCATCATCCTGATAACCCAACTTGACTTGATTCAGCAAACCATGGTTGCAGAAGGATACAACCATTAAATGATCTTCAGCAGGGTATCTGGACAGTGCATCAGCAGCTTGGTTTAAGGGTCCTTGCTTATAATGTATCTTGAACTTGAGGTCCATAAGCTTCAACAGGGCCTTTTGTTGAACCCTAGAAGTGATTCTCTGCTCAGTTAGGTGCAATAAGCTCTTATGATCAGTTCTGATGACAAACTCAAATGTTGCAGATACGCTCTCTACTTGTCTACAGCTAAAACAATGGCCAAGCATTCCTTTTCATAGGTTGATAAGACTTTGTTCTTTTTAGATACAGCGTTGCTTAGATATGCTATGGGATGACCTTCCTGCAGAAGCACAGCCCCAAAACCAGTGTCACAAGCATCAGTTTCCAGCACAAAAGGCTTGCTAAAGTCAGGTATAGCCAGGACAGGAGCTTGAGTCAGTGCTGTTTTCAGCTGTTGGAATGCATATTGAGCAAGTTGAGTCCACACATAAGGAACCCCTTTCTTCAGTAAGTAAGTCAATGCCCTACTAATAAGACCATAGTCCTTAATGAATTTTCTGCAGTAGCCAGTGAGCCCCAAAAAACCTCTCAGCTCCTTCACATTTCTAGGCACAGGCCACTTCTCAACAGCCTCAATCTTGGATTTCTCAGTTGCCACACCCTTAGAAGAAATTCTATGCCTAGATATTCAATTTTCTTTTGAGCAAAAGCACACTTGGATAGCTTAATGAAGAATTGATGCATCTCTAGATTTGAAAGACTTGTCTGAGTAGAGCTATATGATCCTCTAATGATGCTGAATAAATCAAGATGTCATCCATGAAGACCAACACCCCTTTCATGAGTAGTAGTGCAAAAATCAGATTCATGATGCTCTGAAATGTAGCAGGGGCATTGGTGAGCCCAAATGCCATGACTAAAAACTCATACAACCCACTGTGAGTTTTAAATGATGTTTTATGAGTGTCAGCAGGATGGATACAGATTTGATGGTAGCCAGCTCAAAAATCAAGCTTTGAGAACCATTGAGCTCTAGCCAACTCATCAACCACTGGCATAGGGTGCTTGTTCTTAACAGTTTGGGAATTCAAGTGTCTGTAATCCACATAAAATCACTAGGTTCCATCCTTCTTATTAACCAGTAAGACAGGAGATGCATATGGACTTTGGCTGGGCTTGATGATCCCATGATGTAACATCTCTTGTAGCTGTCGCTCAATCTCATCCTTTTGAGCTGGTGAATATTTATATGGCCTAATGTTCACTGGAGAAGTACCAGGTAGAAGATCAATATGGTGGTCAAATGGTCTTCTTGGAGGCAATGCAGTAGGCTCTTGAAAGACAGTACTGTGCTACTGAATAAGCTCTTGCATAGCAGGTGGTAAGTCAGCTGATACTGGGACAGTCACAGCACACAGTTCCTAACTCTGGGAGTCTAGACAACAAACTTTGAGCAACACTCCATGCTAAACAGCATTCTGACTTAATAAGCCTGCTAAACCCTCAGCACTAATGGCTGCACAATGATCAGTTCTTGTTCTGATCCCAAACAACTCTACTCTCTTTCCATGGTAATGAAACCTCATGATCTTCTTAGCCCACTGAATCCACATAGGGCTACACTCTTCCAACCAATCTTGGCCAAAGATGATATCAAAGCATTTCAGAGGGAGCACTCCCATTGTAGTAGAGAATGAGTGACCCTGAACTTGCCACCGAAGCAACTGTACTTGCTGATTACAAACCATTGAGCCCCCATCAGCAGCCATAAAGGAAGCTTGTTTACATGCAGAAGTTTTTAGGTTGAGCTTCTCCACTAACTGAGTACTGACAAAAGAAGCCACACTACCAGAATCTACCAGGATAAGTACAACTTTATTATCAATGACACCACATAAGTTCATTGTCTTGCATTTGGGTTGATCAAGAACAGATTGTTGCTCAATGTTCAGCATCGTTTCTTCACATTCATCAGACTCTTGATCCAGCTCATCAGTACTATCCGGCTCCAGAGCATCCAGAAGTTCCTCTACCACATGCAAAGGAATCTGTGGAGGACACTTGTGACCCTTGTCCCACTTGTTGCCACACTTGTAACATAACCCATTCTTCCTTCTGTATTGCTTAAGGGCAGCCAATTTATCTTCAGAATCAGAAGAGTCAACTAACTGCTTATTCTTCTCACTGTCAACACCCTTCCCTGATGAGTGCTTGAAACTGGATCGACTGAAATCCTTAAACCTACCTCTGCCTTTATCCTTGCCCAATTCTGCTTCCTAAATCAAAGCTAAAGCACTGGCAGTATCCACATCAGGCGGTTGATGCAGAATGATAGCTGTTCTGATCTCTTCTTTCAACCCAGCCACAAACCTAGTCACGAAGTATGTGTCATCATAGCTTGGATTATAGAGCAATAGATTGTGAGCTCCCTACTTGAACTCCAGAATGTAAGCGTCCACAGAAGATGTTTGCACAATTGACTTAAACTGCTCCATCACCGCTTTGCACAGCACATCCCAATCCTCCACACGACGCGATGCTCAAATGTATGAAGCCATGTCTTCGTCGCACCCGTGAAATTGAGAGCAGCAAACCACGTCTTCAGGCCAGGATGAACACATATTTCAAGCAATCATCGTGCCATAAGCGAGGGTTCGATCCATCAAACTTAGGAAATTCAAGTTTGGGAAAAGGCAGTGGACGAAGTGATGGATCAGAGAATGTATAAGAACACGCACCCTGTTCGAAGTTCGACGGCCGAACGAATCCGCCGCTATGCTCGCAACTCCCGTTAGGCCGCGCCGCAATCATCGTCGGAGATGGGGACGATGACACAGGCACGACGTTGAGGTCGAGCCCCCATGGTGGAGGCTGTACGACCAAGGTGGCCGCGACAGGTGACACACCAGCATTGAGAGGGGCAGATCCCCCGGGCAACAGCACCTTCGTACCACCGGACGCAGGCGCTAGGATGCCCCCAGCACCCCGGGACCGGGAGTCGGACCTGCTCTCGCCAAATCGAGCGAATCCACACGGCGAAGCAGCGTGTCGACACGGGAGTTGGTGGAGTGGAGCGTCACCGTCGTGTTCTCCGCCTGCTCCCGCACATCCTCGAGCACCGTGTCGGCATCTGCCTGCCGCTTGCTGACGTCGAGGACGAAGTCGAGCGTTTGCTTCATCAAGTCCTACAACCTGACGAGCTGCTTGGAGACGTCAACGACCGCCTCCAGCTGCTTCGCCACGCTGTCAAACTTCACCGCAAGATCATCCAACGACGCCGCCATCTTAGCCTGAGCTGAGATTTTGCGCCCTGGCGCCAACGATTCCAATATGGGAAAAAAATTTTTGCGCCGAAATCAACCGGAGCTTTGATACCAATTGTCATGATCCAGGTCAAGATCGAGACAGGTAACTGGAATTTGGATAGAAATCGGGGAGAATTTGGGGAAGATGAGCACGAACAGCAGGGGAATCGATTGCAGAGGAAAATTTAGCGGTTACAGGATTTGAGTTCTGTCAATGATGCTTCAACACGAAGCTTACAGGGTCTTTGTACCCGGCCGACTACGGCACACACGCACACATACGTAGCCCATAACGAATGATGGCCCACGGCCCAATACGAAGCCCGCTCAGCCACTTGAGGCTTTCCCGCCAGAGTTCTCCGACGGCCCAGTTCTTGCCTTCTTGTTCTTGACATCATGTTATTAGCCTAGACAGTCCTTTGAATTAATCATGTTTATATATAACATTTATTTATATTTAATTTAATATCCTTTGATCTTGATCACCGCTTGACCTGTTGAGCGCATCCTATCGATTATAGGTTAGTTAGACTGAATATGGGCCTGTTTGGTTCAGGCCATCGATCGCCACGCCAAACTTGTGTCGAGTTGTGGCGGGGGCGGGGTTTTGCGGTCGCGACACTCTGTGGCGTCATTTGTAATGTGAAAAACTGTGGTGGCCTCATTTAAGACGGAACCAAACAGCCGCCGCCGATCCTCGTGCTGAGACACTCTTTTGGCGTGGTGGGCTATGGTCCTGAACCAAACACCCCCTATATATGACAATGTAAAGAAAAGATTAAATATTCAGTGCATCTCAAATATATCGATGAACACGGTATGGATATTTTCCGACCGTATTTGATACCGAATTCATCTAGAGGTGCTTTAATCCATTCGTATCAAAGTTCGGACATTAAACATCCGATACCGTATCCATATCCGAATATTGAAATCGTCTATTTATAATGTCGATATCCAATCGTATTTTGTTCGATGTGGTTGACACTATCCGTATTCGAATTCAAATCCGAGCAGAAATATGAAAACAAATATGATATCGACGATATCCGTCCGTATTTGATCCGTGTTTATCGGGACTCGCATATCTCTTTGCGCGATCCGCCGCTAAGCCTAAAACACAATGGGAGGCCCGTCCCATCCGTCAAACGGAACTGCAAGTGGAAACACATACTACACCACCAGATGGAGCAGCGCAGAGTTACACGCGCACTGTCTGTTGCACTGTGCAGTGTGCACCGCAGTATGTAGCCCACGGAGATCTGAATCTGTCAATCCGCGTGTAACAGCAAATATCTAATTTCCTATATGGCTAGTATATGTACATACACGAGAGAAGCACGGGACGGTGCAGGAGCCGGCCGGGGGCCCTGGGGGTTGCGGATCTGATCCTGCCAAACACAGCAAAAAAACGTGCTAGGTGCGCCCTGTTGGCATCATGTCCATGTGAAGCAACCTGTTGCTCTGGACCTATAAGATGCATGGTTACGAGTTAATTTGTCGTCGATCAGAACATGCATGTTAGTGACATTGAGGCGTGAGACACCATGCAACGCTGCACACATCTCCAAATGCATGATCGTGACTAGCTTGTCAATAAAGTATTATTGGTACATCTTCCTGGGCTTGCCTCTTGTTGGAGTTCCATATTTGAGCCAGTTTTACGGGTTTACAGGGGCGCGTGCGGCACGAAATCTCCCGAGCCGCCGGCTGCTAGCTGACAAACTGATGGACAAGCTCGTCTCGAGCACGCGTGCTGCACATATTTCTTTCATCTTCTTACAACGACTGATCGATCCAAAAGCACCGGCCGGAAAACGATCCACCAGCGTGTCAGTGTCGTGTTGTCCCCGCACCAGTTTTGATTTCGTGCCAGAAAGAGGTGCAAGCTTCACGCCTTCACACAGTACTGGTGACACATATGTTTGGCTGTGTTCCGATCCGCTGGTGGACCAGACTACGTATTTAGCAAAAGTACACGAACAAATTCTGCTTGAGTTCACCAAAAGCAGCTTTGAAACTGGGCAGAATTTGCCACAAGACACTGTTAGAATGTGGCTTTTGTCGTAGACCACTAAAAAAGCTTGTCTATGTCAAAAGACATCCAAATTCTAGATCAAAAGACATCAAATTCTAGGTCAAAAGACATCAAATTCTAGGTTAGTATGCTACGACACACCGAATGGACGAAATGACGAATAAGCCCTTGCCTCTTATCTTCTTCCAAACACGTGTGGCCCGACTCCTATTCCACAGCCTGCTCGCCCACACCGCCGGAGGTGCTCGCCCGGTCGCCCCCGCGCTGCCCGAGCAGACCTCGCCCACGCGGCCATCCCCGCGCCTCCATCCCGTGCAGCCTCCCTCGCGCTCCGCTCGGGAACTGCTCGCCCGCGCCGCCACTTCGGAACAGCTCGTCCGCGCCGCCGTTCTGGAGTAGCTTGTCCGCGCCGCCTGGAGCTCAAGGACGGACGCCGTGTCGCTCGGAATTCGAGTACGGACGCTGCGCCGCTGGCCCGGGGCGCCTCTTCCACACCCAGCCCTCGTCCGGTTGCGCCGCCCAGCCCGGAGCTCGCCGCCGTCGCGCCATGGCGGCCATCTCCAAGACGGAGTCAGGCTGTTCGAGTACAACAATGAAAGGGCACATTTGTCATATTTTGTGGCTTGTTTATTAAAATCAAATATAATAATAACTTTAGTGTCTTGTAGCATACTAGTGTAAATTTTGGATATCTTTTGGCAAAGATAGATTTTTTTAGTGCCCTATAGCAAAAGCCATGTTTGAACGGTGTTTCATGGCAAATTTTATGTTGAAACTGTAGACGACCACACTCATTTTAAGTGGCACGGTTTTAATTTTCAATTAAAGATACACACAACCAAACAAACTAAGGGAAGATCCACAAATTCTAGCATCCATGGGCGGAAGCCAACATGCACGTGCCGTGGCCACCCATGAGGCCATGACCAGGTAACCTTTAACCTACACGACAATACTATTTTCTAATCGTTCCATCTACTAGTACAGAAAATATCTATGCTGAACTGGAAATTGCCCATGTGGCAGGCCAGTGGATTCCACTATCCTCAGTTTGATGACTGCCTATGCAAATGCTCATAGGCAGTTTACATGAACTAAATAATTTCAATGAAAAGGTGCAAATTATAAAGTTGAAAAACCACTGACCTTGGATCAAGGGTAGTCAATTTTCGAAGTATTATGACTTTGATTTAAATTATTTCTCCATCCAAGGTAATTTATATTATTTTTAGAAAAACCATTTCAAATTGTTTGTTCTAATGGTAGATTGGTAGGTTAAGAAAACTGCTAATTTAAACATATCTATATATTAATGGTTTTCTTAAGGTTATTGTCAGTACAAATCCTTTATTTACACATGTGGTAGGCTTAAGACAACCACCAATTGTCTTAAGCCTATCGCTAATGTAAATAATGGTAGGTTAAGAAAACTGCTAGTATTACTTATGTGGTAGAGAAGTATCCCCACCCATGGTTTATAGCCATGGACGTACAACTATATTTATTATAACACCATCTATTTATGAATCGTCAATAGAAAAAAAATCTCTAACCAAGTTTCATTGCCCTTCACCAGAATTTGGTCCAAGCTTGGTCACAACTACTATCTGTTAATTTGCAAACAAAAACACCACTCACGTGTCTGAAAGTGGATTTTCCTTCACCTCCCGAGTTAGCTTGTGCTAGACCGGCAGACCGCGACAACTACTATCTGTTAATTTGCAAACAAGAACACCACTCACGTGTCTGAAAGAGGATTTTCCTTCACCTCCCGAGTTAGCGTGTGCTAGACCGGCAGACCACGACAACTGCATCTTGTAAGTCGCGCCGTATCCAATATATACACATAAATTTCATAGAAAACGTACAAGAATTTTAGAGGACTTCATTTAATTTTTTAGGAAAATACAGAAACATGAGAATTTTCATCGCATTCCAAATATGTCCTAAGTGTTTATGGGAAAAGTCTACTTAATCCTCCAACCTATCAAGGGTGGTCTACTTCACCCTGCAGACTATGAAACAGTTTACCTTACCTTCTGAATTTTTCAAAACCATCTATTTTAACCCCCACCCTAGCCGGTTTTGGACTATGGTTTTGCTACAGTAATAGTGATATTGCTAAAATAATACCACTTTTGTCTTTTTTATTTATTTATGATGAATTTCTAACAACATAGTAAATCATACATAAATCGTAAAATAGAAAATCCAATTTTATTGGATTGAACATGAGTACTATAGGTATACAACGACAAACATATAAGCATGATATGCTTTAGGACAAAAAATTTGTTGTTAAAAATTTAGATTTGTTCACTGTAAAGGTACAACAAACAAATTGTACTATAGGTATACTCCTATGAAATCCAACAAAATCAGAAAATTTATTTTATGATTTTTCTGTGCTTTACTATCTTTTTTAATTAGTGAAAATAAATAAAAAAGATAAAACTGATATTACTATGGCAATACCACTCTAAAACCGCCCGAGAATGGCGGGGGAAGGGGGTGGGGCGTAAAATAGATAGTTTTAGAAAGTTTGAAGGGTAAAGTAGACTTTCATATTTTGGAGGGTAAAATAGATTACTCTTAATAGGATGGAGAGTTAAGTAGACTTTCTCCAATGTTGGTGCGTAGCGCCTGATGATTTCGTCTTTTGAAATCCCGGTTCCGATAATCCACTACAGGTGTCCCGGTGAACGGATTGGATGATCGAGTAGTCCCTTTCAATTGCTTTTGTCGAACAACAAACAAAAGCTAGCGCTAATATTTAGAGTAGCATATATATATGATACATCATTGATGACGCAATCGAAGCATAATAAATTCTATATCCCTATTATGGAATTCGCTTAACTACTACGAGATGGACTTGACAGTCACGGTTAGTGTCGACTTGTCCAAAATCACGCCATGCATGGCATATGTCTAGCTAGCTATATATATGGGGTTTTGTATGCGTGCGGTGTGCGTGGTTGCTAACACTCCATATATTATTGCTTGAAAAATGATGACCCATGATCTACGTCCTCACCATCGTATTTACATTTCATACTCATCTATATATGTTTTGTTATTATATTTTTTATATATAGAGAGAAAAGAGATCGAGTTATTAGAGATGAGACGTGGCACAACGGCGTCCCCACTCCCCACCCACATGTGCAATGCAAACAATGGGCGTAACTCATGACACGTGCTTGTTGTAAATCGCTTTGATTTTTTGGTGTATACATTTTACATGGTATTTAGATATAATAATATGTTTAGATATTAAAATATATGTTTAGATATTAAAATATATGTAATAAAAAAATTAAAAAAAACTTATAATTTGGAACGGACGAAGTACGCGTGAACGAGAAGCCGTCTCTGTGCTATATATGCATCAGAATGCACTGTCAAGATCCACGCGTTACTTAATACTTATGTTACGCTGGCCCTCTCCGATCCGTCACGCTCACGCAGTTAACTCACCGGGCCCTGTGCAGCAGACAAAAAATGAAGGATGTCTCCGTCGTCGTGCTCTCCAGCACATAATAAGCGCCGGCAGAAGCTAAGCTAGCATGGGATTTTTTTTAAATTTAATCTTTTTAATTAATATTTAAAAAAAATTATATTTTAAATTTATTTTTACCGTGCACCCTTTTTGTCGCGCTAAATCATTTGGTGTGACAAAAGCACGTCACCGCGCCAAATGACTTGGCGCGACCAAGCATTACACCGTGGCAATATAGAGTTGACCAGGGCCACCGCGGGTCCCACTTCATCGCGCCACATGCATTGGCGCGACGGGCCTGTTGTCGAAATCATAGTCCAAAGCATAGAGAATGTGAAGTTAGCACCGTTGTGATACTACTGATTCATGGTAAAATAAATTTTGTTGTTCAAATCATAGTAAAATTTATTGTTCCTTAGCTTCAAATTTGTCGCGCCAAATGATTTGGCGCGACAGGCCCGTCGCGCCAATGCATGTGGCGCAACGAAGTGGGACCCGCGGTGGCCCCGGTCAACTCTATTGCCACGGGTCAAATCATTTGACGCGATGATGTGCTTTTATCGCGCCAAATGATTTGACGCGACAAAAAAAGTGCACGATAAAAATAAGTTTAAAACAAGATTTTTTTTAAATATTAATTAAAAAAGATTAAATTTTAAAAAAATCCGCTAGCATGCCCATCGCGCCAGCTCGAGTCCAACGAATTATATATATATATATATATATATATATATATATATATATATATGCATGTGAGACCACACGCACGATGGCACGAAGCAGGCAGAGGCAGGCATCAAGCATGATAATATGTCCTCCATCACAGGCCCCTTGAGATCAAGTTCGACGTACAGGAGCTGCGGTTGCGAACAAACGTTGGAATTATATGGATGGTGCATATATAGACGACAATAGGCCACCATGAATCGATGTCACGTCCTTGTCCCCAAACTTTATGATCAAGCAAGCGAGTTGCAAACAATCCTGATCGCAATTTCCTAAATTATGTTTATCTATATCTGCATTGCAAAAGCATAGCATATTGGCCCATGAAAAAAAATTTAATCGCTATAAAACACAAGACTAACAGCAGACAAATAAAATGAAATAATATTTTATGTTATTTCCATAATTTCATAGTGTGATCAAATAAAAAAAGCTTATATATGTCTATATTAATTTGGTGGACTCTAACAATAATCATCATTGACAATAATTATCATATCTACTTGCTTCATCACAAAATAAATCAACTTCTATATTCACCACAAGTTAAACTATTTTGAGTTTGACTAAACTTTATATTGAAGATTAACAATATTTATGACACCAAATAATTATATTATGAAAAATATATTTCATGGTGTATCTAGCGATGCTATTTGTTGCCATAAATACTAGTGCTATTTTATATAATTCGCTTAGACATTAAAATACAAACTTAGACAAATTCAGAAGTTGATCTATGTTGGGAAGGAGGAGGAATTTGCTTTTTAATCATAAACCTATGTCATTATGAAAGGCAATAACTCCATAAGTCTTCATCTAATGACATTGCCAAATGCAAATTAATGTAACCATCTAAATTGACATCTAACTTACCAAGATCTATTGTTATGAAAGACAATCTAAAATCTAATTAAAAAATAACCCCTTAAATTTGTATCTCAGTTGCCCATACCTATCGTTACTAAAAAAAACTAAACGAACCCCTATATATATATATAAATTGTTAGACATAGGCTATTAAAAAATATTATAAAGTATCCCTATACATACTTCCCAGTGACCACTTCTACGGTTCTACCACTATTGATGTTAAGATAAACTAACTAATTAAAAGAACGAGCATAATTATTGTGAAAGTGGTACATAGGATGTTAAATTTTGTCTAGTGGCTAGCTTGTGATGACATTTCAATCATGCATATAATTTTCTTTCCCTATTATATGAATGATTTAAACTAAATGTCCAGGACACTAATATGTGAATTTCTATTTTCCTGCTGTTGGCCATAATGACGACATGTTTGAATTTCTATTTTCCTACATTGGCCATAATGACGACTTGTTTGAATGCATATTTTCTGCCTGTCCAAAACAGCGGACGCAGGGCATTTTGGGATTAAAAAAAATAGGTTGGACAGATTATGAACCACAGATGCATACGACGGCGGATCGAGATTTCCAAGTGCCGAGAGATTATCCGAATAGAGGATCGACAGATCACCATGCATATAGTAGACTCGTAGGGTGATGAAGCTACGCATCAATGGCTAGCAAGCAGGCGGATATCGTTCAGTGACCAAATGCTTGCTTAAGAAAATGGATTGGTTTAGTACATATGGGATTTGATATTCCGGTAGTTATGCTGCCAAGTCTGCAGACTTCAGAGACGCCAACCATGTAGTCATGCAGACTTCAGAGACGCCAACCATGAGGGTGGAATCCTTTATGAAGATCTCCGTACTGATCTTGTCTTATCTTCTCCCAACAAGCTAGCTAGTATAATATAATAGTTCTTTTTTTCTTTAATAAAACAACAGGATCTCGTGATGCAGAAGAAACAGTAGTTTGCAATCTACGTGCTCCATGCTCTGGCTCAACTGCTCCATATATGTAACCATCTCTTTTTGCCGATCGACCCCGCAAAAATACAAAAACAATTTTTTTTGAAAACTAATATAAAAACAACTGAGCACGTAATTAATTTACATGGAGACCATCTCCCTGTATCTCAAACAGAGGTTAAGCACACTAGATGATGCACCTGATACTAAAAAATGTCTAAGGGTAAGCTTGCCACCATGAATAAGTTATAATGGCCTGGGCATAGTTTAGGTCAGGTGGCGTCACAAATGGAGCGATGAATTGCACGGAAAAGATGGCAGCCACGAAGCGTGGCTAAGCCGGCTGGCTAGGCGGCTAGGCGGGGTCATTCCCTCCAGTCGGCTTAGCCGGGGCACCAGGCCAACTAAGCTGACTCCAGTACTGGCCGACTACGGCTCTGACCGAGGCTCGTGAAACCCACTAAGCCGGGTGGCCTAGCCGGCTTAGCCCGTTCATGCCTGTACTCCTAACCAATTTGTTTCCAAATCGTGTTTTGGTAAATTTTATGAGTTAGAAACTTGGAGACCGTCATTTAGTTGTTCTCTATTGGGATAAGACCACCCCTCTATATATACGAGAGGATCATGGCCGATTGTTCTCATCCTATCAATCAAACAAAAAACACAACTATCTTTCCTTTTCCCTAACTCCGTACTCAACCCCTCTACCTGTTTTCTTGTGCTTCTCTCCACGAGATCTATTGGCACCCTAGACGGCCTTGCTGATCTTAGGAGATCATGCATGTGCTTATTCCTAACGGATCCTTCCGGAGGTGGTTCGAAAACTTTTTCAGCCATCAACGAGCTCTACATCGACCCTATCGGTTTCTAGATCGGCTTGATAGATTACGCTTTGTTGTTACTGCATTGCAGGTTGTAGAGACAACCTTTTCGGGCGTCCAAGGTCTGCTGGTGTGTTGACACGGATCGGATTTGGCATTAACAGCCGTTTTTAAGTTTTTTTTAGAAAGAGCCATGCATGCATCTACCTCTCGCTAAGACAAGGGACCAACAAGTTAAATCTAAAGCTCACTGAGATGAAATGAAACAGGAGGGGTCACTGTCAAGAGAGTTGGAGACAGGTAGTGAAATATACCACCACCCTTTCTCCAATCATGTATAATGAGGCACTAAGACGGGAATTAAATTCGTACAATATTTGGGATCTTCTTGGGACCGCCATCTTTCGTCGAGCTCTCGCGCGCTTAATGAGCTGGCCAGAACTAAAGTTTTTTTTTTCCATTGTTGAACTCGTGTAACATACTTTACCACGTAATAGAACTTTTGTCTTATGATCCCCAGCATTTTTACGCGTCTTTTGCTCCTATTGCCAAATGATGAGAGGTACCGTATGAAAAGCTCATTGGGAAAAAGAAAGAACGTTAGAAGTGCGTGGCGTATCTTCCACCTAGTCATAATTTGGCACGTCATCAGATTCTATGACAAAGGGTTTTGTTTTCTGACAGGAAAAAAAAACAGTTAATGATGTGGATTCAAGTTTGATCACACTACACACTAGGCTGATGAAGCATCCACGGAGGACAAGGACTTCTAGCTACCCACCAAGCTTTAGGCTGGGAGCCGGCCAAGCTCACGGAGGATGCTGTGGCCTGCTCATTACGCCGCCGTGGAACGACCATCCGACCATGGACAACGACACCTCCACCGCACGCCGCATCGAGAACTTCACCAAGCGAATGTTGTGGAGGGCTGCCTTCAAACGTCGTCGTGGAATGACCATTTGACCATGGACAATGACACCTCCACCGCACGCTGCATCGAGAACTAATTCACCAAGCGAATGTTGCTGAGGGCTGCTACCTCGCTAGTTCATCAGCCTCCCAACCTGCTGTCGCCTACTAAGGTGGTGCTCCTGTTGTGGAGCAAGCGTCTAGTGGCTTAGAGCCTCAATATCCCGGGTGCCTGCTTAATTCCAAGCAAGGTGAGATCATAATCATGCAGCCGTGAGTTTGGCCATTGGTCTTTCATTGCCAATCACACATCGATCGGCAAGGAAGGCCCCCGAGGAACTCTACGTGACTGGGTTGAGACTAGCTGCACTGATAGACGGTAAACGAACCTGCAGGGTCGTTTATCAGCTCAGAGCCCCGCAGCAGGAGACGGTAAAAGGCCAGCTCAGCCAGTATATCCTCTTCCGTCGATATTCCCAGTGGAGGTATGGTGCAGGGCCCGCTTGAGGAGAGAGAAGGCCGGGGCCGAGCTGCGGTTTCGCGAGAGAGAAGGACAGTCGCTGCTCGCAAGGATGACGGGGCGGAGGCGGAGCAGCTGGTGGGTTTGCCGGTGCTCGTGGCCGGAGTGGAAGGAGAAGGGAGAGAGGGAGGAAGCAGAGAGGGAGGGAGCAGAG
>CM041634.1:19746888-19760123 GCA_023333625.1 Bothriochloa decipiens
GGAGGAAGCAGAGAGGGAGGGAGCAGAGAGGGAAAGGAGGAGAGAGCTCGTGGCCGCCCGGACGCCCCACGACCTTCTCCTACTCCCGCTCCACAGCCAGGGACGGAGGACTGTCGCGCCTCGCTAGACCGCGCGCCCGTCCTACGCTCCTCCGCTAGCGCGCCGTGGTGAAGAAGCCGCCGCCGCCGAAGCCCCGTGCTCGAGCCGCCTCGCCATGCCGCCGAAGCTAGCCGCGCGTCGGGGCTCGCGCACCCGCGCTCGCCAGGGCGCCCGCGCCCGCCGCGCCCGCTACTCGCCGCCGCGCGACACTGGGAGGGGAAAGGGGGAGAGAGAAGGGGCCGCCGGTGGAGAGGAAGGATGGCCGCGTGGGTGAGCCCCACCGCCGCCGGCCACGCGGGCGCGGGCAGCCTCCGCTTTCGAGAGTCCGAGCACGGGTGACTGGGTGAGGGAGAGAGAATGAGGAAGGGAGGGTGAGGGGGAAAAGAATAAAAAACTAACGCGTGGGTCCCATTTGCTATAGAGTAGAGATATAAAGGTTGGATTGGTGCCGGAGAAGGTGGTATAGAGGAGAGAATCTCGCTGACGAGAACAAAATATTCCTTTCAAAGAAGAGATATAAAGGTTGACTGAGTGTGAATACTTCCAATGCAGAGGTACTAGTAACCGTGCTCTTCTTAGACGTGGATAAAGGGTCGTGCAATGGTAGGACGATCAGCACCCTAAATTCTTCCCTCGGCCTCACAAATCCTTAAAACAAGCAAACATGATTCTATATACTTTGGTGATATACCGGAAGATGCCACACAACCAGTGGGGAAGTAGAATAGATACAGTACATTAAACATGGGGGCACATCCGCACATATAGACCTCTGTCCTCTCTGTGCATGCTGATGCATGGGCTTGCATTACAGAGGAACCACACGAGAAACTGCGTGCAGGGTCCACCCATTATAATGCAAAATAGATGACATTGTGCGATAGGTGTTAGTCAAACTTTTTAATTTTAATTAGATTTTTAAAAAATTTATGCAACATTTATATCTCCAAACAAGCTTATTATAAAAATATATTCAAATATCTATCTAATGATACTAATTATATATTATAAATATTAATATTTTTTAATATGTAACTGGTCAAAATTTAAAAGATTGATTTTTTGGGAAACGAGAATGATACCTATTTTAAGACCAAGGGAACAACATTGGTGGTCTCATAACACAATGCCATGTAATGTAAGAATGCTTAATAGGCTTAACAGTAACCTCAGACCCGTACTGTCCCCGATCCGTGCTACTATGTTGAGCTTTCAGTCCAAAGCGTAAAAAAAGGCATAAAAAGGGTATCTTGTGTTTCCGGTGCCATCCATCACGTGAAAACCTGTCCGGCTTTCTGGAGCAAAAGTGAAAAAGCGAAAGGGCAGCAAATAGCCCCACAAATGCTAACGTGGGGGGTCGATCTTCTTGGCCATCGAGAACGAGAACGAGAACAGCACCCAACAAGCAAAGTGAGGGCATTGCATTGCATTCACATTTGTAATCCTGTAGATTCAAGCTCTGCTGTTGGTACAGTCTAACTGACTCATAGTGTCTGGCCGTGTGACACGAGCGGCACATGGATCTACGCATAGAGGGGCTGAATCTTATGTTCCATGCATAGGGACATATGCATGTGTGGTCTCATTGGTATCCTTTTTTTGACGTATTGACCATTTGTTTTTACCTTTATGCCTTACTGATAAACGAGCAGCTAGACACGATGAGAAGATACAGATCCCATTGTTTCATTGTTTTGTGATAGCATCCTCGTTTAATTACCTACGCCTCTCATCCTATATAGATATAAGATAGCTAGTTGTCTATCTTTATGCACTTCAAACATCTTCTCTAAATCATTCTATTCTGGAAACAAACGTACCAACCTAAATTCCTTCATTGCTCGCAGTCTAGCTAAATACCCTACCATTCATTCTAAATTGCAAGTTGTTACAATTTTATTAGATACATAATTTTTATTACGTGTCTAGACATAATGTATATCAAGATAGACAATACAATCTATGTACCAAGAAAAACTAAAACAATACACAATTTTAACGAAGGAAATATAGGTACAAGTGAGTACATACTCACATGCTTCTTGGAAAATTCTAAACTGTCTCTAGATTCTCTTGAACATATATAATCCGTTAATTTATTTGATTACTCGTGGTCCCTTGGTAATAATGTTCAAAAGATTGTTGAATTTATCACAATTAGAGCAACTCCAATGGTTTTGCAAATAGATTTGATATTCTTGTTTTTACAAAAAAAAAAGTCTAAAAATTTACTATCCAACGGTTTGACAAATGGGCTTGATATTTTAGCAACTTGGTAAACACCGGGTGATATATGACATATATGCCAAATTGTGGTTCGCTTGGCAATCACCTTCGCGCGCTATTCCCGCGGGATATTTTCCCCTCGCGCGCATAATTTTTAGTTTTGCCAAATCTAAATGCAAAACTGTTGGAGATTTACTCTTTTTACCTTTCTCATATTAGTTTGAGAGTTTTTTAAATACCCGGTTACTCGGCTTTAATTAATAAGAAGAAGTCAGCATACAACGATGTTTATATGCGCGAGAGGCGCTCCCTACCACAGCCTAAGCTGCGGAGGGTTTAGAATTTAGACACTGATTACTCGCTACCGATTTGAACAACTATTGGGGTATTTAGAGTTACCCCACCTCCTATTTCAGCTACCAGAAGGTCTTTTCTTTTCGCATTATTGATTCCTCATGTCGCTGGCACTGAAGTTTGTAACATTTAAAGTGATGCTATAACTTTCTTGGCTGCGAGAGCTCACTAGGCCTCCCTATATTAGTTTGAGAGGTGGCAAATACTATATTTTGCCAAACAAAAATATAAAACCGTTTGAGTTGCTCATGGATATTCGAATGTGATTTGCATTTGCATGCATGCTACAATGCCATGCTAGGCCCCCGGTCACAATCACCATCATGATTCACGGCCGGATGAGTTTATTATTTTGAAACAGCCAACTTAGATAACACCAAAGGCATAAAGAGAATCACAGAAAATTATCTGACAGCAACCATCCAAAAGCAAAGTGAGATTTTGAAAAAGTGCATATATAGAATACTACCAAAAAAGAAAACCCGTCCAATCACCGGTGTGTCTCTCGTGGAGCCCCAGGGGTGCACGTAACGACGAGGGCCCCTCGGTCTTGTAGGACCTCCCACGTGTCAGGCCCAGCGCCATGAATTCCCTACGCAGGGAGAGCAGTGCCCACGCCTTTGTTGTTACGTGCCCCCGGTGAAACGTCCCACACAAATTGCACGGCCACCTTTGTTCGTGTGCCGTGTGTGTGTATATATCCACGGACCCCAGCAGAGAGACCCAAGCAAAGGTCTTCTCCCTTTTTCAGTCCAGTCCACAGCGCAGGTGGAGGCGAGACACGCAAGAAACAAGAAGAAGCCGCATTTCTTGGAGTAGTAGTGGTGATCTCGTTCTGTTTCTGCCTCTCCTCCTCGCTCTCCTCTCCCCTCCCAGAACAGAGAAGCTAGTAGGAGGATGGGGAGAGCGCCGTGCTGCGAGAAGGTGGGGTTGAAGAAGGGGAGGTGGACCAAGGAGGAGGACGAGATCCTGGCCAGGTACATCAAGGAACATGGCGAAGGCTCATGGAGGTCACTGCCCAAGAATGCTGGTATGGATCGAACAACCAGCGTACATATATATTCCTAATTGACTTGATTATTCGGAGGAAAAATTGAAAGGAGATTCTTGAGAAGTTGCAAATCAGTTCTTTGTGTGCCAATCAGTAAGCTGAGATTGATTTCTGACCAATCTGCAATCTTTGCTGCTGCAGGATTGCTGCGGTGCGGGAAGAGCTGCAGGCTGCGATGGATTAACTACCTGCGGGCGGATCTCAAGAGGGGGAACATCACGGAGGAGGAGGAGGAGATGATCATCAAGCTCCACGCCACGCTTGGCAACAGGTACGCATTCGATTCCATCGCCTCTCTTTATCCCTCAACCTCTGCTGCTTGGGTTGCATTTGAACAACTTTATCCATGCTGGGCCGCTTCAGAAGTTCAGACTTCTTGTTCATGCTTCTTGCACAATATAGTAGTAGGAAAAATTCTGTGTTTTCTATGTCACCGTTGCGCGTGTCTGCGGGGAGGCGATGATGAACTCGCTAAAACGGACAAGAAACTGAAGAAAACCTGGTGAAACATATAAATAATATGCTGCGCGTTGCGATGAGAATGAACAGATGAGACTGTAAAAACCAAACCTGACATAGTAGGCACAAAGGGTTTATGATCGTCATGTATGTTGAAAAATTAATATAAATCTATCTACTTTGTTCTAATCAGGACCCTTGACTTGCAGCTTCTATGATTGAAGACCGCGTGTAATATAATAATTCAAGAAAACAATTCATTTGGCTATTGGCTTTACTTAGGTCGAATTCACTTTTTTTCCCGTATGCAAAGTGAGGAGGGGACATGTGCCAAGAAGCTCTGTTCACTGTTAGATATCCCCCCTTCCACTGAAAAGGGAAGGAAACAAAATATGGCCCCTTGAATTATTCATTCGGAAAGAGCCGGCTAGTAGTATCTTTGTTTGAGGAGAAAAAAATGATGGTTGAAATGTAGTTTTGGAAAGAGGTGCCCAGAACCAGATATTACTGCCATAGATCACATTTTTTTGCAATGCCATGCCATCCAGAGGTCTATTCCGTCTAACCACGTCTGCTTTTTTTTTTCTTTTCGAAAGCGTGTAAATTGCACGTACTTATTATCGAGAGGAGTGAGAATAGTTTTACACCGCTAGCCAAGCTACTATAAGCCACACGAGTTAAACACTAACAGTAATTACCGGCTTAAACGATGAAGTTTTGGGGATTGTACTGAGTGAGAAAAGTATTGTACGACTAAAGCTACGCGCACTGCTGCTTTCGGTATTACTAGTATCTTTGAAACTGAATCGCAGGGGTTTGGTAAAGTCAATCAAATAAATAAAAAAAAAAAGCTGTGCATCAGCATGCCTAAGTGCCGTGGTGCACCATCTTGTTGGCTAGAGAAGCGTTTGTCAAAACACATTTCTTTCGAGATGGAGATGGCGGAGGAACCGATACTAGACTAGCCGCCTCTGGTTTCCTGATCGATCAAGCAAGCAAGCAAGCAAAACACATGGACTGGACGGTCATCACCTTTAGTCATCAATTGACACTTTTGTCATGGGTTTGAAGTGTGGGGAGAATGTCTTGTTGGCCTGCGCGGCTGCGTCGTGCATTCCTCCTCATCCGTCGCTTTGCGCCGAGGTTTTCCTGCCGCCGGCCTCGTGCGCGTAAAAGGGACGGCAGTGCCGCCATGGAAAAGGAGATCGAGGGCAACCGACCGAGCAGAGAACGAAGAGCAGAGCAGGGCTGGGTTTTTTTCCTCCGTGGAAAAGGACGTTCAGAGCAGAGCGGAGCAGGGCAATCCACGAGGAGTCGAGGACGGCCGTTCCTCCATGAATGGACGTGGCCGGATCGTTCATTCTTCTCTAATGGCGCGGCGTCCGGCGGCGGCTCTCACTCGCCATCTCCATCGCAGCCAGCCCGTCGGTGAGGGTCTGCAGCTGATGCCGGCGAACGAGACGAGACGAGAGCCACCGTCGGCGTCAGGCATTTGTTTCGGTGGGGACGCAACGCAACGCGGCGCACGCATTGAAAATGAAAGGAACAGGACCAAACCTGCACTGGCGCTGACACGACATGACCGATGCAAGACAGTGGGGGGCAGTCGCGGTTTCCCCAACACGTGGTTTGATTTTCTTTCTTACTCAAACAAAATAAGAAACAAACTTATTTATAAAAGAAAAAGGTCAAAAGTAGAAAAGAATATTGAGCGAGATCTCAAGAATATTCTCCTGCGAATAGCTAAGCTAGGGCACCCAAAATCAACCCTGCACGTCACGTATTGCTCCTCTCGTTCCGTCTCCTGGCATTTGGACACCATTGCACGGTCCCGATCACATAGTAGGACGTGTTATTTGGACGCCGGATCGAGTGTGTCCTGGGGACCTCTCGTTTCTCATGTGGGACGTCTCTCGGCTGGTCATGAAACACGCACGCCACTTGTCGGCAGACAAATGCAAGTGAAGTACGCGTCGCACCCCGTCAATAGCCTCTGCCGCTTGCTGTGGAATCTCTCGCTCCGTGACAACAACAACATACTGTACATCTCCCTTTTTGAGACATCAACAAAAAAAAGTTTTTCTTCAAATCTGCATCATATATATCGATCATTTCCGCTAGACGCAGCAACTGCAAACGAGGATTTCATTTATGCACGCCGCAACTAGGGTTGTTGGATCACCAGCACGGCGTATTGATTGCCACATGTGTCTGCCGCCTGATGAACATTTTGCGGCCATGGCCATCAGTTGCGCAGGCATGGAGCAGCAAGCCATGACCATGACCTGCTGCAGCACATCTCTCCTGTTCTTTGCATTGTCTACACACTGTGCTCAGGAGTTGCTGTAATTCTCTGATGAATCTCAAGTTTCCTTTTTTTTTTTCGCAACAGGTGGTCCCTGATCGCCGGTCATTTGCCCGGCCGAACAGACAACGAGATCAAGAACTACTGGAACTCGCACCTCAGCAGGCGGGCGGCGGCCGACTTGCGCGACGGCGTCGTCGTCAACATCGACATCGACCTCAGCAAGCTGCCCGGCGGCGGCAAGCGGCGCGGCGGCCGGGCTAGCCGAGGCATCGTCGTGGCCGCGGACAAGGCCAAGGCTGCATCGGCAGCAGCCAAGGAGAGGAAGCCGGCCAAGGGGAAGAAGAAGGGGGAGGCCGACGACAAGGCCAAGAACAAGGTCGACCCACAAGCCGAGCAGAAGCAGCAGCTCAAGGACAAGGACGAGGAGAAGCACGCCGACGTCTCAACTACGCCGCTGGCGAGGCCTCCTCAATCTGGCTGCGCCACCACCGGCGGCCGGAGCGAGGAGGAACAAGCGCAGGCCACCAGCGCTAGCGGCGTCACCTCGGATGGGCATCATGGGCCCGAGGAGGAAGAGGACACGTTGGCTCTGAGCGAGGAGATGGTGAGCGCGCTACTGGCGGCCCCCGGAAGCCCAAAGCTGGAGGTGGGCCCAGACGGCTCGTGCATGGACAGTGACGGTGGCCCGTCCGGGGACAGTGGCTGTGGGCCAGGTGGTGGGCCTTCTCGCGACGTGGCCCAGGAGCTGGACCTGGACCTGGACCTGGACGACAAGGCCATCATGGACTGGGACTTGATGGGGCTGGACATCTCGGCCGCCGATGACATGTGGGACCCGCTGGTGTGGGACTACGACGACGAAACGCTGGTCCCGGAACCGGAAGCAGGAGGGGAAGGGCACCACCAGCAGCAGCAGCAGCAGGACGAGATGATGTCAGACCTCTTCTTCCTGGACAATCTGTAGGAAGGAGGACCAATCGAGGAGGCGACTCTGTGCATCTTAGCATGGCATGGTGCATCATAGCATGGCATGGGCATGACTGCTGTGATGTGTTTAAGCTTTCGATTTGATATTTTGATGCAGAGCTAGTAGTAGGCTTTGGGTGTGTTCAGTTCAGAGATAAGTGAGTTCTGAGTTGAGATAATTAAGGGGAGTGCTTCTTCAGTGACATTTTTGTCTGCTGGCCTCTGGTCTCGCGAACCCGTAAAATGGAAATGATGTAGAAAAATAAGCGGTAGAATCAGTTGGCACCTTATGTTGCACATTTGTTAGGATGGCCTGAGGTGAATGTAACGAAAAATCCAGGAATCCGCACGCAATACTAGTTGGGATTTTGGAGACCTTTCAGCAGTAGGAGCCTGTATAACATCTGCAAATGGAGAGGCAAAAAAGTCTGGCTGCAGGGATTGGCATGGTCAGCTAACCCCTGTACATGTTATTTTTTTTTTCACGTCATGATAACAATCAGTGAGGGCTAATTCCCTGAGCCAGTCTGGGAGTGTTTCCTATCCACCAAAGAAAAGGATGAATACAAGATACAGATCAGGTTGCCATCGCCGCACAGCTACCTGCAACGACATTGGCTTCACGCTGGATAAAAACATATTTAAACGATAGAAAAAATTGGTTCTTCCTAGCTCCAACCCCTACATCTTCTGTGCAAAGAATGCAGTACTTCCAACGCAATATACACTACATAATCATTGCATTTATACGGTAGCAGAGTTTGATGCAGCTTGTTCTGTTCGACGCTTTTAGTGGCTGGGTGCTCCAGAGAAGTTCTATCTATTAGTATAGCTGGGTGTATGTTGAGAAAGGAAGAAATTATACACAAAACAAATTAAGTGGTCGAAAATTACTCATTTTCGATGACAGTTTACAAACTCACGTGGAGCCATTATCATTGTTGAATTTGGGAGAACTGTGGTATTCTGATTACAACAACAACATGACCTTAGATGAACACCGTACAGGGAAATGCTAATGAAATCCTGCAGTAAAAAGAGAGACAATTTCACTAGATTTTGGACCCTCCAAAGGAATGCCTAGCAGCGGTGAAGCTAGAGCAAACAGCTTTCAGCAAGTTGCGGGGGATTAACATCACCAGGTAGTCCGTTTGGCTGGATTTATCAAACCAGCACATACTTCATTACAGAATGTTCCCCAGCCTAATGTTCTAATCTCCTGGTTCCTACTAATGTTCATCTTTCTGCATGCTTTAGAATTAACAAGCTTGGCAAGGACTACTCATTATCATTCGTGAAGCAGGGCGTACTACCATTCAGGTTACAACTGACAATATGATCCATGATGAACACAGGAATGCATATGTTGGAAGTATTTCTTGAATTTATCAAACAGTGGAAAATTCAATATAACTCAAACTTGGAAGATCATCCTACATTAATGTTTATCGAAACTATCAGTGTAATGGACTGCAAGGGTCAACATTGCCAAGTGCCCAAGTAGACCCTACTCATCTGTTGACTGTTTCGTACAGAATTTTCCTAATCAGTCTAGCCAGTTCATCTCACACAATCAAATAATCATAGGATCTAGAACATAACGTGTGCACATAATTCAGAACTGATAAGGATGGAATGAACTACCCATTATCATTCGTGATTCGTGGAACAGGGAGGACTCTAACATTCAGGTTATAACTGACAAGGCCATTCATGATGAACACAGGAACATATGTGTTGGAAAATAGTTCTAAAATGCTTCTCTAATTGGTCTAGTCAGTTCATCTCACACAATCAAATTAGCACAGAATTCAGAACCGTGATGCTTTTGTCCATCGTTCAGAACGAACATTATCATTTATGGAGCAGGGAGAACTGTAACATTCTTCAGGTTATAACTGACAACACGTGAACACATATATAACACATATGTATTAGAAAATACACATCTGAAATTGTTGAGGCAACTGCAATTTCACTTCAAAGTTCTCAGCACATCAGCCTACATAAATGTTTGCAATCGAAACAACAAAGGGACACACGCCAGGGGTCAACATTGCCACCTAGAACATATTCATTCGCTGAACTTTCCACACAAGATTTCCCAAAGGCCAAAGCAGTCTCCAGTTCATGACACAATCTAATTTGCACAGAATTCAGCACGGAAATATTTCTGACACGGTGACACCTTAATCAGCTCAAAGAACAACACAATATAGTCTACTACTATGCTGGATGAATATTGCAGCAACAGTTTAAACTAGACCACTCTACACACCATCTAGTTCAGTTCAGTAGTATTATTCAGTAATCAGCGCGGTTTCGATAGCTTTAGCGTACCAGAGTTTGCTGGTTCGCAGTCTTCTTGGATCTTCCGTTCCTCCTCTTCCCTCCCCTTCTCTTCTGGGTAACAGTAGATTGACCAGCCTCGGTTGCAGTTACCTTCGTCGCCAGCACCCCGCTACATCTGTTCTCACCATCCGCAACCGCCGGCATACCCGATTTGATCCCCTGTGCTTCACATCCACCGGAGTCGCAGCCCTTGTTGTTGTTGGAGGCTCGGATCGAGGAGCCGCAGCAGCCCTCGACAACGTTGAGCTCGCCGAAGACCTTCCTCCTCTGGTCGTCCACCTGCCGGACTCGCCGCGACGGCCCAGGCACTTCCCCGGCACACTTCCTCTTGCTTCCGCCCCACGCGCTCTGGCTAACCGTCGGCGGCAGCGGCAGCGGCGGCGTCGAAGCAGCAGCGCGCCGCCCCCGCGGATGCCGCGTCCGTCCGGCGTCCCGGTTCCCGCACGGCGCGCCTCGCGCTGGCGTCGCCCCGTGCGCCGCGACGACGGCCCCCTTGCTCGTCGTGGCCGCGTGGTTGTGGGCGTGGCGAGGGCGGGGGCGAGGGCGCGGGGCGGTGCGGAGGTGGAGATCCAGTTCGCGGTCGCGCGCGCGCCAGTCGACGCCCTTCTCAGCCAGCACCACCTCCCGCGGCCGCGCCGCGCCGAACGGGTCCGCCTTGGTCTGCATCTGCTGCTCCCTCTCCGTCTTCCACCGCCGCTGCTCCACCTCCCGCGGCCGCGCCGCGCTGAACGGGCCCGCCTTGTTCTGCTGCTGCTCCCTCTCCGTCTCCCACCGCTGTTGCTGCTCCTCCTCCTGCTGCTGCTGCTCCCGCTCCTCACGCTCGACCTCGTCGGCCCAGGAGAAGCCGAACCGGATCCCAGGCTTGGCGCCGCCGCGGTTCTCCATCGCTTTTTTCCTTTCGTCTCTCTGGTCTGAACTGAACCTGAGCGTGTGGGTTGCAACGGATGGTTTCGAAATGGACTGGGCGCCGCCGTGCGGGTGGTGGGGCCTGCCATGTAACGGTCGGCAACTGCAGGATTTTTTTTAATTTAATCATTTTTTAATCAATATTTTAAACATACTCCTGTTTTAAACTTATTTTCACCCTACACCCTTTTTGTCGCGCCAAACTATTTGGCGCGACAAATGCACGTGGTCGCGCCAAATGTGTCTACCATGGCTCGGCCGTTGACCTGAGGCTGGCGTGTAAAGTGGTGGGTCCCACCTGGTCGCGCCAAATCATTTGGCGCGACTAGTCGTTATATGCAGTCGCCAGGCCCACTCTTTCCCTCTCCTTCCTCTCCAGGTTGCATTGCTGCTCCCTCCCCGAGCTCATTCGCTTTGTCTCCCTCTTTTCCTTCAATTTTTCCCTTTATTTTCTCTCTTTTAACCAAGATTTGTGTGGGGGGTTTTGGTGCAATCTTCAAGTGGTAGAGGTATGCTTCCCCGATCTATGGTTTCCTTGCAGGATTTTTGCTAATTTTGTGTACATTGCTTTATTTTGGATTTAGGGTTTGTGAAGCATGGATGGATGAGAAATGATTGTTAGTATTGTTGTGCTTGCACTATTTGTGGATTTTGTTGTATGCTTTGTTCAAATGGAATATAAATGGTATTTTTCATGTGTTTTAGGGTTTGGTGAAAATGGATGGTATATATTGTAGTTGTGTAGTATTGTTATTATGGTTATGTGGTTACTTCAAATGCTTATAAGTATGCTATTTAAGGTTTCTTGTGTATTAAGATGTAACATGTTGGAACTATGGATCATTTAGTGTTAGGCTTTGGTGAAATGTAAGAAAAATGGTAGTATTGTATTGTTATAATGGTCATGAGGACTTGCTTCAATTGCTTCTAAGTTTGTCATTTAGGGTTCCATGTGTAGTAAGATGTATTGTTGGAATTGCTTATGGTTCGATGTATGGTTATAATGGTCATGAGGGCTTGCTTAAAAATGGTATTGTTGTATTGTTAGGAATAGGGATAAATTTTTTTAGTATACATGAATTTGCTTTATGGTTTGTTACTAGACTTCCTTGCTATCAATCGATGTTGATTAAATTTGTATATATTTCACTCTATAATAGGTTTCATGGAGGTTGGCAATGAGGATCTCTTTGTGCACCATCCCCTGGTCCATGATGATCGTGACCTACACCCACCGGATGAACCACCACCAAACTATTTTTGTGGTTTCCGGGCATGGGTGAAGCAGTCAAGGCACGACCTATCATCTAGTTGTGCTTTTTTTTGTTGTCCACATCGGAAAGGCCCCGGGCAAGGATGTGACTTCTACAGGTGGATCGATGGTTATGACAAGTGGGATCGTCGCATCATGTACTTTCCATATGACCCTAGGAAGAATCTTCCACTCTCTCAGTTTGTTCGGTGTGTGGCTCCACCGAACGATCCTCCTCGGATGAATGCTCTTGATAAGCTTTTTGCCTTTTTGGACCGTAAATAAAATCCTCCTACATGCCATTGTGGCCAACCTACTTTTCTCCAAAAACCAAGCAAGGAGGGAATGTTTGAGCCCTTCTTCCGTTGTCAATCTTCCTTTGTAAGTGTTCAATCCCATTTTCCTACGTGATTTGCTTTTATGACACTATAACACTTTGTTTGTGACATTTTGATTTGTAGGAAGGGTTCCCAATGTGTGACTTTCAGGAGTGCGACTATGGACCTAAACCAAAGTGGCCTACTCCGATGGAGATTCAAGAGTTTGCAACTGGCGTGAAGCCATGGCCGTGCTTGAAGTTGCCGGACATGAAGTGCAAGTGTGGCATCAAGGCTCGTGAAGGAGTTGTTCCCTCCGAGCTAGGCTATGGCCACTATTGTGGCAATGTTATGGAGGGCCCAATGAGTTCCATGTGAGTACATATACTTGACCTCTTCAATTTATTCGTTGAACATAGGAACTGATTATGTTTGATCCTTGATTTCTATTTGTTTAGGCTGGTAAAACCTGTGACTAGGAGGATTTCCCGGGTCGTGGACTGCTAATGGAGGAACTCAAGATGGAAGGTGTTCGTACTCCCAACTTGAAGAAGATGAAGGAACTAAAGCTTATTGCTGCTAGGAACAAATGCCGGTTCAAAAATCATGTAATAAGATGTCACTGGGAGACATGGAATGATGTTGGAAGGGACATGGAGCGGGTGTCCAAAGAACAAGGGGTGAAGTTGTGGACACCTATTGATAAGGAGGAGAAAATTAGATTTTGGCGCTGGAACAAGGAACGGTATGACCAAATGTCGGAGGATCGCTTTAGTAACAGCCGCGCGGTGCAGAGGCGGCAGATGAAGGCTGAGAACCGTTGGCGTGTCAAGCACGGGGGGAGCCCAAAAGAAATCCCAAGCTACCTGTGTTGTGAGCTGTGTGAGTGGTCAAACTTTTTCACAAAGTTACATTTTGTACTTGTTCATATTGGATTGGTTTCCA
>CM041634.1:19760523-19852662 GCA_023333625.1 Bothriochloa decipiens
CGACGTCGTCACGCCAAATATTGGTTTTACCCAGTGCCGGCCAGGCATTTTGCAGTGTTTTTTGTCTGACGCGACCAACCTGGGAATTTATTTGTATCTGTTTGTTTCAATTCCAAAATAACAGGATTTTTAAACAGATGTCACAGAAAATGATCAAAAACATAATATCACAGAAATTCACATAGTTCACTTCAAACATAGTTCACAAAGACATAGTTCACTTCAAACATAATTCACAAAGTCCATAGTCCACTTCAAACATAATTCACAAAGTCCATAGTCCACTTCAAACACCCACACAGTCTATCACAAAGACATAGTTCCCACAGATCACAAATAACATAGTTCATATCACAAAGATCACATCACATAGTTCACAATTCTTCGACAAATCCATCTCCTTCAGTGGCGGCGGTGGGTGCTACTTGACGTGTATGGTTGCTTCCTATGACGCTCTTGGCCAAGATTTGTGGGCTGCAAATTTGCACTTCCCTCCTCAGATCGGTCACGACGTCGCATAGGGTTTAGCCTTGGTGGTGGAGATTCCTACACAGGTCAATTTGATTTCATCTTAGAGCTAGAAGCATGTCTATGTGCCATTAGAGAGCTACAATTTGACTATGTTGAAATATCTTTGCTACTACGCACCTGAGTTTGTGTTCCATGTGGAGCATCGAAGAGTTGGGAACCCGCCAATTCCTCCTGGTCATCACCTCCATCTCCATGGCCATCATCACTTGAACTTGAGGCTTGAGCATAAGTGCCCAGCGACGGTCTAGAATGGTAGCTACCTCCAACTTGCTAAGCCGGTGCGGACGGTCCTGCTACCTCATGGCCATAGTTGCGCTGCACATCATCCGCTTTCAGGCAGCTCATCTTCCGTGCCATGCGTCGACAGTACTTCAACACTTTCTGCAAACATATAATGACAAACGGTAAGAAAGTGAATCATTATGAGAAGCTAGACTAGGGTAAAATACTTTAAGTTGTACCTCTGCAAATACTTGAAGTCCCATGCCTTCTCGGCCCCCAGCTTGGCCAAGGTAATATCCAACATCATTGGAGAGGAGAGCTAGCTGCGTGGACTATTTATGAAGCGATGTTAGTTCATCGTTTTAGAAATCCAAGTCTAAAGAGATGTGTGTTAACACCGTTTTTTGGCACTTGTAAATAAGGATCGGGAGACTAAACTAAATTAGCAAGAAGGTGGTTGTTCTCCAGCATTGCTTCTGAGTTGCCGATGGGTGATTGTCGATAAAGGACATGTTGATCTCGTACATTACCGATGAAGCCAGAGGGCTGTTGCCAATGGAGAGAGAGGCATGGTTGCCGATGGAAAACAGAGCTGAAGAACGTGGAAAGCAGAGCTGAATCATTATCGATGGGTTTTGCCGATGGAATCTACAGAGATGAGGAGCGTGCCGATAGAGGTTTCATCGTAAGCAATGGATAAGGAAACTGGCAATATTTATGCCAATATTTTAATAGTTTACTTTTGAGTCCGACCTTGGTACGAGTCATTATTTTTTATTCCTTAGAGATAAGACTTGTCTAGGTAATACTTTATCGTGTCTGTTTAGGACTCATAGTACCAGGGTATAAATATGTACCGAGGCAATGTAGAAGAGGTCAATCAATCAAATACAACAAATCTATTACTTTTATCTACTTTTCAAGCAATCTACTTTTCGACGACTTCGTCACCAGTACCTTTTCTTTTTCAACGAGTTCTTTCAAGAATCGACGGGCTGCATTAACTTGATCTCCGACGACCTTGCAGGTTCCGTGTCTACCGAGCACGATTCAGGCTTTGACGTCCGGGCGTATCGCTGTTGTCTCGTCTGATCTGTTCAACAGTTATCGAATACCTTCTGAGCTTTGACGTCCGGGCGTATCGCTGTCGTCTCGTTCGGATCTTATTCAAATTTATCATCCTTGTCGATTAACAGGTCAAATCGACTGGCACGCCTTGATATCGAACTTGGGTATTAGCCCGGTGTGTTTGCAGATCCAACGCCTTTTTGCATCAACACATCTTTTGGCACGCCCGGTGGGACCAATTCAACAGGTCTATCATGAAGAATCCTACTGATATCAATCCAGAAAACATCATCGAGATATCAGAGTCAGATCTCAAGGAGGATCAGAGGCAAGCCATGGAAAAAGCTATGGAGGATTACAGGCAGCTCTGCTTGAAGTCTTTCAGCAAGAACAGGGGTCGAGAAGTCATCCAGAAGCAAGATCTGCCGTTGCCTCGGCAGGTAACCTTTGACTCTAACCCTAGTAAATTGTAGGAGATGGTTAATTCTGCATTAAATCAAGCTTTGATCAACCACTCCATCGTGCTATCCAATACTGTCTCCAATGCTGTTGTGCAAACGTTAAGGGACGGACAAGCACCAGGGTATGTCGGGCCGGCATATCATCAGCCGGGATCGGCATCTACCAGTACTCCATCGGCAACTCCAGCCGTTGAGAGTATGGAAGTGCCTACTCTTCCAGCTATATCAGGACCATCCATCATTGAAGCCACACCGATAGGATCAGATCTAATGTCTCAGGAGAGGCCTAGTACTCAGTTGAGCACAGCTTTATCGGCATCAGCAATGTCAGGTCCTTCAGGTCAACATAGTCAAACTGCTGCTAATTGGTGGGGATACAGTATGCCTCCAGGTCCATCTACTGCCAACTCTGGACTGCCTCAAGTGCATGATGTAGCAGGGAAAGGTCCAATGACATCGGCTACTCCAATTCGGCCGGTGGCTCAAGTGTCGCATTATTCTACTGTACCTCCTGCTATACAGCCATTGTCAATGGGATTCTATGCACCTCCGCAACAGATATCTTATGCGAATCCATTGACTTATCCTCCACCAGTTCAACAGAGAGCTTTCACTGCAGAGCAGTCCATAGTACCATTCATATCTCAGTCTGGATTACTTGCAATTCAGGGCAATTATGCTGGCTATCATCCATCTATACAAGAGCATCAATTGTCTGCAAGCTATCAGCCATCGGCAAGTCAGGTGCCGATGAGTTACAATCTCAATTGGTCAGGGCAGGCGCCAATTCAGCAATCTACTATTCAGCCAAGCTACCAAGCAATGGGGACTCAACGGTATAGTCCACAGACAACTTTCTAGGAACAAGCATCGGCAAAACAGCCGATGAACTTTACTCCGCTGATTGGTGCCGTGAATGTGCCGATTCCTCCAAGCCAAATGCCACAGGGGTATGTAGAAGCATATCAGCCAACGCCTCCAGTAGAGATCCAGCCAGTGCATCGGCAAGATCAGGATGCACTCTTGACCGATAAGATTACAGAAGTGATGAAAGAACAATTTGGGATTCAGCCCAAGATCGATACTTACTCTTATCAGACTCCATACCCTTCATCTTATGATTCAATACCTTTCCCGAATCAGTACAAGGTGCCAGATTTCACTAAGTTTTCTGGGCAAGATGATACGTTAACAATGGAGCACATCAACCGATTCATTATCCAGTGCG
This sequence comes from Bothriochloa decipiens, assembly GCA_023333625.1. NCBI lineage: Eukaryota > Viridiplantae > Streptophyta > Magnoliopsida > Poales > Poaceae > Bothriochloa > Bothriochloa decipiens. The sequence goes on from CM041634.1 coordinate 19,764,034, forward strand.
GGGAAGCAGCGAACAGGGATGAGCTGAGGATCCGTTTATTCTCGTCCTCTTTGTCTGGATCAACACTCGCGTGGTTTATATCATTGTCACCGAACTCTATTCTTACTTGGACCAATCTAGAAAGACAATTTCATAAGTACTTCTTTGCTGGTGTCCATGAAAAGAAGCTTACCGATTTAATGAAATTAAGACAGCGAAGCGACGAATCGGTAGAGAGTTTTGTGCAAAGGGTACGAGACATGAAGAACAAGTGCTACAACCTAGTGCTTGATGACCGCCAGTTAGCTGGTTTGGCTTTCCAGGGTTTGTTGCCGCATCTCAGGGACAAATACAATGCTCAGGAGTTTGAAAGCTTAAGTCATATTGTGCAGAGGATCTCTGATCAAAGTGCTCAAGCTCTAGAACATAGAAAGAGCTGGAACAAGAAGGTGTCCTTTGTAGAGGCAGAGGAATCAGATTCAGATGAAGAACCAACTATCGGCCTAGCTGAGTGGGTAAAAGGTAAAAAACCTTTATCTTGTCCTTTTGGTCAGAAAGAGCCAGAGAAATTCACATTTGACGTCACAAATGCCGATAGAATATTTGATCTGCTACTTCAAGAGGGCCAAATCAAGCTATCACCCAATCATGTGATTCCATCGGCAGATGAGCTGAAGAAGATAAGGTACTGTAAATTTCATAATGCAACTTCGCACAGTACCAATGCTTCAAGGTTTTCAGACAGCAGTTGCAATCGGCAATTGAATCTGGGAGGATCAAGTTTGACAACTCTAAAGCTCAGAGGCCGATGAAGATTGATCAATATCCTTTCCCAGCAAACATAGTGGAGGCTGTAAACAAGACCAAAGTGTTGACATCGGTAAGCGCTAAGAGGAGAGCATCGGTGGATCCTAGAAATCAAGCAACTACCGATGACTTGAAGCGGAAAGAGATAGTTGAAGAAAGCAATAGTTCAAGAAGGCCTCCTAGACCAGCTCTGTACAGAATTCCAAGTGACCGCTATCGGCATCGGCAAGAGGAGTTGTGTTGGGAAGCGTGGCATCGGCACGAAGACCATTGGAGATGCCCTTTCTTCATGTATTGTTGGGAAGAAGGCATTAAATTGCCTACTGTTGATAGTTGCCTCGAGTGTAATGGTTATGATTGAACCGATCTGGCAGAAAGAAGACCGCGCTATGGTGATCGGAGCAAATACATCGGTAAGCCGATCAGAGAAGGGGCATCGGTACATGATCGGCTGGGGGGCAGAACCAGTGTGCATGAAAGACTGGGTAGGCATGCTGACTGTTTGCTGATGAATCAAGAGGAGCTCGAGGAGATGACCAATGCAGGAGTCCCTGATGAAACAGTACTCTGCAGGGATCCCAATACAAATTGTCCAGGTTCAAGTGCAAAAATTTATCAACCCGTCTGGAAGACGAAGCTTCCTCAATGGTGTCCTAAAGGTCTAACGAGGACTCAAAAGAGGAAGATGCAACGTGAGCACAAAGAGGAAAGTTCTCGTGGAGCAAAAACTCAAGTATGACGGCTGAAGCGCAAAAGTGAAGGTCCATCGGCAGACATCAACATGGTTTTTCTATTGCCGATGAGATTCTTAGCACTTGCCAATAAAAAAAATATATATAGATAAAGTGCTTGTTCAAAAAGAATGTATCGGCACTACGTTAATGTGAAGTTTTACAAATTACCGATACATCACATTGCCGATGAAAAGGGAGGTTTACAAGTTCAACAATGAATGGATAGTTGATATCGCACGCAGGCGAATTTGGTCAGCTTCCTCCAGTATCTTTGCATCTTCATCGGCATTGCCTTCAACTGGCTTGATCTTCTTCTTGAGCGCCAGCGTCTTGAGGACTTGGTTTTCTCTTTCTTACTGAAGAGTCTTGACAGCTTCGGGCATTTGGGCCTTCTCATGATTTGCTGCGTCTAAGGCTCCTTCAATCTGTCTCAGCTCCGCTAGCAGGGCTTCTCTTCTTGCCGATAGTTGAGCAATCTTGTCTTCCAGATCTGCACAAGAGGCTTCTAGCTTACCGATGTCTTTGTGCTTCTCATCGGCAAGTTGCTTATGCTTCATCATGTCCTCCTGGAGTTTTGCCTGAGTGGCTCTATCAGCAATCCGCTGGGCAGCCCTCTGATACTGCAACTGTCGACTCTCCAGATGTGCAGCTTGGAAGAGTGCTTCCTCGATATGGCAGGAATATGACCTCGAATTCTTTTAAAAGTTGCTCTTGCAGAATCAGAATCCTGGATCAGTAAAGAGGTCTCCTGTTGCAGCAAGGATAATAGCATCTCCAGTTTTGACTTGGTTTTAGGTGATAGAATTCCAAGGGCTGGAGCAGAGCTTTCTTCAGAATCTTCATCATCGGGAACAATCCCACTGATAGAAAAGGAAAACAGACTATCGGGGGAATCTTGCTCCTAAAAAGGAAAAGGTGATGTCAGCAGAAGAACCCAAAGTGTTAAAAGTTATCTAAGGGAATTAACTTACCTGTTTCAAGGCAATCTCTCGCCTTTGGCTCGAAGAAGCAACCTCAGGTACAATTGCCGATGACGTTTCTTGTGTTGGTACCTCGATTGGTTGCTGCTGCAACACCGGTGCCGATGAAGATCCTTGTATGGGTACAATGGCCGATGGAAGAGCAGTTGCCGATGGAAAAGTCTGCACAGATACGTCAGGCGATGTCGGGCGAGGTGAGGACGCCGATGGAGATGGTGTAAGTCTTGCCCGCTTGGATTGTGATTCTTCACCCGATGAAGCCTTACGCTTGTGCTGTAAGATATCGGCATCGGATGGCTGGGGGGCATCGGCAATGGATGGCCGAGGAATCGGTACACTTGGGACGGTTGCCGATGCAATTACTTGGTGCTGCAAGAGAGACAGATGAGTAAAAGTGCTGATCCAATAATTAAGGTTTGAATAAAGAATACCTCTGGAGAATCATCAAGGACAACAAGGTGGGGCGACGAAAGTGCTGTAGGTGGAGACAAAGGGCGAGTTACCAATGAAGATTCTAGTGGTGTAGAACTCGCGCCCTAAATTGTGAAATCGGTAAATCATAGCAATCGGCATCTGCAAAAGAAAGTGAGGTGATTACCTAAGATGTCTGTGCCAAAAATGTGACCGGTTTGGTGCTCTTCTTGGTACGGCCACAGTCCACTGGAGCATCTAGCGAGGGAGCTTTATGGCCGATGATGGATACCGGGGAGATCGGTTGCAACCGTATGACTTTGCCGCTCTTACTTAATGTTGGAACTGGGTCATCAACCTATTAAAAAGGGGTTAGTTGCTGATGAATCAAAGGGAAGTTAAAAGAAGTGCAGAGAGTCCCTTACCGCGTCGGCAGGGATAGCATGATCAGGATCAATGAGGTTCCAGTAAAGATGAGGAGATGCAAAGAATAGTTGCTCTGTCCATTCTTGCCACCATAATTTGAAGGATTCGGTGATGAAGGAAGCCGGTACCCAATCGGTCAGATCAACATCAGATGTATCGGCATTGGGAAGGAGAGTGACAATCTTGTGCCAATCCACATGGGTCGCAATAGTCTCTCTCAATTTAATCACATCAGCAAAGCAGAGGTTGATGGGCAGTTGCCCAAAAGCTAGTTGTCTTGCTGCTACCGATGGATAATAGAACTCGTATGTGGGATTAATGTTCTTCCCGCTTCCAAATATGTTGACCGGGATGGCCCGAGGGGTGATTATTGCACTAAGAATGTCGGCATCTTTGTTCAAAGCCTCATCGGTAAGGTTAAAGGAAAGAGGGAATCTTGCTGCTTCATCAACATACGGGACCCAGGCCCGAAGCTCAGAAGGGATGCCGATGTAGAATCTGTGGAAGGGATTGCTGATCTAGACTCTGTTTGCCTCTGCCCCTGGTAATACTGCCAGTGCTTCTCCAAAGTTGATAGGGGGGCGCGTTGCCGATTCTTCTTCCCCGAGTTGATAATCTTCAGGAAGACTTCGAGGGAATCGCTGGGCGAACAGATCAATGTGGAAGTACTTGTGCATATGGGCGTTTAACCACATATTGATGAACCACCAAGGGCCCCCCAGATTGCTGATGGATTTGCCTTGCAGCAGCCTTTGTGATACTTGGTGAAGGAGATGGTAAACTGAGCCAAGGAGGTACCGGCCCAGTGGGAGTCTGACACCGCTAGCCAACATCTCTGCTGTAGGAAGCTGCATGTTGGTCGGTCCAACTGTTCGGCCGTAGAAAATAAATTTCTCAAGCCACATATTCAAAAAAGCTGAATGCTCCCTGTGACTGACTGAACCAGATTTCTTATACTCGTTGATATAACCAGTCCAGCCGCCAATGTTCCTGGTAGTCAACCGATGCTCAGGTTTTCTATGGAACAGTGCATTGTCATCGGCAGATGAGATGTCCAAGCCAGTGAGCATATACACATCGGCAAGGGTTGGAGAAGCTGGTCCATGTTTGAAGATGAAGGCATTCAGAGTATCAGACCAGAAATAGGAGGCGGCGATTAACAGTGACTCATTCCTCTCCATATCGGCAATAGATAATCTGATGCACTGTTCTAATCTACGTTCTGCCCAATATAGCTCCATTGGCCTTGCGATCCTCAGATACCAGTCTTTCCATCCCTTGGTGATTTTCGGCCAAGATCGAAAGGTATCAGTCCAGAATCCCACATCAAAATTCTGAGCTCTAAAAGGGATTCGATTGGTTTCTGCGTTTATAATGTCGATTGGGTCTGGATTTCCCATTGGGCCTAGGCAAACAAATTGATTTTGATGCGTTGGGATAAGGAGATTATTGCAAAGTTCCTGAGATTAAAGATTAAAATAAAGAGGAGTCATGAACTGTGCAGAAAAGGAGAAAAGAAACATCGGAGGACGGGTAAAGAAGAAGATTAACCTTGGAGACGTCAAAACGGATAGCCATGGCCGCGACGAAGATGGAGAAGGCAAAGAATGCTAATGGAGGCTAAGGATCACCGTCAAGAGTGCTGATGATCGAGTTCGTCGAACGATCGCCTGTTGATGTCGCCGCTGGAGAGAGAAAAGCTAGGGTTTGAATCGCAGATGAAAAATGGGCCGCGGCGGAGAAGGCATTATATGGGCCTGTTGGTACAGGATTTCCACTACCGCGCGTGCAACTCTCGAGGAGAAGTTCAAGTGGTTTGGGTAATCATGACCCAGAGGAAATTTCGGCGCATAAAGTATTTTATACTCCAAAATTGGGGGGCATGTGTTGACACCGTTTTTCGGCACGTGTAAATAAGGATCAGGAGACTAAACTAAATCGGCAAGAAGGTGGTTGTTCTCCAGCATTGCTTCTGAGTTGCCGATGGGTGATTGCCGATAAAGGACATGTTGATCTCGTACATTGCCGATGAAGCCAGAGGGCTGTTGCCAATGGAGAGAGAGGCATGGTTGCCGATGGAAAACAGAGCTGAAAAACATGGAAAGCAGAGCTGAATCATTATCGATGGGTTTTGCCGATGGAATCTACAGAGATGAGGAGTGTGCCAATGGAGGTTTCATCGTAAGCAATGGATAAGGAAACTGGCAATATTTATGCCAATATTTTAATAGTTTACTTTTGAGTCTGACCTTGGTACGAGTCATTATTTTTTATTCCTTAGAGATAAGACTTGTTTAGGTAATACTTTGTCGTGTCTGTTTAGGACTCATAGTACCAGGGTATAAATATGTACCGAGAGGCAATGTAGAAGAGGTCAATCAATCAAATACAACAAATCTATTACTTTTATCTACTTTTCAAGCAATCTACTTTTCGACGACTTCATCACCAGTACCTTTTCTTTTTCAACGAGTTCTTTCAAGAATCGACGGGCTGCATCAACTTGATCTCCGGCGACCTTGCAGGTTCCTTGTCTACCGAGCACGATTCAGGCTTTGACGTCCGGGCGTATCGCTGTCGTCTCGTTCAGATCTTATTCAAATTTATCATCCTTGTCGATTAACAGGTCAAATCGACTGGCACGCCTTGATATCAAACTTGGGTATTAGCCCGATGTGTTTGCAGATCCAACGCCTTTTTGCATCAACAATGTGTCAAAGAGATTTATTACCATGTAGTTCTCTATTGGAGCCCTCTCCGGTTGGACGCCCCTCCTTGTGATTACATCGTAGGGGTCTTCTTTGTCGCTCTCATGGACTCTTGTCGCTTTGTGAAGGTAGATGAGGTACTCACAGTACTGGTTCACAGTTGAAGCTGCCCCATCATCCGGATCCACCAACTCTTTGTTCATCCATTGAAGCACATATGCCTCATGTATTTGCAACCAGTTTGCATTGCCACCAAACCTTTTCTTCCTCGATGTCCTGAAATGAGGTGAAACACGACAATTAAGATTTCATCACATTCATGAACAAGTGAGACATAATTGAGGTTGAAGTTCCTTACTCATGCAACGCTCGAGTTGTATGCTCGTAGCCTAAGAGCGACCAATCCTGTTTGCAGCCAAATTGCTTGCAGCATCTTCGGGGCTGGTGGTGCTCCACCACATAGTAGAAGATGAGGGGTGTATTTGATCTCCAGATCATCCTGTCGGCTTGAACTTGAGCAGGAACGCCCAATGTGCGGATGTCATAGCTTTCATATGGTGTCCATTCAACCTGCACATTTTTCAAATTTTTATAGTTAGTCAAACATCCTTATTATGCAATGGCATGGCAACAACACATGTTTTCATACAACTTACCGTGCCTTGAGTGAGTACATCCAAATTGTTGGAGTACTCAGCATAGCGACGTTCTGCATTGCCCGGCACTAACTTTGTTTTGTTCCAAAGGTAGCACACGGGGGGCCTTGAATCCTACAAAACAAACAACGAAGGGAGAAATAAGATGAGACCATGTAATTGAACAGTAAATAGACCATGTAGAAGATGAATACTTACATCAACTTGTACTCTATGTGGTTTCCCAATGGGGATGCACAGCCAGATCCAAATCTAAAGTAAGTAGCAGCATCCACCGAGGTTGCTCCAGTTGCTCGCCCTCCTTATCCCTCACATAGCTGCTGATACAACCATGCGAGGGTGGTAGAACCCCAGCTGTAGAGTGCGATGGTCTCCCAATTCTGACTAAGAATTAGGAGCACCATCCAGGAGACGGTGTTGCCTGAAGCGTTTGGCAGGAGAAAGGACGCCACCATGTGCCACAGCCACACGCGTGCGTGCATCTCGATGACGGCAGGGTCTGCCAGATTTGGAAGCTCCTCGTTGAAGTTGTCTTTCAGCCACTTTGACCTCACACTAGAGGTCCTCCTATCCTTCTGATCTGCAAGAGGGGCTTCTGGAGGAATGCGGGTGAACTGTTGCACCATCTCCCTCTAGTTCTCAGTGTTGACGTCGCCACACACCGGAATACTGCTAACATGAAGCCCTAGGATGTAGCTCACATCCTGTAGGAGTGGTGCCATCTCTCCGCAGGGTAGGTGGAAGGTGTGGGTCTCCGGGCGCCAATGGTCCACTATGGTCGTCAGTAGAGCACCATCCATCTCCGGAAGCCCCGCAATGATAGCGCGAGCCAAGTGTAGAAACCCAGCCCTCTCCAGGTAAGGGGCGTAGCGCTCATCCCACTTCAGGGTCTTGTGAACGCAGGCACAAAGTGGTTTCAACACCTTCAAAAAAACAAGCAATGCAAGAATAAAAAAAATGAGGGCACAATGTATCAATAACACAACGTAAAGACAATGTATGGAGCCATTTTTCACTTACCTTCCCCTGGTTGGCCATCAGGTGGGCTCGGTGGTCTTTATCCACCTGCGGGTCAAGAAGCTCGTACTACGGGGGGGCACCATCCTGCAAATATGAAACAATAAGACAAGGTTAGATATATATTCAAAGAATTAAGCATGTAACGTAAAGATGAAGTATGATAAAATAATGACCAACATAAAAAAAGATCTATGGAGTACTTATCTCCGTTGGGATCCACTAGGACCTGTGTGTTCTCTAGCTAGTTTGAGGGCCTTCATATGTCTATCATGAGTGGTGGCTGTATGACCGGGTCTGTGGCATTTTGAGCACCGCACCTGACCCGATGCCTCATCAAAGTCTCCTGAACCATACCTATCTTTACCATAACCGTTGGTTTCATCCATTTCTCCCCGGAGATGCTTTTTCTTCCTTCTACCCTTCTTTGTTTTTAAAAGATCAGGGTCTGGGACATAATCCAACCCAAGGTAGTCAGGCCACTATGTAGGATCTAGGTATGGCTCGAAGCTAGACTCCCAAACTTTGAGAGTGTGGGACATACTATAAAAGGGAGAGATGAACTTCTCATCCTCATGGTCTATACCCCTATATGTACAGGATGTGATAACATGGGAGCAGGGTGCATGATAAAGTTATGGAATGCTACAAGAGCATTCAACCTTCTCAAGGTCCACCTTGTAATTCCTGCCATCGTGCCTCTCTCCACCCGGAGTGGTGACTCCAACAGAAAAAACATTGTATACTAGCCTTGATGGTCCATACACATCACCTAATTGGTTTGAAGATATCATCTCGGCCATCTCCAAGTGCTTCCTACCGGCTCGACCCCATTTCTCTTTGGACTGATTTGCTATGTTCCATCGATTCACAAAGTATTCATTGCACTTCCTAAAAGAGTACTCCACAATGCCTGACACCGGAACTGCACGGATGCCGTTGAACACTTTGCTAAATGATTCCGATGAATTGATGGTCATGATGCCGTACCTAAGACCGCTGGTATCAAATGCTAGAGCCCACTTCTCCCTCTGTTGTAATTGATCTTCTAGCCACTTCTTCGCCTCTGCATTGAGGACCTTTTTCAACTCCTCAAGTGTTTTTTAAACTTCTCTTTGGTACAACACCCACAAAGAGACTTCAACTTCTGCACGATTTCCTTTTTCTTATGTCGGTGCCATATGTTGGTAGCGAAATGCCTCATGCACCACCGATGCCCAAGCGGCGGCCGGCCATCTAGTTCCTCTCGCGTAGCTTTAAGCAGACCGTGATGTTGGTCTGAGATCATGCAAATGTTGTGACAGTTACGTATGACATTCTGCTGCATAAGCCTCAAGAACCAGCACCAGCTATCATCATTCTCTCCCTCAGCCAAAGCAAACGCTAAAGGAACAATCTGATTGTCGGGGTCAACTCCAATAGCAAGCACTAAGGGAACGCCGTCCATGCTTAAAAGCACTAAGGGCTGACAATGCTTAAAAGCCTCACATGACTGCAGAAAATACCAAAACACCCTCTGCAGAATCATCTTGGGAATGCCGTCCACATCATCTACAATGCGGCCAGTATAAGGATACCATCTAAGGCCAGGATTGAAGTGTTTCATGACATTTAGAATCCTAGGCACTTTGCAGTAGGCCTCCTTCCATTCACCCCACAACAACTGTATAGCATGTTGCTTTGCCCTCCAGGCCTTAGAGTACTTCACTCTATAACCAGTGAAGCCCTTAATGGTCTCGATCAGTGAGGAAATAGATGTGTCACTGTTGGCCCTAACAATGGCAACAACACGACCGCCCAAGTATTCAGCGTGTTCTGGGGATGAGCCTTCTTTGCCTTTTTGGTACGACATGTGTGAGGTTGCTTAACGTTTCGAATCCTCCATTTTTTGTCCCTCGTCTTTCGAACCCATACTCCTCAACCACACCTAGACTTACAACGGACTGTGTACCGCTTCTCCTTATCGCTGTGAGTCACTTTGTAAGGCCTGTGAACCCTCACGGCATGGTCCTGCATAAAGAACTTGACATGGTCAAGCGTCTCAAACACCATCCCCTTCCTAATCTCCATATCCTCACTTTCTGGCACTTCATCTTCCAACATCGACAATCCTGTGTCACAAATGGCCTCGTCCACCATACTAAGGTCCATGAAGTTTGGAACCCTAGGCACATCAACATGGACGGCCCGTAACATCCTTCGTTCGGCGCCATTCAACTTCAATCTCAATGAGCCGTTAGCTGGGGCTCGTAAGGACTCCTGAAACCCTCCCTCACGGCTATCGATTCCTTCATCAATACTAGGGTCCCACCATTTCTCCACACCTAGCAGCAAATCATCTGACAAATCATCCGACGAATCATTGGAACCATCGTTGTTTGAGGTGACATCACCTTCCACCTCTTCTCCAGCATCAACACCACCATCCTCCAATCCTTCCGATATACTATCACACATGTCATATTCATCATAATACCATTCTTCATCGAACTCATCACCAATGGCACCGAGGTCATCAACTATATCTACTTCTCTAGCTCGAGTTCCTTGCAACTCTTGTTCTTGGGTTAGGTTCTCAACGGCCTCCACATCAACACTATCATCCACAGGCACATAAGAACGACTACATCCCTTCTCCACCACAACTTCCAAGCACCTAACGTTGCTACTCTTCACAACATCTACGTAGTCCTTCCAATCTTTCTCACAAGAGAGTGGCATCATGACATAATGTGATCATTCCTTCCCACAGTCAAATCTTGCTCTAACACTTAGTGGCCACCCAAACTTCTCACCACACTTGGTACGCAAATCAGCAAATGTAGGGGGTTCCACTGAAGAACTCTACTTCTTTTTTCATGCATTCAAACTGACCATCATCTTTCACTATGCCACCATAGTAGAAACAAACTAACTGTTCCATCTACAAAATATGAATGCAAACATCAAGTTCTCAACTACCATATCATACTTGCATTAACAACCTAACCTAACAAATAAGAAAATCTAGTATACTATGCCACAAGACCAAAATCCACAAGACCAAAATCATTCACATCTATTAACCATATGTAATTGATTCACATAATCATACTATACCATAGCACACTATGTACATCCACCAAAATAACACAAGTAAATCCTCCATGTGTGAAGTAAATACGTACATGCAACACGTAGTTTATGGCATATCTAATGGAAAACTTAAACATCAATCGACTGTACGCATCAAATTATAGCATCAAACTATTCAACCACTCATAAATTTGAAATTACTAACCCTAGAATACTATATCCCAAGAAATTGAGGAAGAAGAGTGAGGATGACCTTGCTGCTCCCCTCCTAGTCCCAGATGGAGGAGGGGGACAAGCTCGCCACCTAGGCGGCGGTGGCGCCACCCGAAATCGACCGGCGAAGGGGGCCCCGTGGCCTACCTTCCTCCAACCGATGGGGCCTCCCCAACGCCCGGAGTAGGGGGGCGGGGAGGAGGTGGGGGGCGAGGAGGGGCGTGCGGCCCCCCCTAGGCAGTGGAGATGGGGGCCGCGGGGGCTCCGGCGGCGGCGCGAATGGCGGCGCCGGCGGCGGGGGATGGCCTCCCTAGCTCCCTCCCATCCCAGCCGATCTACGAGGCGCGGAGGAGATAAGGGGCTCGGAGGGGTGTGCCGCCCCCGCAGGTGGTGGAGATGGTGGCCGGCGGGGCTCCGACGGCGGAGGAGCGGGCGGTCGGCGACGGGGACGCGGCGGCGGAATGGACGGTGCTCGGAGTCGGGGTGGGGAGTAGGCAGCAGGAGAAAAAAATGAATTGGGCCGGGCCGGCGGCCGAACCCTAATCGCGTGGTTGCGCCAAATCATTTGGCTTGACCAGGTGGGCCGCACAACTTTACACGACAGCCTCAGGTCAACGCCCATGCTGCGGTGGAAAAGTGGTCACGCCAAATCATTTGGCGCGACCACGTTTATTTGTCGCGCCAAATGATTTGGCACGATAAAAAAGATGCAATGTGAAAATAAGTTTAAAATAGGAATATTTTTAAAATATTAATTAGAAAAGGATTAAATTTTAAAATAATCCGCACTGCACGGACGCGCTGAACACGACATATAAAAAGAGCTTTTAATCAAACCCAAAATCCATATGAGCACCGTGGATCTCTGACTTTTAGGAAAAAAACAAAATCACGGTACCTGTGACTTTGCATAACAATAGCATTACAGATTGGCCACGACTCACGTCATTCGATTTTTTTTTTTTGAAAATCTAGTTACATTATTCTCTGATACTCGAACCACACCAGAGCGTCAGGTTATTAAACTAGATAATAATCCAACAGAAATAGTAAATAATGAAACGTCATCCAAGATCAATCGGATCTGAATATATATAAATGGGAAAAGAAACAAGACTGCATTGCATTGTTGAGGAAAAAACTCTTGAACTTTTGATTGATTCCAAATTCAATGAGAACAAATAGCAATTGAATTATTATTATGAACTTCAGTAACCGAAATGCAGTCTGGCTGGAAACAAGGATGTAACCGTTTCAATTGCAATCCGCATCCTCTTTGCGGGGGAAAATAAAAATGCTTCGAATCACAACAAGATCACGTTCGATAAAGAGATGAGAGATGCACTCAATCACACGAATTCTTGATCAACCCATAAAATGGCACCGACAACATCAACATGACGATTGCATATGCCATAACTGTTGTCGTCCGAACAGCTGCGCCGGCGGTCAGAGACTCAAGATGCGGAAGCACTTGCGCTTGAACCACCTGAGACCGCGGCGGAGCGACTCCTTCACCTTGCCCTTCACGGCGTACGCCTTGTAGCCCGCCACGCGCCGCCGCCGCTTCATCTCGGGGTCGCCGAAGCAGCCCATGTGCACGGCACGCACGCCGCAGCGCCGCTTTGCCGTGACCTGCGGCGGGGCGGAGGGGGCCATCACCGGCAGCGCCATGGCAAGCTGCTGCCACGGGTGCTGCGGTGGCGGTGACAACGATCGATGCGGTAGTGTAGTGTAGATCTCCCGGGGAAGGGCCTCTTGGGGAAGAAGGTGGAAGGATCGGTGCGGTGGATGGCCGGAAGAGATCACCTCGGGATGGGTGGTGGTGGAGGATGGCCGTGGACCATGGTCCGTAGAGAAAAAAGTGGAGGCGAGGCTGGAATATGGAGGGAGGAAAAACGTGGGGCTCGACTCCGTCGTTTAACTCCGAACAATTTTAGGCATATTTGGCTTCTATAAGCCGTTGGAGAGAAGTTTTTTCTTATTTTTTTAAAAAATCAAGATCTAGAATAAGTTTGGGAAACTCTTGGAAATGCATTAAACTATGGGGTCTAAAAGACCATGGTAAGAATTAGAAGGAAAATGGGGTTGCACCTATGGTAAGCGCTTGTTTGACACCAGAATTAATAGCTAGCTAGCTAAAATTTAACCCAAATTAGCTGAGTGCATCTAAATATGAGGGCTAATATAAGTGATTTAATTTTTTTAGACAAGTCTTTTTTTTCGTTAGACTAGTGCTCAACGGTTGTTAACCAACTAGCTAGCTAATCTGTAGCTCATCAAACCGACCCTAAAATTGGCTAGGACATATGGATGGCATCCGAGGCTCATATGTCACTAACTTTTAGAGCTCTAAAACATACTAGTCAGTATTGATCTTATTTGCATATTTAACTGTGATAGAATTTTACAGTTCAATCGGATCACCAATCACATACCCTATTCAGAAGATCTTTTTCTTCACAGCCTCAAAGAAAACATATAGAGTAACATGCTATTGGCATAAACTAAATCTCTTGTCTGTAACCTTCAAAACATGACTATATATTGTATTTGTAATTGGTTGTAATATCTTCTATTATTAAGATAATTGCCTAAGTAATCACAGAAACATCCCAATGTGTCAATATTACCCATATTAGTTGTCCCCAAATTGTATAGGCGGTTACCAATGAGTGATTTAGTGATCCATTAAGTGAGTATAACAAGGTGTTTGTGAAATATGTCTTAAACATAAGATGCGACGTTACTAGTGGTAGACTATAACATCCACAGTAATAGGCTTAACAAAACTTGCATTACATTACATAAGCATCTCATCAGCATCTCATATGCATCTTGATTTGGGTTTGGTGCTTGCTTGCTATATTTCAAATAAATGATTAGTTGAGATTTTAAAACTCTTTTTGAAAATGCTATTTGCATTGCTCATTTCAAGATGGACCTTTAATATGATTTGTAGAGAAAATATTTTGGAACAAATGGTCTATTTTCACCAAATCATGAAAATGACTTTTAGCCCCTCAAAAATGACAAAAACAGTGTCTATGTATTAAATTTTATTTATTTTATAATTTAAATTTGAGCCAAATTTGTATTTTCAAAAATATACCGAATTAGAAAAAACATTATATAGATGAAATGTTCCTTTCTTCAAATGGAGCAACTTTAATATTTTGAGTTTTTAAAATTCGCAACCATTTGAAAGTTATAGGGCTCTAAAAATTTTAGTTCATTTTGAATAGAGGTGGGACCCACCTGGCCCCACCTGTCAGCCTCTCTCCTCCACCTCTGTCTCCTTCCTCCTGCTGCTGTATGCCACCCCTGCATCGAGCGAGCGCGGGGGCACTCGATTGCGCACGCCTACGCCTGCACCTGGTCTCCCGCGCGCGCCATCGTTGCCCGCCGGCCCGAGGCGCCGTGTCGCGCGCGCCGCCGGCTGCCATCGCTGCGCTGCGTGCCTTGCCATGCTCCAAGCACTACCCAACATGGCCACTCAAGCATGCGAGCACACACTCAAGTGCCCACGCTCGTCTGCCGCTCGCCCTTGCCCTCGCTTCCCGCTGAGACGCTGCCACACCGCATCGAGCGCCATTGACGCCGCCCGTCGCCTTCGCCGCTCGGGCCGGTCACGCGCGCCAATCCTGCCCAAATTGGGCAGCACCGAGTGCCCTTATATATTCCCCACATGCCTCACTCTCTTCCCCACTCCATTCTCTCATTTTACCCTCGCAAAGCCCGTGGCCACCAAGCTCGCCATGGCCGCCGTCGCCTAGCCACCCACCCAACCGGCCTTTTTCTAATCCAAGGGCATCATCGTGCTCGCCATCGCCTTCTCCACCTCCATGACCACCTTCCACGTCCGATTACGCAAGGTAGAGGTCGAATCGGCAGTTCCCCTTCTCCCCGCGCGCCACGGCCGCCGATGTGGTTTCGTCGTGGCCGTGCCTCTCCCGTCCCTTTTCGCTGCGCCTCTTGCCTGTTCTAGTATCGCTAGGTCAGTAGATGCTCGAGCTGGAGTTAATGGCGCCGGTCGTGGCCCCGCCTCGCCGGACAGCGGCCTCCCCGCCGCCATGCACGCCGTCGTCCGCCGCCGTAGGTCGCCGTCGTCGTTAGAGTCGCTCCCGGCCTTCATCTTCTACCTTAATGGATTCACCTCATCGTGCTGAGTCTGTAGGTACCGGGCTTGTCGCCGAGGAGCTCGCTGTCGGTGAGTTCCCGCCGGCCAGCGACCGTCCCCTGCTCCGTCCCGTGCGTGCGGAGCAGGACGGGACAAAACGCAATTTTATTTCTCTTTGTGGACCTAGATGCAAAATAGCCAAAGAGAACAGTTTACAAATTCAGGCGTAGTCGATTTCAGAGAACTTCAGGGGTCTTTTTATAAAGTTCCTTTTTGAAAATGATTTCCAAAATACCTTCCATACCTTGTTATTTTCATATCTCAATCATTTTATGTCCAATAAGGTGATTCAACTTGCAATATTTTTCTTATGAGAAATACTATGCATGAAAAATATGAGTTGAGCCTTTTGAGATACTTTTCTGTATAGATTTATTTATTCCGAATAAATGCTTGGATCTTTAGAAATGCATTAGTAATTCTAGGTTTATCCTAAAAATGTGATTCTTATTTTGTTGCTCTAGTTAAAAGATGCTGGATCTATAAAAAAATATTAGATGTCTATGTGATGTGTAAAAGTTTCTCGTTCCTTTTAGGGTGCTATCTTTGCTAAGGGATTAAAAAATTCATAATTAAATAATTAAGTAAGATAATTATTGATAATTTTTGTAGGCTGTTTTAGGGCTAAAGAAAAGATAGTTATACTATGAAATCTACTGTATGGCATGTTTCACTCTACAAAGTATTTTATGTCCAATTATTATTACTGCCTTGTGATTTTTGTGTAGGATAAAATACTTAATGTTTTAATCTAAAAAATTTTTAGTAGACTTTATTTAACATGCTTAAGATTCTATAATTTTTGTAGATTTTTTGAGTAGTATAAATATATATTCCAGTTCTACCTTAGTTTAAGTAGGTGTTTAATTAGGGTTTTGTGATGAAATTTGATGTAGTTGTGATGCTCCGTTTGTCTTACCTAAGATAATTGCTGGTGGGCTGCTGAAAACTAATTTGGAGTTTTTCTATGTAGTACCGACATATCGAGTGCATTCTAACATCTGCCACATGGTCATGCATACCTTCATAATCATACATCATGCCCGCTATAATGCATACATGGTATTCATGTGCATCGATGCATCATACAGGTTTATCGACGGACCTTACACCGGTAGTTTAGGAAGAGCCGGAAGGGGAAGGACAACAGTTAGCAGTGCTGCAGGAGGCAGCAGAGGACGAGGACCTAGACGCTAACCTGCCAGAGTGCCCTGACCACCAGCCTAGATGCTTTGAGAAAGGCAAGCCCCGGAGCATTCCTCCCTACAGTTTTACAAATAACTTACTTTGCGTCCTCTACTATTTATGATGCATTAAGTTTATAGGTGTTGACCGATACCATTGGTGCATTATGATTACCCTTGTCCAGTGAGTTAACCAAACACCCTGTTAAGTATAGGTTCACTTATATGCTTAGCCTTGCTTAATTAGATCGGTAAAAGTCGGGTAATTTCCTGTCATCCGCGAGTTATAGGTGGTGACTCTTAATGGTGAGCTATATCGTTGTTTTGGAATAACCATGACAAGTAATAAATCGAGACTGAGCGGGATTGGTGTTGTGGACAGAACTGGAGGTTCTGTGTTGTTTTATCCCGTCCGTGTCGAACTAGGGCCCTGTCCGATGTCTCGGCCCTCTTGTCATGTTGAACGCATGCCCCACAGATAGCTGGAAGGATGCGATCATCTGACTGCGAAGCCTTGAGTTCTATTTGGGCCGGGTTTTGACCTGCTAAACGCTTCATATTGGAAATGACGCGGGTGATTACAGGGGCGCGGAGACTAAGCCTGAGGTCGGCGCCCGACTAGTATGCAGCCGATCGGCCCCTGGGTACGATGGTTCCTGTTGATCCCGTGACTCTACCCGAACAGTGCCAAGGTGACCTAAGGTGCCTTCGCGCAGGCATGTCTGGGTTTGTGTGGAGAATACCTCGCTAGCTGGTTTGCAAATCGATTATAATCGCCATCATTCCTGGAAGTGAATACTGACTTGAGCACCGGCATCGTAGTAAGAACTTGAACAAAAAGATGAGATGGTTATGGTGTTGATGCTGAAAGATACTCAACTGAAAATGGTTACTATTCTTGTTTGATAATTACACCATGACTATTTAGATTAGGTGCTAATATAGCATAACCAGGATAACGACTTTAAAAATGCAAAGCTAGAAGGTTATATTAATTATTCTTAATAAGCTCAAGCTTTTTACGCAAAGGAATGAGTCAGCTAGCCTCCTTATAAAGCCTTGCATACACCTTGGAGTCAATTTATTTTAGTTTATGACGGGTAAGTCTAGCTGAGTACATTCTCGTACTCAGGGTTTTATTTTCCATGTTGTTGCAGATGGTGAGATGTTCCATGGCTACTGCCAGACCTGCTTCTACCCAGCTCTGGGTGATGAATAGACCATGGGCAAGGTCACTCCGTATTATCGTACCTCTATGCTTTTGTGAGATTCTGATATGGACCTGGCACCATGTTTAAAACTGTGTGTGCGTTTGTGAACCAAAACCTATATTTACTTCCACGATTTGAATTTGAATTTGGTATTGTAATAACTTTATTATGACTCTGATGTAATCAACTATTTGCGAACTTTATGTAATATTATGGATGGTGTTTGTTGAACCTTATTCGATCTTGGCAGTAAGTGAAAATGTTTAAAATCCTTCGAGATTTCACGGATTACCGGATTAATATGGGCACAATATGCTAACTAAATTGCCTAGGCGGTTTATTTAATGCACTAAGTTTACATTAATTAGACGGTTCAGTTACATAGACGACGTCTCAGTTAACAGTGAGACGTCTATGAAAACTTAACCTTAAGATCTACTAGTCTAGTCACAGAGGTGGGCGTACCTAGCATAACATACATGCTTCACTTTATTTGGTTATAGAAAATTAAGTTTGTTTGGTTTGAGGATACATTACGCGGTAGTATGGTTACCAACGCCAAGCATGCGTATGGTCAGTTGATGACGGTACGAAATCAGTTCTTCAATGACCAAAGACAGGCATGTAAACATCCCCGATATCTTGTGAAGCCGTAGTACTAAATAATTAACCAATAATCACAAACTGATATATATACCTTTAGTACTTACATCAACGGCTCTGGAGCCGGAATTGTTTTTATTTAACGTCCAAACCGTATGTACGACTTCATATGTATACTATATAGTACACACAAGAACCGAAGTCGATCGGGTACTCACAGCTATACTTGTTGGTTCCTTTCATTTAATCGTGGCGGTTGCTGATGCTTGTGCCACCGTGGCCCTTGCCGGGGCTAGGACCGGGATTCGTCGGTGACATGTCGCTAAGCACAGGCGCGCGCTGGTAGGCGGCGGCACCGAAGCGGCCACCCTTCAGCGCCTATGGCGTGTGCAACGCAGGGCTTGCCCCACCCCGCGTCGACAGCGCTTGGCTCATCAGGACCAGGGCCACAGTGACTTTGTGAGCGCAAGAAAGGTTGAAGACGACGACTTGGCCTTTGAGTTCGGCTGCCTATAGCAAGTTACAGGGTGGAGGGCTGGAGCCTGGAGGCGTTGAGCAGGCTGCAGCCGTGTGCGCGCTACCACTCGATATGGTGATTGATGAGCGGGTTGAGGCAGAGTATTGAGGTCCCTTAATATATAGTCGTGGGGTGCTTCCTGCTTCGGCACAGAGACGGCATACGGTTATTCTTGCAAAATAATCAGACGTGGCTCCTCCTAAAATGACTATAGTTCTATTTTCTGGTGAGATAGCTTTTCCAGTGGAGCCGAAGCACTTATAGAAAAACGTCTTATTACCGTTTAATTCACGTGTCGCATCAAGGTTAAAGAAGAGTCTCAATTTAATAAGAGTTGGATAGATTAGCTTGAGATTTGTAATAAATATAAGATTTTTGCTCAATCTCATGTATCCATGTGATGATTACCAAATTATGCAATGGACAAATGCGTATTGTTAAGTTTCTTGGTTTGTTTGATACATATTTGGAACGATATATGAGATTATTCCACTTTAAGTCGAGTCATAATCCTATCTAACTGGGATAATTTGGACGGATACAATTATAAATACAAGACCACAGAAAAAAAAGAATGCAAACATCGTGATTCCTACTTTTGGTCATTCGTGATAATTTATTCTCTCTTAAATATAATCTTAATCGTACATGATAAAAGCAAAATTTCTTGCTCTATCAACCACAAGTGAAAAAGTGTTTCAAAGATTTCCCCATAGTTAACGGTGCTACTCTAGCAGGAATCATTTTATTTTATTATGTCATATAAAAACTGGGAGATAATGATATTGGAATCTTTTCCATCCTCACGAAACAAAGACGCATTCGGTGCATTGTGCGCAGCTCTGTGCTACTGCGTTGGGTTTATTTTTACATTGTCCAAATGCTAATTTGTTATGTCTCGGTTCTCTTTTGAAATTGCTCAATTCGAGTTTTCATAAAAACAATACGGCTAACAATCGAGTACTGGTTATCGAACGAATAAAAACACTGTTTTTTTTTTTTTTGTTGCAATCGAGTGTTTTGCATGCGATCCACGCTTGGGTGTCACATGCCTCTAGAACACTGAACACCCTAGCGTCGACTAGACAGGCCACGCATCTTTCTTTCATTCAAAAGAGAAAAAGAACAAAGGACATGTCATATGAGCAACTGGAAAGAAGTCAAGAACCATAACGCTCTGAGCACACTGTCGCACGCGGGGAAGCAAGCAAAGCGAAGTCCGGCATGACTACCGCCCACAGGCTACAGGTGTGGCAGCGTTGGTTGTCGCTACGCGGAGCACCACCAACAATCGGCCAGCAAGCCGGAAGGGCACGCGGCACCGACCAAAAGCGAATTGGTCATCCTCTGCCTCCGTCGGTGACGTGCCGCCGCGGAATTCTCCCCTGCCGTTCCCTGCCCTCGCGGCCGCCGGCATGCTCTGTCCCCGTTGCACTGATCGATGCTACAAGTTCCAGAACGGGGAGAACGGGGCAGGCAGCAGGATCAACGACTCTTGCATGGCAATGCAATGCAATCCATTTGTTTAATTTAACGCAGAGCGGAGTCCTAGTAGTACTGGTCTACTGGACGTCGTGTTGTTTATGGTCAACTAGCTAGCTATGCCCCATGCCTTCCTCTCCACCAGCCACCAGGCGCTATCCATGCGCATCGTCTGTCTCTTCTGTTCCTCGGCCTCGCCGTTGCGCGTTCCCTCCGCGTCTAAGAAAGCAAACCACGCAATCGAGATCCTTAAACGCAAAGAAACCGGGCGCCATTTATGCTCGTCACACGCACCCCGCAAAGATGCCGCCGCCGCCGCCGCCGCCGCCGCCAGAGGAGCAGCCGCGGTCGCCTCTAGAGCGCCGCCGCCAGACCGCAATGTCCTACTCCGACGACATGGCGGCGTTCTACGACGCCTGGGTGAGCCGCGAGGAGCAGATCGTGGAGGACCTCACGGCGGCGCTCGCGCTCCCGCTCCCGCGCCAGCTCCGGAGCGACGCGCTGGCGCCGCTCGTGGACGCCGCCGTCGCGCACGTCGTCGCCTACTACGACCAAAAGTCCCGGCTGGCGGACCGCGATGTCGTGGCGGCGCTGGACCCGCGCTGGCTCAACCCGCTGGAGCGCACCTTCCTGTGGGCCTGGGGGTGGAAGCCCGCGCTCGTGTTCCGCTTCGTGGACACCGGCGCCGGCGCCGGACTGGGACCCGAGCAGCGGCGCGCGCTGGAGGAGCTCCGCGCCGCGACGGCGGGCGCCGAGCGGGAGGTGGACCTGCAGGTGGCGGTGGTGCAGGAGTCGCTGGCGGGGCCGAGAGTGCTGGCCGCGCTGCGCAGGCAGCCCCCGCGGACCGGCGAGGCCGACGAGGCCGTCGCGGCCGTGGGGCGCTCGCTGCGCGTGCTGCTGGCCGCGGCCGACGCGCTCAGGGACCGCACGCTGCGCGCCGTCGTCGGGATGCTCGAGCCGGACCATGCCGCCGCGGTCGTCGCGGCCATGCTCAGGTTCCACCTCGGCGTCCGCCACGCCGGACGCGACTGGGGCTCCGGCGGCCGCGGCGCCCAGCGGCGCGTCTAGTGGCGCGCAAACACCGTACCCCAATGCATCAGAACAGAACGAGACTACTAGTTTTTACGTTACGAGCAATGGGGCACCAAAGCCCTGTCAATGTCAGTGTCAGCGTACGAGTCCGTCCAACAAATGTTGGCAATAAGAGAGTCATGGCATCTGGTCTTGTGTTTTCCTTGATTTACCATGTTCGTCGAGTCTCAAGAATCCAGGGTCCAGCGTCACCGCGGTCATGGTCGTCGTCTGAGTCTTTTTCAAGTCTGTTCGGTTGAATGCCTCACTCCAGTGAGTTCGTGTCCTCAAGCTGCTTTGCCTGGCGCACGAAGCATTCTCTTGGACGCGGCTGGGATTGCAGGAGGTTTCGAAGCAAATAACCCCTAAATATAGATGTAGCCTGACAAAACATAAATGACAAAAACTAACTTGTTTATCACACATGGACTTTCTACGGTCCAAGTCCATGTATTCATAAGGTAGTTGCATACTTACGTCCCCTCTAATGTGTTCTAGTTTCGTCTTGGTGTCATGGATCGGTCCAAAGCAGACTTCCAACTTGGTTGAATGAATGTTATCGGAGAAAAAAAAAAACTTGGTTGCATGAAGATATGGCCATTCTAACTTAGGTAACCAGATTTGTCACTACTTTCAAACTTGACTACTTGAGGTGGTTTGACTATCTAGAAAAATTAAAATGACTTATAATTTGGAATGGGTTCTATGCCTCTTGTACGCTGTCGTGTTATAGTACAAGCATAATGACTCAGATAGTTTGATTGCCAAAGTTCACCTTACCTGTGGCAATTGGAAAGAGTGATGACTCGTCACGAATCATCACAGCATAGTTTGTATCGTGAAGAGATGATGTAAAACAGAGTAACCACTACTCTGTTCTCTATCTTTCAGCTCAAACTTTTTCCATCTACACTTTCTGTCCAACGAGTGTAAAAATAAGCATTCGGACGGACTCGCCCTCGTAACTTTTTTTTTTTTTGCCGCTTCCTTCTCTATCAATGAAATGAGCACCAACTCGTGCTTGCTCACGGCTCAACGATTCGAAGTAACTTGCTATCATCAAAGCATTAGTAAACTAGACTTATTGTGGTGAAACATGCCTATCCCAATTTTAGTCTTTGGCTCACAGAGAGAGCCCACGATTATGGTAAACTATATTCTCATGGTAAGCAACATATGTATCGATAAGGGGCATGAATTTATCAATCTCAATTCTCAATGCATTATCATCTTGAAGGGCTCGTGAGGATAAAGTATATATATGTACCTTTATTTTTTATAAGAGTATGTGGGTGTATATTTGTGTGTGTCTTCATTCCTACTTAGAAAAAGACATATGCTTCTACCGGGATCGTTCTTTTCCCAGGAATCTTGTCGCTAACCAGTCCAATTTTTTTATTAAGCATCTCCGGTTAAGTACGGCTGAATTGGTTTTAGTTACTTTTGTTTATCTCGGACTAGGATTCTTGGTAAACATTACGGCTGATCGAACATATGCGTGAGTATGTGGAAGTGCTCTCCAAAAGAACAAAATTCCTTTTCAAGTTAATTAGCGTCGCCACAGCTGGCGCTCTGGCATCTCTCCATGAAAATAATACACTATTAAAATCAACTTAAAATTCAAGCACTTAAAATATAGGAGAAGTGAGCAAAAAAAAAATCCAGTTTCGCAGCTGTGCAAGGAATATATCTGTGATGAGTGAAATACAATATTGGATCGTACTGCTTCACAGTTTCTTTTCCACGTTGAGGCAGACTGAATACATGATGAAGATTATGTGCTCGATTCTCACCCAAAGTATATATTAAAATAAATATAATTTACAAAAAGCACTGTTGGGTTCCATGCCTCTAGTACACTGTCATGTTATAGTACAAGCATAATGACTCAGAGATAGTTTGATTCCAAAGTTGGCAACTGGAAAGAGTGACTGACTTGTCACAACTCACAACATAGTTTGTATCGTAAGACATCATGCAAAACAGAGTAACCACTCTACTCTGTTATCCATCTTTCAGCACAAACTTTTTGCATCGACACATTTTTTTGAACGATTGAAATGAGCACCAACTCGTGCTTTCTCGTTCCAAAAAAGAACTTTCTTTTGCCGCTCAACGATTCGAATTAACTTGCTATCTATATATCTTCAAAGCGTCAGTAAACTTGTGGTGAAACATGCCTTCCCGATTTTAGTGTCGCTGGGCGTGGGGCTTCTGGTCATTTTGCTGCTTTTGGGCCTTTGGAGTCCAGAATTCAGAATGAGGAATGGGCTACTCTTTGCAAAAAAATTTAGGTGTTGTTTCGTTCCATTCTGCATAATTGTGACTCAAAACCTAGAATTTTTAGGCCGTAATAGGGAACTAAACATGCCCTTAGTTACTTCTATTTATCTCAGACTAGGATTCTTGGTAAAGATTATGGTTGATCGAACGTATGCGTGAGTATGTGGAAGTGCTCTCCA
The DNA here is from genome assembly GCA_023333625.1 of Bothriochloa decipiens. NCBI lineage: Eukaryota > Viridiplantae > Streptophyta > Magnoliopsida > Poales > Poaceae > Bothriochloa > Bothriochloa decipiens. Next base: position 19,787,750 of record CM041634.1, read on the forward strand.
AAAGAGAAAAATTCCTTTTCAAGTTAATTAGAGTGCCGCTCTGGCATCTCTCCATGAAAATAATACACTAATAAAATCAACTTAAAATTCAAGCATCTGAAATATAGGAGAAGTGAATAACAAAAATAATACCAAAAATCAATCACCTAGAAAGAACAAAATCCAGTTTTGCAGCGGTGTAAGGAATATATTTGTGATGAGTGAAATACATACAATATTGGATCGCATCTATTACTGCCTCACCGAAAAGAAAGAACAGATAAGTAAAAGATCATCATCTATCATATTTTGTTTATAGAAACCATAGTCTTTTGTGAAACTTTCAGAAAGAGTTGGCATAACGCCAATTTCTTGATACCTCATAGCAACAAAGTACGTTTGTTCGATCTGTTGGGCGCAGGTAATGTGAAAACTTTGTCACCCGTTTCCGTCAGTTCTCTCTTGGAAAAGCGATATCCAGTTAGGGGGGCATCCGTGACAATATTGATCAGACACACACTTTTGGCATTTTTAGGTCCCAACTAATTTAAACAATTAGCAATGATCACATACAGATATATATTATCGGTATGCATGCCTGATACTGATTAACATTTTTCTAATTGAGAACTTGAAGCACTAGATTTTCTGCAAATGAAAAAGCGCATAAGAGTAAAGGGAGAAAAGTACTATAACTCTTAATAAAATAGGAGAGAAGGTAAAGGGGATCAAGCGTCCATACAAACTGACGATATCGACAGGCATTATTATACATTACGAACAGGGTAAAATTAGTTTTATAAAACTAAACTTATAGTCTTTATTTTTACTTATCAAATTCTATATGAATATACACTACGATTTTGTGAAGTGTTGTTATTTCTACCACAAAAGCGTTATGTAATATTTCCAATCTTATTAACTTGTCTAATAAGCTAAACTAGAATAATAAGCTTACAATCTAGGGTCACTGTGATCGCCTCGCTGACGCCAGGCTCTCATCTCCCCAAGCATACTGGAGGGAAGGGCAGGCAGGCAAAGAGACTTGCTGCAAGCCCGCAACTCGACGCTCTAAGGACGTGTTGGAGCATGCGTTGAAGGAGGACGCCATGGCGTCCTACGGCGGAGCTGTGATAGAAAACTTTGTCTATATGTCAAGGCGGTTGGGATCATGAGAGTGGATAACTTCTACAACGGCAGCGGCTGCTGACAACATAGGCACAAGCGCATGTGTCGCTGATTCGGGCAATTTATCGAACTCTCTGAGGACATCCTCTAGCCTCTAGGAATAGGGGGACTTAGGAGGAAAGTAGGAGGCCAACAAATCTAGAGGGTTTAGTAGGTGACCTGTGCTGGAGTTAAGTTTTTGGCTACCACTACTCAAATCAAGAGTAGAGGGTCATATGGAGTATTGCTGGAGATGCTCTAAGTCTAATAACAATTTGGCCACTAGCATGGACTGCCACATCAGCAAGTGAGTCCGGTCAAGACCTGCACTATTTGACCAGTGACATAGCGACTGACCATCCAACGCAAAAAGCACAAAGATTATCGCAATGGGCCATCCACCGCCCTATTCGGTTTTAGCAACTGACCGTCGTCCTTCACAAACCTTTAGCGACTCACTATTCTATGCTAAATAACAACTTTTTAGCTACTACAGTCAGTTGCTGATTAAGAGTTGTGATGCAGTGCAATAGGCTATATGTGTATTTTAGATGACACATTATGTCAAGTTCGATGTCCGTCTGTGCATTTTACAACTGCATCGAGCTTCAAATATTGTGCTGACGGCATCATGTCAGTGATCCCAATTTCTGGCTCAACTACACTCGTGATATATGCTAACACAACCTCAAAAGTGCAAGATTCAAAACCTACGAGCAACCTCACAAGTGCAAGATTCAAAACCTACGAGTAGAGCCCTTGCATTGTAACACTCGCTGGCTCAAAGCTGCCTTGCCTTTGCCTATATAAAGGGTCCTTGGTATGCACGTTCTAAGCCAATCACCTCATCCAAGTCTTAGCACTGAACACACACACATCACACTTCTCTCCCGCGTCCCGCCCTTCTGCATCCAGGCCTCATTGCACGACAGGCGTCCGACAAACCATGGCTGGATTGTTCCTCACCGGCGCACTCCTCCCCATCCTCCTGGCCGCACACCTCTTCGCCGCACAAACAGCAGCACGACACGCGCCGCCGTGTCGTCCCTGCAGTGCTCCGGCCGTTGAAGTCATGTTCACCACACCCACACACGACGGCCCCAGCCCCGCTACTGGCCACGGGAACCAACCGTCGCCCCGCATGGCTCAAGACGGCGGCGCGGTCAGTGGTGGCGACCATGGCGCCTCCGCCGCATCGTCGGAGACCCGCGCCACGTTCAGCGGCCATTCAACGGCGGCGCCGGACGAGAGCCCACCACGAAGTAACGTGAGCCCCCAGCGCGACACCGCCGGCGTTGGGAAGGCTTCAGGCGGCCGTCCCAATAACTAAAAGAAAACCGTTGCCGAGCCAGCCGGGGCAGTGGTGCTATATTGCGGTGTGGCCTAGTTGTTTTGTGTCTCTCCTCTGTTTTCGTGTGTGCTTGTGTTCACCTTCGATCGGAGTCTCAGGTATGACGTTGCAGTCTGGTAGCTGTTCTCTCAGCCTTGTGGAAAGCCTTGTTTAGTAGTGCCCCATATGTAATCTTGAAATAAGTGACTAGTGTGCTTGCACCTGCTTCTAGTGATTGCCATGTCAAGTCTGCAACTGCATCCATGTTTGTATTCACTCAAGTTCCCATATGAATATATATGATCCATCTTCTGAAAATATTACTTGCGAGCAGATAAAAAAATCATGCTCCCTCCAGTATTTAATTTTTAAACATCTATATTATGTATAAAATCATATTTCAAATTACTTGCAAAATCTTATAAACTTTAAGGATATCAAAAATATATTCTAGAAGAATTAATGGTCAAATATATGCATGAAAGATCATGCAGTCAAATGTGACCAGTATTTTTGACAAGATACACTAAGTTATTGGTGGCCAGTAACTCTGATTGATCTCAAACTTGATCAGAATAAACTAGATGGATTTTTTTTAAAAAAAATAACCCAACGAAAGATCACATCACATCAATCAAAGGTCTAAAACTCAAGATAATTTGTCAAAACAAAGTTTATCCAATAACCAATAATTTGACAACACCACAAGTTTATCTAATAACCCTGCTATCACAAGCGTATATAAGCAACACATACGCATTACCTATACAGAAAATTCCAATCATGTTGCAATGCCAATTTCATTTCAAACCAAAATTTCAGCACACGATCTCACATACCCTACACGGGGTAATACATATGTAATAACAATCCAGCAGCATCACTGCATAGGTTACAATATATCAAACATAATGAGGGAAGTAGAAAATATTTTTATCGCCATCATCAATATATCCTAGAACCACCTTTGAAGTATGCGAAAATGTATATCACCAATCAACCTCCTACTTAGCTCGGTTGCACACCACCCACCACTGAACAAAATTTAGGAGATCTATGTCTAATTTATTCCTGCAGCAAAATCCCAAAAGAATTACCAACTAATCATGACTGGATACCAATATGGGACTAACATAAACTAAGCCCCAAAATTGATATTACAAAGCATATTAATACTTGTGCTTGTGTACTATATATAGCGATAATGCAAGTTCATTGAATAACTAGTGGGCATCGAGCAGTGGTATTCAGTAGGTAGAAATTGGATCGATATCCAATTTAGTGTGTTAGGAAGAAGCGGTAATCTGGGTGATCTACTTGACGCTGGCAAAGCCAGTCATCAGCAGCTTTCAGAAGCGATGTAGTCAACTGCTGCTCATGGTGCTGATTTGACGTCCAGAGGGAACCGTTAAATTTGTAAGATGCTAGGCCAATAAGAGGCAGTGTGATCTTCCCAGGAACAGCGGCAATTTTATTGTTATGGAAGTTATTTGTCTCAGGACAACCGCTTATTGTACCTGCCCAACATTGCATCTAATTAGCAAATATCTCACAAGTGAAATTCATCAGGTTTACTGCTGCTTTTAATAGGCAATCAGACATATTCTGAACAGGACAGGGTATGCTAATTTGCATTGTTTTCCACCAAGAAGATACACAAGCGGTCAAGCGCTCACCGTCAGGTGCTGTTGACAATGAATGGAATGTTAAAAAGCAAGCATCTAGATCTTGTAGAGTGGGTCCTGTTGGTATCCGGTATATGGGATACCTGCAATCAACTTACATTGGGTAAGACAGCTATGTAACTAATGAACCAATAGCTAAAGGAGTTAAAGGAAGTACCAGGCTACAGAAATCCAACTGGACGGCAAAAGATCACAGCTCTTGTACGTATTTAGATCAGGAAACTTACATGCAAATACTGAAATCTGTAGGCATTAATAAAAGAGCAACTGTCAGCTAGGTTACAAACACTACATTTGGTTGCACAAGAATCGCAAAAGACATACCATATCTGCTAAAGGTTGTCTTCCATATGGTGCATCATGCTCCACATATTGGAAAACAGGGGAAGGTTCCTGGTTGCTGGACTCACAGTCATCACTAGACAAACTTTCTTGATCGGTGCAAATGTTTTCTGCTAAACACTGGGTTGTTCTTCCAATAGACCTTTCAGCATCATTATCACTCTCAATGCTTACATCACTGCTTGTGTCCAGAACATTGTCACCATCACTGTCTTCATTAAGGCATCGGCAGCTGAAAACAAAAAACAGTTTCAGAAGATCATAATTGTCTAAGGGAAAGTTGACCATAAGAGTACACAATAATAGTAAAAACTGATTTCATCCCATGTACTATTGAAGAAATGACACACTATTTCTAAGATGTCTCCGCTGATCCAATTCATAGAATGCTGAAACATAGTCAAGCATTCTGATTTATTGTTTCACCTCTAACTAGTTTCTTTTTATATGAACAAACCAGTTTATGTCTAGAATTGTGGATGCATAACTACATCGTCCATATTGTAGCTCTTCATCTCAAGTTGTTGCTGAAGCCAGAGATTACCTCCATTATCTAAAAAATGCTCTCATAATAAACCCAAATAATTGTAAATCAGAGGCTTCTATTCCTGAAAAATGAGTCAGTGTGTTCTAAGGAAATTGTGATTTTACAAGGTTTGAAACATTTCAGGGAAGTCCAACTCCTTCAAGACAAACTTTCAGCTTTGAGAGAAGCCAACAAAAGATATATCAGCCAAGCTGAAACCTGATGATTGAGCGACTTAAAATAGCAAGCAGTGCAGTAACACAACCTATCTTTCTGTGTTCTAACACTTCTGAGAGCCTATTTTTGAATAAAAAAATACTAGTGAAATTCTTGTCGTATATTTTTTTTTTGGGAAATTTCAAAGAAAGAAGCATAAGAAATGAGTTCATCATAGGCAAATTTATATTGCTCACCATGCTCCAGAATAGTCTGGATTAACTTAAATATTTTTTTATGGAAAGGTAATGTGGTTACTGGGTGGGGGCACAATTCTTTGAGGTGTAGGACCAGCATTCATGGCCAGTTCCTTGCACTGGTTTGGGGGTTTACCAGATTTGCTGAAAGGTGGAATTATAGCTTTCAAGAGCTGGTCAGTGACACCTCGCCCATGGTATTAGATAACTTGCTGGAAACATATCTCTAGTCAGTTAGTGAAATGCCAGGAGAATGGTACTATGATTCATGTTCTTTTCAAGCAAGTATAGTCATGATGATATGCTCTGATTTTCAAGAATACTGTCACTATTAGTGAACCACAATCAGAACAGTTCAGCTGATAAATCGTTCATCTGATCAGTTCAAATCGTTCATCTGATCAGTTCAATCACAACCTGTTGGTTAAAGCTAAGCGGACAACTTTGGACAAGGTCCCCTCCTTGAATTATTTCTAGGTCTTGATACATAGAAAGAAATGGTGTCGTTCTAAAAAAAAGGTACACTTTGTTCAACAAAAAGATGCATTCAGATGCCGAAAAAGTATGACTAAAGTCACACTAAAAATATTTTGCATGTTTAATGTTAGTATCACATATTGGCATGCTGCTGTAAATAACATGTAATGGTCGTTATAATGTTCAATGAGGATTTGATGGTCCATGCAGCAATTACAGCCTCAAATGAATTGTAGAATGCCAAAATTGAGGTCACAATTGGGACTAAGCTGAGCCCAATTGGTTGAGGGTGTGGATGTACAGCCCAGACCACCCAACTTCAAGTCCTCACTGGCACAAATTTAGGCGCCAATTTCTTAATTTATAGCCACCCACTTCCTCCTATGTTGATCTAGTTTTTTTATAAGAAATCAAGGTCGCCAATTTTAGTGGCCTTAATATTGGCAAACTTTGACAAATAAGGTAGGCAAAGAGGAGAACTACCAATCTACCATTATATCTTTTGGTACTCAACCAAATGGTAGCCAAAATTAGTCAAAGGTGCCAAATGTTGGCTTGACTAACCTGAGCACGCTTGGGTCACATAGACCAATGCATGCAATAAGACAGGAAGCTCTTGCCACAATAGAAGTACGACTGTACGAGGTCTTATAGAATAAGAATTGAAATTTGTTCAGTTGTTCAGATGCATAACCGAGACTAACTACGGCCACTTGGAAATATAAAGACTTGTTTCCAAAATGTACTGCAGAGAACATCACAGGGTAAGATACAAGGCAATGATTACCGAGATGTTTAAGCAAGATGCTCATCAATCAATTCAAATATCTATAGAACAAAAAAGGAAAAAAAAACAGATCCTGGTTCAAGAAGAGCATGCCGACTAGCCTAATCATTTCAATGTGCATGATAACATGCATCCATTAGTTCCATATGACTAGCAACGAGATCTTTAACCTTTAGCAGTAGCAGCAGTTCAGTTTGTTAGTTTTTTGGTTTTAAAGATAATGTAGATTTCAGTGTTTCTGGAACAAATAGCAAAGAATGGCAACAATCCTTCAAATACGTTTGGCCTAAAACAGATCCTAGTTCAAGAAGAGCACGTCGACTGGCCTAATCATTTTAATGTGCGTGATAACATGCATCCATTAGTTCCATACGACTAGCAACAAGATCTTTAACCTTTGGCAGTAGCAGCAGTTCAGTTTGTTAGTTTCCTTGGTTTTAAGATGAAGTATAGTTTAGTGTTTCTGGAACAGATACAAAAGAATGGGGCAACAATCCTTCAAATACGGTTTGGCCTAACATATCCAAGCATTGACAGAACAGAGGAAGTCATGGTCCACAATGTCAACCCATTCAATGCAGGTACCCGCAGATTCCAAGAGAGAAACATGACAGCACCTCTTGCTTGACGACTGCGGCGGCCGCGACCCATAGAGCTGGATAGCGGAGAGGAACGGCACGTAGTACTGCACGACGCCGTCCGTGCCATTGAGCAGCAGCGGCACGCCGGCGCCGTACGCGCTCCACTCCCCGAACGCCTCCCACAGATCCGCGAGCTCGTAGTACGGCGCTCCCCGGGTGCCCGGCGCCTGCAAGCGCACAATCAAGAACAGAGCCCAACCGGACCCGTCGTCAGGCGTCAGCCGTCAGCACGTACTGCGTACGGAAAACACGAGCGGCGAGAAAGCAAGCGGTGGCGGACGCACTCGGGGAGGGCACCGCCGCGCGGGCACGCGGACGGCGGTGGACGCGATGAAGCTCTCGAGGTTGGTCGCCGGCGACGGCGACGGGGAAGGGGAAGGGGAAGGGTCTCGCCGGAGCTCCTCCGGCGTCGGCTTCTCGGCCGCCGCCGAGGCAGTTAGTGGCGGATGCTGTCTGTGCTGGTGGCGGCGCGGTGGGCAGTAGAAGCGGTCGGCGGCCGGGGAGGCGACGCCGGGGACGGACATGGCGGCTGGCGCTGGCGGGCGCTCGAGATGGTAGCGTAGCCTCGGCGCCTCCCTCGGGGTTGAGGTTAACGTTGCTGATGTGCAAGTGCTGGATGTGCGGGCGAGGAGAGTCGTAGAGGGAGCAGGAGGCGGAGGCGGCGGCGGCGTAGTGGGACTTGGGAGAGGAGGTGGAGAGAGAGAGAGATGGGAGGGGAGGGCAACCAAAGGCTGCTGCTGCGTCGTTTGCTCTGGCTCTGCTAGTGGTAGTGGCCTAGTGGGGCGAAGGAGAGTGGGCGTGGGCGTGCGAATAAAAATGAATTCACCCACGGCGAAGTGGGAAAAGAGGATGGTGCGGATAGATAGGGAAGGTGCCGTGGGCGTGTGCCGGCAACGGCAATAGTCGTTAGATGGATGGATGGATGCTGTTTCTTTCTGGTGTGAATCGGTATCGCTGTCACCACAGGTCTGCAAACTCTGAACTTGATCTTTCAAAAAACCAAGTAACTCTGAACTTGATGGCTGATAATTGTGCGAGATCTACGTACCATCTATTAGTATGTGTAATTTGGAACCGAGATAATACTATTGCTGATAATTGTGCAAGGTCTAAATACCGTCTATTAGTATGTGTAATTTGGAATGGAGAGAATACTAATTTTGTCATTAATATGATGTGTGATCAATAGAAATTTTGAACAATGGGTTGTGAAATTAAGTGTTATGAAATCAATAGTCAGATGGTATGGATCTTGAGCGAACTACTAAGTTTAAGTACACATATTTAGCTTATAGTTAGCTACTATCAACTAGCACCTTTAAATTCAAACAACCTATTTAGATTCTCTAGTCTAGAGTTTAGTGGCTAAAGTTAAGAATTAAAAAAAAAATACTACTTTAGCTTACTTTTGTGGTATAAAGTTTCATGAGTCACCCAAACTTTAGACCTTCTGTTTTTCAAGTATCAAAAGCTAAAATGGTCTAAAGTTTAGTGAATAAGGTTTAGATTATGGGATCCAAACATGTTGCTTCATAGTTGCTTGTTCCTTGTTGCGCGTTGGTCGCTCGACCGTAACATAGTTGCTTCACTATGTTTTTTTTTCCTTATCTAAGTTTTTCTTTGTTGTGGTTAGTTTCTATGTATTATTGCTGGTAATTGTTTTCCTCATCGCCTCATAAGACTCCATTTTAATAAGAAAAAATATGTTCAATACACCAAAAAAAACTATGTTCAACACGTGAGGCTCCATTTTCATGAAAAGACCATGTTCAATATGTTCCAGAGAAAAAGTCCCATACATTATATATCTTGGTAGCTTATTTATTGAATTTGTAAATGTAAATATTTTTCTAAATCTTTAGTCAAAGTTAAAGAAATTAAATTTTAGACAAAAGCAATAGCATAGTCGAAAGCTTTTTTTTGGGAGAAGAATGGATTTGGAGAGAAATTTGGATAAAAATTTAGAGGAGCAGCTCTCTCTTTTATTAATTCAAAGAAGCAACTTCTTGTTTGATTCATATGTAAATCTTCTTCGAAGAGGCTCCTCCTAGGACGTTCAAATACGATGATACCCTTCAGAATCAGATTTGGGCCCATATATATATTTTTTTGTTCCGGCTCATAACTTAAGTTTCCCTAACCTAGTTCCTCCTACTTTCGTTGGATCTAAGTAAATGGATGGCTTACGTTATTTCCAAGCATGATAAAATATTTCCTGAAATAATATATAATCAAACACTGGCGACCGTCTGGAGTGGTCGGAGAATTCTAAATTGACCAACTGAAAATCCATCCATTTATCTCCTTTATCTAAGCAATTTTTTTCACAAAAATCTCCTTCGTTTCTTGATGTCCAAATTGACCAACTCAAACATGAATCGTTTCTTGAAGTCCAAACTGACCAACTGCAAACCGATGCTTCTATTATAGTAAAAGACCTATTTATGTAACTTTCTTAACTTAAAATCCTAGCTATTAGCTTAAAGGAGTTTATTGAGTTCTCGGATGATATGTTAAATATTCATTTATTATTACAAAAGTTAGCTTTGCATTATTTTTTTCGAGTACTTCTCCTATCTTCAGGAAAAAAACATATAGCTAGATTCCCTTTTCTATTAACCCCTTAGATGAAACAATCACCAGCCAAATTATTGCTTTTGAACAAATTTCTGACCACATTACTTTCTCACGGGTCACGGTGCTTTCGATTCAAACGCTAAGCACAAGTGTTATGTTCAATTCAAGCTATCTTGCCATCCACACTGACGAAGTGATGATCAAATCAATTCTCAGAAGCAATTGTTATTTCGACGACGACATGAACCCAGTTTATTATACACATGTAGAATCTGAAATTGAAGTAGTAACAAGACTCACCAGCATTATTTAGGAGAAAAATGCAGGCTAACGACTGCAACCAACCAACACGTCAGAGAATGCCGTGGGAGAACGAGCGAAGTCACATCCCATGCAAACTTCACACACGGGTGAGGCTGGACTTGCAATATAAGTCCCAATCGACGACATTGCCGTGCGATGCATTGATGATGTGTGGAGCAACATTGCCGTGCTTCATCGAATTTGGAGGTGGGCTGGAAAGAATTCAATAACACAAAAGCATTTCTTTTGCAATTCGTCCTCAGAGGTCTGAGTAGTTTATGAACTTCGTTAAAAGCTTCTGCTAGCTGTCATTTTGAAAACTTGCAATGTAATATTCTTTTTATTGTGAAATCATGTAATACAAAAAAAAGATTAAGATTGTTTTAAGTTTCATTCACACTTGTTAAACTGTCCTGCTTGGCAAAAAAAAATTGTGAAACTGTCCTGGATGCAAAACATTGACCATTTTGGGTTCTACCTAGGGGTGGACATGATAGATTATCGGGATTATTTTTTTCTCGAACACGACTTTACGTGTCTTTTCATTAAGAAGAAGAGGCCGAGACCGGCGAATACAATGAACACGACCACAGAGAGAGTAGCCAAAACACAACACAATACAACAACAACTACAAACATCAAGAATAAGACATCCTCCCTACTACCACAAACAACGCAAACCCTCAAGACGGGTTGCAACACCACACAGGCCGAATTCGGCAGCCGCAGCTCTGAACTTGGAGCACCAAAGGGAGTGGAGGTTCACGCAAGGAAGGCACTACCACAGTGCCGCTGTGAGACGGGGACTCGGCCGACGACATGAAGGGCCAGGGCTAAGCACGGATGGCGACACAGGAGCTCGTAGTGGTCTTCAACGGAGCCTTCAGGAAGGAGATGACGCCCTTGGACGCCCGCTGCGTTGAGAAGCAGCCCACCGAAACTTTCGTTCCCGAACACCTGCAGCCGCCGCCAATGGACAAATGACGACGCCTTCAGGAAGGTGATGACACGGCCGCCACCGTCGTCGGTCCAAGGCACAAAGCCTGGACCAGGGGGTTTTCACCCAAATGCCATCGCTCGCAGCCTTCGCCCGCCGTCGCGACAAGCGTCGTCCGTCCACCCACCACCCGGTGGGGAGGACAACCGCCGCGCCCATGCCATCGTCGCCCACTACAATGCTCCCGGTGCGGTGGCGCAGCCGGAACTGTGCCATCCTTCAATCCAGCACCGCCGCTGGGGAGGACAAGCACCGCCAAGCCCCCTGGCACGCCGCCAGGGCACAGGAGGGCCGTAGGGGCAGGTGGCCGGCCGGCACTGCCCGTCGCCGTCGCCGCCGCCTCAACCCCGGACCCGACCCACCTCCGGCCGTGCACGGAGGCGCTCTACCGGCTGGCCCGGTCATCCGGAACCCTGGCCGAGGTCCGCGACCTCAAGGCCAGGACTATCGACCTTCGATCCGCCGCCAAGGGGGCCGAGGGAATCCTGGGGGAGGTAGCTGGCCGGCCCTGCCCGTCGCCGCCGCCGTCACCCCAAGCCCCAAACCGTCCTGGAGGCGCGGCCGGATGGCCCCGTCCGTCCACCCACCATCGCCGGAAGAGAGGACGGGCGCCGTAGCCTGCACCGCCAAAGCGCCACCGGCCATGGCGGCGCGAGGAGTTGGGGCCACGCGAGGAGGTGCCGGGGCCGCCGCCGCAGCTGGAGAAGGAGGCCGCCGCCTCCAAGGCGCCGCCTAGGTAGGGGCCGCGCGCGGGACGCACCCTGGTGCCACCGCCGCGGCGCAGCTGAGCCGAAGGGGAGGGGCTGGCCGGCCAGGCCCGTCGCTGCCGTCGTCAACCCTAGGCCATTCCCACCGCCGGCAGATCCGGCCGGCCCGACCATATAGGGGCGGGAACCCGGTCGCCGCGGTGCGAGCCAAGGGGAGGGGCTGGCCGGCCGGCCCGCCGCCGCCGTCAACCCTAGCCTGGGTCACCGCCGGCCAAACCGGCCGGTCAGGCCACAGATCCGGACGCGGAGAGGCAAGATCCGGCCAAGGAGGGGCCGGATCTGCCACCCCGCGCTACCGGCGACCCCGGCGCCGGAGAGGAAGGTGGGAGGGAGGAGGGGGAAGAGGAAGACACGGGGGTGCACCGAGAGGAGAGGAGGGGGCGGGGAGGCACCTTTTTGAGCCCTCCCCGCTGGCCGCCGTCGCCGTCGGCGCGAAGGAGCGGCGACAGCGGCCCAAACGGCGACGAGGAGGGGAGGCGAGAGGCGGCGGCGCGGGGCCCTCGGGTCGCCCCCCCTAAGGAGACGACGCGAGGGAGAGGGGAGGGGGGCTTCCACAACGAGTGATCTATCGGGATTATTTGACTTGGTATATCGGATAGTAATTAAGTTTTAATAAATGGTACTTGTTAATCATTTAATCTAATCCTAATCATACTTGTTAATTATTTATTAAAACTTAATTGATCATTTATCAATTAAGTTTTAATAAATGATTAACAAGTATGATTGGGATTAGATTAAATTGGATATCTCTTGTCCTTCCAACTGGGCTCATTGGTTATCTCTGGCCAAGTATCAGTACACAACACCTCCTCTCAGGTCTCAAGTCTCAACTCTACTCCATTATTTGGGATCATTTATGGTCAGACGCCCAGAGTTTGGTATTCCCCAGCTCCTAGATTCTACTGTTGCCGATCTGGCATCATGTGGCTAAAAAGGGAGATTGTGCACGACCTGCTCTAACAACAACTCAGTTCAGCTCAACAACAACTGAAGGCAACAGGCTGACAAACACAGAACACAGAACGACACTTTGCTGTCGGTGATTCTATTTATCTCGAACTCTAGCCACACATTCAAACTTCAATTGCAGGTCACCGCGCCGCAATCAGAAGCTTGATTTTCGGTATTATGGACCATATCCTGTCATCGCTAAAGTAGGGTAAGCTGCCTACAAGCTTCAGTTAGCAGCCAGCATGTTTGAGGAAGAAAACAATGCACATTTGTCTTCAGGGTTCACATTAATTAACTAATGCAGCCGAACGATGGATTTGTCATATGATCTGATTCCATCCGAGTTCAAGTACTGGTCTGCTTGTTGATCTAAGTTAAAGTACTGGTCTTGTTGATCTAGCTAGTATCTATCTGTAGAGAAATGCACAACAATATTTAACGAGTAGATAGATCGATCGAGTTTCTAGCAGTACTTTGATTTAGCCCAGCTTCCATGCCTGACCCCCATGCATGCTGAACTTCTTGAGCCTGCCGTAGAACATGACGGCCATGAGCGTGAGCTTCCCTTCCCTGCTCCACCTGCCGGAGAAGCTAACCCACGCGTCCCTGCAGCTGCCGTCGGGCGTCACCTGCCTGCTGCAGCTGTACCCGGTGCTGAATCCCACGTTGCCATACGCACTGCAGGCATTGATCGATCAGCATGTTGAATAAATTGCTTCATTGTGAGCCCATCAGTGCCGTGCAAGAGATCATCTATTGCGCTTGGAGTTAATTGAATATATATAGGAGTAATAAACACCTGATGACTTCGACGACGATGTTGAGGACGCTGAAGTTGATTGGGTCGTGAGCAATCTGCTGCCGCTCGGTGATGCAGATGACGATGATGAAGATGATTAGGAACGAGAGCGGCGACATGAGAAGCTTCTGCCAGATGCTAATACTGCTGCTGCTCTTGCTCTTGTCGTCCGGTTGTGTCCCATTTTTCTGCTGCTGGTGGTCTTCCACCGCAACGGGTAAAAACGTGGTGTAAGGCGGTAGATACCTGCATGCAGAGGAAGCAAGCATGAGCGCATAATAACCGAGTAAAATTATTTAAAGAAAAAATAATAATAGTTTCTATGCTTGTTATTAGCTTAATAAACATTATGTATCATGCTATCATTCATGGCACAATAATGTTAAGTTGCAAGCAAAGGTTGGTTTCTATGCTTGTTATAGCTTAAACATCATGCTCATGCTCATATCATTTAGTAGTACTATCAATATATATTGTTGGAGCATGATCAAACTATATATATATATATTAATTATAAAAAATCGATGTTTGGGAGTGTTGGTGGACTATGCAGCACAAGTAGATATATATAGCAGTGCCCTCCGTATGCAATAAGTAAGTAATATAATAAATAAATGTACAACTTATGCATGAACTAGTAGATATATATAGCAGTGCCCTCCGTATGCAATAAGTAAGTAATATAATAAATAAATGTAGTGCACAAAACTTGCTAACACTACTGACGATCTTCTGATGATCGATCGATGTATGTACGCGTACTTTACTTACATCATGAGCACATAGAGCACGACGATGGCGGACGACACGGTGGCGAGGTCGACGACCATCTCGCCGGAGTGCCTGGAGTTGACGGACATGAAGAGCGCCGCAACGAGCTTCTGGAACGCGGTGAGCCCTCGAAGCCCATCGGAGCCCCACTCCATGGCGCAGTAGAGCACCAGCTGCACCGCCAGGAACAGCACCACGGTGAGAGCCAAGAACCACGTGCGGGCTCCAGGCAGCAGGTGGTCGTAGCTTATAGCGGCGGCAGCTGGTCCGCCACCGCCGCCGCCGGATCCTCCGACGTCCGTCAGCAGCTCGCGGAGGTCTCGCCTCCTGGTGACCCTCTCGAGCGCTGTAATGGACAGCCTGAGGAAGACGGGGAAGAGCGTGTTCCCGAGGAGGATGTGCAGCATGACGAGGAGGAGCATGCCCGGGAAGGACTTGAAGGACACCATCCCCTCGTTCGTTGGCACGAAGCCGCAGTTCGCGAACGTCGAGACGACCGTGAAGGCGGAGAAGGTGCTCAGGCTGATCCTCTTGCCAACGAGCACTGCTCTCGCGCCGCCGACCACGCCAAGGTAGATCAGAATGAGCGTGTATCCGGCGAGGTGCACCACCACGAGGTAGCCCAGCACGATGAACATTAGCGACCTAGATATGGATGCGAAATCACGTTGGCCGTCGTTGTTGAACCCTGCTAGTGCTAGCTCCATTTGGACGGTGGCGGTCTGGGCTTCCATCTCCATGGGGTGGCGACGGCGGCTGTGCTCTAAGCTACTAGATTTCGGTGGCGATCCATAAGTATTACCATGGAGATTATTATGAGGTATTTCTCTCTTCTGGGTGAGCTTGGTGCAGGTGAAGTGGAGACCAAGCATGCTGGTGAACACCTCTCCACCGAGGAGCATCAGGAGTGTCATGAGAAGCAGCTGGGAGTTGGAGAAGGATTCCATCTCGACGGCGACCATGCTGGAGACGGTCGTCGCCGACACAGACGTGAAGACCAGGTCGAGAGCCGAGGGCCTTGGGACGGAGCTGGACTTCATGGGCAGGGCTTTCAGCATCAAGAAACCCAAGACGGAGATGGAAAGGAAGTACAAGAGTTGGATCCAGAACGGGTGCACATGGAAGAGCACAAAGTGATAAAACTTGCGAGGACTACTGGGGATGTGCAAAGGGCCCATTTAATTTGTTGGTGCTATTTCTATGCTTAGTCTCTATGGGTGTTGCGTTTCGATTTATTTGCATTGTTGTGTATGAAGCGACCAGAATTGTGCTATTTATACACGAGCGAGCGAGAGAGAGAGAGAGAGAGTGTGGTACTGTGGTAGCTTGGGTACTGAATGTGTACGTGCGAATCCAAGGCTTATCGTTGTTTTATTTATCATATCATATCGATTGTGCTCAATGCAATCACGCAATATAACGCTAGTGTTATGGCTAAAAAATTAGTGCGTGTGCATGTTTCCGGGATCAAATCTCTAGTGCTCTCTTCGCGCGTCGACGTCACCAGTATCAAGTAGCAGCTACCTAATTAAACGAAAAGCAACCACCAACCAATAATATATATTGTATAAGTTATTTAGTGCCAAGTCGTTAACAAGGTGGTGAGGCCCTGCTTTAGTTTACTTTACTTTAGCCAAAAAAAAAACTTCTTCCAACACAAGGAACTGTGAACACATGGTGAAGACGTGCCATATTTCAAATGTGCTAGTTTGATTATGCTAATGGCTAACTAAAGGTATTATGTTGTTTTTGTGTCATTTTTTGTTGTGCAACATGTCTCTTGTTGCTTGTTAATTAATGTTCAGGTGTTGGGTACGCCAAGATAGTCGAGAACGACAAAGAAGGTCAAGCGTGAAGTCTATACGTGATGGACCGAGAATAGTGAAGGATGGACAAGAAGGCTTGGACTGAGGGATAAAATGCCAGAGAACAGTCGTGTGCAGCTAACATTGGATACAAGAGGAGCAAGAGTACATGATGGGTGATGGAGACAGTGGTTAGACCAAGGCATGGCTGAAAGCCTTGTTTGATTTTAATAATTGAATATGCCTAGTTGTTAATCCTTTCTCTAAGTGACATTAGATAGGTAGGCAACATAAGTGGAATGGTGGAGAATGGAGGCACTCGTGGATGGAGATGGCCACAAGGAGATGGATCACATGCTCATCTTTTGGAATCGGAGAAGGAGAAAAAAAAAACTATGGACACCAAGGTACAGGAAGAGGTTTTGGTTTAGTGGTCAAGACACCTAGCGTGTGTAACCACGTACATTTTGGATAGATGATCATATTATTAAGAGAGGAGCCTAATTAGACAACTCAGTCATCTTGTATCACTATATGTGGGCCTAGTGCACAACGGTGAGAAAAGTGAAAACTTTTGTAAAATATTTAAAAAATGCTAACAAACTTGCACTTCATGATGAACACTTGGTAATATTAGCATATTTGCAAAGGTGTCAGAAAAAAGGAGAAGAAAATGACTAGTTATGGTTGTCCAGGGTCGAAGTTGCAATCTAACTCGCAGCCAAATCAGTAGGAGCAGAGTTCAGTAAATTGATCATATCTCTTAGCCCTGGACTTTGATTTTGATGATCTAGGATGACTTTTCGGAAAGCTAATGAGTAATTTTTAATTTTGAGTAAAAATAGTGCACCGGACCTAGGGGCGGTGCAGCCCCTGCACGCACACAAAATTCAGCTCACATGGGTGCTTCCGGTGTGCACCGACCAGAGATGTGGTGCACCGGACCGGAACACCGCCCCATTCTACCAGAGTGGCACAAAACTTGTTTTCTTAGCCTCGATGTGCACCGGACCAGAGGGGTGCTAAGTCGGATCTTAGGGGTGGTGCAAAAGTTTGCAATGGGACCATTGGAATTCAACCGTTGTGAGCACCAGGACCGGAGGGGCGGTGCTCATGCAGAATTTGGGTATAGTGGATAACGGCTAGTTGCTTGGTTTGGGGCTATACATACCCCTTGTAGTCACCCCTTGTAGTCGACCTTGGCCACTCTCTTGGATTCCAAATAGATGAGCAAACCTTGTGAGCACAACCAAACACACTCCACTCATTTTTAATTGAGTTCATCATCTTCAGTGGGATTGGAGAGCCTCTAGTGCATTGCATCATTGTTTTGCATCTCATGGCACTAGTGGAGCGTGTTGGGCTAAGCTAGCTCTTGTTACTCTTGGCAATTGTCGTTGCCTAGCTTAGGAGGATCATGTGAGTGGAATTGGTAATTGTTTTCTGCCTCTGATCATCATCTTGTGAGGGGTTTTTGAGCCTTCCCCATGGGAGATCATGAAATGCATCTCTAGTGGATTGTTCATGCCTCATGGAACCTCATGTTGTGTTGGTTGTGAGGCACTTGGCTGTGGGTTTGGCGTGTGATGCCAATAAGCTCGTAAACCACCAAGTGAGTGATTCACCACAATAAGAAAGCAAGTGAAACTCGGTAAAAAAATCATTATCATTAATTCTGTGGATTTTATTGTGATTGTGATTGATTGATTCATCTTCTCTACACCAGCAGTTCCACCTCTTGAGCATTACATTCGTGTTATAGCTTGAGTAGTGGTAAAAGTAGATAGTTTAGTAGAGTAGCTCTCTAGTATATTGGACTTGCTAGCTAGTTCATCTAGAGTAATGTAGCGGCATAGCCTTTGAGTGAAACAGAGATCATATCAATTCTAGTATTGTGGTTTAGGTGGCTTGCAACCCTCGTAGAGCATCCAACATTCGCTTCGCCATTTGGTTATCTAACAAAGTTGCTTAAATGTTGTTGTAGAACTTTTTATAGGTTATTCATCTTCCTCTAGCCATTTAGGACCTTTCAACGATGAGGTGTCACGAGCACTCTAGATCTCCATCGGACCAAAGGACATGGAGGTCATCAGCCACACGTTTAAAATACTGAATACGTAGTGTTGGTAAAACATGCTGAGCAACCTGTGAGTATAATAAGGATGCTGAGCGCAGGCGAGCGTGAGTGCAAAATCCAAGCAAATGAAAATTGTGGCCACTAGGAATATAAGTTCTAATTATTTTGGCTCACTAAACTGATTCAAAAATTTGATCACCGAATGAACTAGAATGCTATTTCCTATAATTTGAGTGGGGTGAAAAATGAACTATAATGATATTTGGCTATAGTTAGAGGATATAAGAGGAGAGAAAATAGTCATAAAAGTTTATTTGTTAGGAATAATTAGCATTATTGTACATTGAACTATATTTTCTTAGCTAATGTCTATATGACATGCATGACATTAAGGGCACGTTTGGTTGCCCGGACCAAGGTAGACCTGGCTCCACACATGCAGGTACGAGATGTTTGGATGCCTGCTCTCGACCCTGGGCCTGGCTGAGCGCATGCAGCAAGCCCTCCGGAGCCTGGCTCCCAATAAACGGATGTGGAGTCCATTTTTACCGGGCCTGCCTGGCGCGAGCGCAGCGCGTGTACGCGTATGAGAGCGCGCATGCACGAGGAAGCAGGAAAGCACGGCAACCAATCAACTCAGCTTGCATGCGCTCGTCTGCATGCTACACAGACCAAACAAATGAGGCTGCATGCAGCTAGCCTGTCTCGCCGGAGCCCGGCTCCTCTAAGCAGGCCTGGCTGGCCAGAGACGAGAACCAAACGCGCCCTAAGCATTATCATGTAGTTCCGTAGCATAACTTATTCACTTGCACAGGAGAGAATTTCTTGCAAAGTTTTTGTCTTGTTCTGTTGCCACGAATCAATTCCTAACGGGTGATCCAAAATAGGCGTGGTACGTACGCTACGGTGCAATGCTATCAAAGGATTGATTGATGACACATATGCCAAGGTTCTGTGCAGTTCTTGCATTAGCTCGCCAGTCGTATCCCATCACTATATTGTTTGGAGCTCAATTTTGTAAAATATCGACATATGGAAGATTAGAACGCGTCCTCCAAAGGGACGCCAACAGTTTTGGTCAGGTAGTCGAGCAGAAAGATGTCGACACTGACTAATCCTAGGATCACCCTAGCGGGCCTTACCACCCGCACAAGTAAAAAAAAAATATGTAAAAAAATACTAATGGACATGCACGTGCGTGGACTAAGTTGCCTGACGCTGAGACACCTCTTTCGGCGATGAGCGACTGCCCCGCTGGCCCCGTGGCTGGTCCCCGGTGACGCCGGGGACCGCCGCCCTCGCCGGCCCCCAGTGGTCACACCCACCAGCCCCCGGTGAACACCCTCGTCGTCCAACTTCTCCGTCGTCCCTCGCCGTCCAACCTCTACGTCTGATCTCCGGCGCCGCCTTCTTGGTTCCCGGTGGCAGACTGGCCGCCGCTGCTCCTGGTGGCGATCCTATCGGGTTGATCTGCTACATTGTCATCCGTCTTCGCTGCCTCCTCCTCTCCGGCGTCACGTCTATGGATCTTCGAATCATCAGAGTTCCGGGTTAGTCCTTTCATATCACTATTTTTATTTCCATGGATCTCTTTGGTCTGAAACTCAGGCCAGGGCACGTTGTTGAAGCTGAGATTAGACGTAAGTTTGGCACTGCTGTTACTCCTGATTCCCCCAATTCGCGTCCTTTCTTACTTGTGGTTTCTTTTGGGAGATGTCGCTACTGACTCTCCCCTCAATCAGTCAGTTTTATTCTTCAGGCAGTGATTGGAGGATCGCCCGTTGCTTTTCAAGTAGCAGCTCTCTCTGATCGTGTCTTCAAATTCACTGTCTCCTCCAAAATAGGTTTTCATATCTTCAAACTTAGATCGTTTGAATGTGATCGGTTTAAGTTATTTTTTCATCTTTGGAATGGTGGAGGGCCTAATTATCTTTTGGAATACAAAAACTAGGTTACTGAGGAATCTACCTCTTGGAGTAATGTTGTTCGCCATGGATCCTCAAAAATTCCGGCGAACCCTCTCACCAAAGCCAATGCAATTCCGGTGAGGAACTCCAGATCCAACCTCTTCAACGGTTGGCGCCGTAATCCTCGGCCTCCCATTTATTCAAATTTCAAACCGACCTCCCTTTTTCCCGTCCCATTCAAATTTCGCCTCTACTTTCCCTAAATTCCCGGCCCAGGTCGGTCACATGTACAAGACGTCGAGATCACCTAGTATTCTTGGCTCATTCCTGGCCCAAGCCCATACGCCTCCATCCAGATCCAGCTACAGGATGCCAGCCCAAGATCTTTTTCCTCTGGTTGGGAACGGACGCAGTAAATCCCAACCTACCAACCATTTCACGAATCTTCCGCCTAGATTACCACATCAGTTTGCCCACCGCCCGAACAGGAAAAGTGCCCCTTCCAATTCTGGTAATTTGTAGTCGCTGAAGCCTGGGCACGCCCCTCCTGTTTTCCCTTCGTTTGGGGCAATGTGGGCGCATTTTACCAAATTGATCCCGCCGCCCCCAGTCATAGTCCCCTGGACTCTTTCCTGGAGAGTAAAGGCGCCCGAATTCATGGACGACGACGACGAGGTGGCCGCTGCTCCGGTGGCATCCTCCAATCCTCCGCCACCGGCCATCACTCCGCCTCATTTCTCCAATTTGGGTGAGTATGCAGCCGCATGCCTTAGTGGTCCTCAGCCTCCGCTCCTGATTACACATGTTCTTTGGCAAGATAATCATCTTTCCCCCAACCCCTATCCTTCGCAGCCGGGAATGGCATTTCGTCTTGTTGATCCTACGCCTTTCATGCCGCCCGGAGCACAGCGCATGGTGATCAATGGTCACCCGGTGATGCGTCGAGTCGTCACTGGGCACATGGCGAAGTAGAACAACAATCTCACCATTGCGAACTTTCTTCCAGCTCCGCAAGGGCCCATGAACTTCATGATGATCTGTGATACGATTGAGGAGTTCCTGAATCAGCGCAACATTGGGTTTGTGTCCATCCAACCTTGCCCCCTTGGTCAGGCCTATGTTCACTTCACTTTGGTTTTTGAGAGGGACATGCTAGTTCAGGGTGGCCCTCTGCTAATGGCCATCAGGGACTCCATTTTCTTCACTCCACATAATAGGGCTTGGAACAACCACACCACCATCATGACCCACGAGGTATGGATCATTCTCCTTGGACTCAACCTTGACCTCTGGTCCCAACCACTTTTAGAGAAGGCGGTCTCCTCTTTTGGCCGTCTCCTAATCTAGGAGCAAGATATGTTTCATATGTCTAGGGCTGTGGTCAGAGTTAGAGTGTCTAGCCTTGAAGACATCCCATGGTTCTTTATCTTCACAGAAGGTACCCAGTTTGAATCCAACTGTTGGTGTGTGCAATGTGAAATTCTTCAGGCTTCTATGCTTGGTGTTGCTCCCTAGGATGAAGGCCATCCCCTAATGATGATGATTTTGATCCCAACAACTATCACTTTCATGGTTTTGGTCAACAAGTCAATATCATTCCCCCACCCGAACCTGTTGTCCACCAGTTCATTCCTAATCAGGGCCTGCTAAATGCTTTAGGACTGGATGCATGGCCTCAAGATGGTGAAGCAGCTCATGCCCCACCTGAGAATGTCCCTCAGCTCATCCTAATTCAGCAGCAAATCAATGATCAGGACCCAAATGAGCCTCAGAAAGAGATCCTTCAAGCCCAGATGGAAATGGAAATGGAAGCTTCCCCAATGCCACAGCAACTTGAGCACATTCTGGCAATGGATGAATTGACTGAGTCCTCTGATGAAATGCCACCTCTGATTGATGCTGATGAAGATGATGAAGTCAATATGCCTCCTCCCTTGCACCAACAACACTTGAACTTTTAGGTTGATGAGGTGCCTATTGCTAAATTGGTTTCTTTTGAAGCTTTGGCCAAACCAGAATCAGAACCCCCTTCTTGGGCCTCTAGACCTCAACATTGGAATGGTGCACACTTATTTCAATTCTCCTAACCCAATGCAATTTCTCAAGGTCAATCTTCCTGGACACTTTCTGCAGTGTAATTCTCCCTAGCCCAACAGCTTTGATGCTAGCCTCTTTCAGAGCCATATGGAGCAGCAAAAGTAGGGAATGCCTCAATTCAGCCTTAACCTAGTTCTTCAGGGCAACTCTCAGCTTCCTGACTTGTTTGAGGAACCTATTGGGCCACCTCTAGAATCAAATTTTGGCCCAAGCCCAGATGCAATAAGACTTTGGGCCAAATTCTTCAGCAAGATTGATCAATCCCAACCAAATGTGGTGGTGCCAACTCACTGGATGAATTTTTTTCACTCTTCTACTTCTCAAGCAGTCCTCCTTTGATTGGGCAAGAGAGTTCCTTTAGTCACCAGCTTGGCAACTCATCTCAAACAATCCTAACGACTCAGGTTATTTCTTCTCTCTCCCCAAATCTAAACCCTCCATCTCAATTACTGAACTAACATGTTGTGACTGTGCTGAAGAAGAGGAGACCACACCTGCTCTACCTAATTTCGCAGGTAACCAGGTTGCCCCATTTCTAGAACAGTATAGCCCTTCTGTTACTCCTAATCCTGATCTTGCCCAACAAACTACTCCCCCTCCAGCGCCTGCGGTCTCCTCTGCCCCTCCTCGAGCTAGCAAAGGTAAAACTATCCACATTTCAGAAGATGGTCTTAGGCGCAGTACCCGAATTCATAACATTAATAAGGGTTTTAAATCTCCTACAAAAAAAGAGAAGCAATGTTGTTTCGGATGTAACTTTGAGCCCCCAACTCTTTCTTCATCTGTAGTTCGAGACCTAGGTGTGGCGTTTTGCAAGATCAAGCCGGATCAGCTGACCCAGGACATGTTGACGGCCAAGCCCACACCAAAGAAATGTGCGGTGGGCCGACCCAATATAAACAAAGAGGATGAGGCCCGTGAAGCAGAGCCAAAGGATCAGGCTGGTGGTCCTAAAGGCAAGCAGCCCAAGAAGTAGCCTGCTTTCCCATTTCTCTTTTGCATCTTTAGTTATCTAAAGCGACCTCTTTTGATTCAATCTTTGTTTAGTTAAATGGCTGTTAAACTTTGGAAAGTGTTATGTTGGAACATCTCTGGCATTAACTCAGAGAAAAAATGGAATGCCATTAGGGATAGGGCTTTGGAAACTTGCTGTGATGTAATCTGCCTCCAGGAGACAAAGCGAAATTCTTTTGATCATGCTTTCTTAAGACTTTTCTGTCCTCCCCCTTTTGACTCATTTGATTTCCTCCCATCTGTTGGCACGTCGGGTGGTTCTATAATTATTTGGAAAAGCTCTATTTTCTATGCCAACGTGTCTTCCAAAATGGCTTTGGTGCTTCAGTCATGTTTACCTTTTGTTGCCTTCTGACCAACATTTATGCTCCATGCACTGCTCAAGGTAAGTCTGATTTCATCCATTGGTTCAAACACATCACTATGCCTGACATGATTGATTGGCTAATCGTTGGTGACTTCAACGTCTAGCGTAACCCGGAGGATAGAAATCAAGACGGGGCTAATTATTCTGATATGCTAATGTTCAATGATGCCATAAGCTACCTTGGTCTAATCGTAGTCCCCCTCAAGGGCCAATGTTTCACTTGGACAAATAAACAACAGCCCCCTCTTCTAGAGCGTTTGGATTGGTTCTTCACCTCGGTAAGCTGGACCTATTCTTATCCTAATACCTCTATTTATACTCTTACCATGGAAACCCATGTCCCTTGTCTAATCACTATTTCTACGGCTATTCCAAAAGGCTCCATCTTTCGGTTTGAGAACTACTGGTTACAACATGAGGACTTTTTTAACCAAGTTCAAATTGGCTGTTTCTCCCTGTCTTCCACCCTGATTCTGCAAAAAATATCGCTGCTTGATTCAAGAACCTGAGAGGAGTCCTCAAAACCTAGAGACAAACCCTGTCTAGTCTCAATATCAATATCACAAATGTCAAACTCATTCTCTCCTTTCTCAGCTTTCTAGAAGAATTTAGGGATCTCAGCCTTATTGAATGAAATTTCACAAAGCTCCTAGAAGACAAATTAATTTCTCTTCTTCAACAACAAATGACCTATTGAAAACAAAGAGGTGCAATCAAATGGATTACACTAGGTGATGCTGACACAAAGTTCTTCCATTCCCATGCTACTACCAAATATAGAAGGAATTATGTAACTCAGCTGGTTGATGACAATGGGCTAATACTGACAGAACATCAGGACAAAGCTAACCTTATCTGGACCTCTTTCAAGGAAAGGTTACGTACCACCAACTTCACTTCCATTGGCTTTGACCTCTCTTCTTATATTTCCCCTTCCTCACTTGGAAGCCCTAACTCACCCCTTTGCTAAAAATGAAATTGACATGGTGGTTAAAGCTCTTCCTTCTGATAAGTCTCCAGGACCTAATGGTTTTAACATAGATTTCAATTAAAGGTGCTGGTCAATCATTTTCACTGACTTCTATAACTTATGTGATGATTTCCACTCTGATCCTGCAACAGTGTCTCCAGAGCATCAATGGCTCTTATATCACCCTCATTCCTAAAAGGATATGCCAATAGAGTCAACGACTATAGGCCCATCTTCCTTCTCAATTCTTCAATTAAAATCCTCACAAAGCTTCTAGCTAATAGGTTCCAGACTGTCCTGCCCTCCCTACTGCATAAGAACCAGTATGGTTTTATCAAAAAGAGAACCACCCAGGACTGTATTGCTTGGGCTCTTGAATACCTTCACTCCTGTCATCAATCAAAGAAAGAGCTTCTTATCCTTAAATTAGATTTTGAGAAGGCTTTTGATAAGGTTGAGCATGAATTCATGATTCAAATCATGCAACACAAAGGCCTTCCCTCAAAATGGATTGACTGGATGAAAGCTATCTTCAATTCTGGGACTTCAGTTGTGATTCTTAATGGCTTACCTAGCAAAGTCTTCCACTGCAAAAGAGGTGTCAGGCAAGGTGATCCTCTTCTCCTCTTTTATTTGTTTTGGAAGCTGACTTCCTTCAAACTCTTCTGAATCATGCCACTAGCTCTGGTAGTCTAACCCATCCCATCAATATTCATGATCAGGATTTCCCAATTCTTTAGCAGATGACACCCTTATCTTCATGAAAGCATGTCCCTCTGAACTTGGCCATTTAAAGGACATCCTTTCCTCATTTGCTGACTCTTCAAGATTAAAGGTCAATTACAGCAAATCTATGATAGTGCCTCTTAATGTCTCTCCTGAGAGAGCCCAATCTCTTGCTGCTGTCTTAGGGTGCAGCATTGGTGATCTCCCTTTTACCTACCTTGGCTTGCCCTTGACCCTGACTACCAAATGTGAAAGGAGACTTGTGGCTTTTTCATCCTTCCTTAATGAAGCTGGCAGGCTTCAACTTACTAATGCTATCCTCACTGCCTTGTCCATGTTTGCCATGTGCAGCTATCTTCTCCCTAAAATTATTATTGAGCAAATTGACAAGTTTAGAAGGCATTGCTTGTGGAGAGGATCTGATATCAACAACAAAAAACCTCCAAAATATGCTTGGCCTATGTGTTGTCTCCCTAAAGAGGAAGGTGGTTTGGGTATCCTTAATATTAGCACCCAAAATGAAAGCCTTGTGCTGAAACATCTTCATAAATTCTTTAACAGAGACAACACTCCCTGGGATCACTTAGTTTGGAACAAATACTATTATGGTTCAAAGCCCTTCAACTCAATATGCCTTTAGAGGTTCTTTTTGGTGGAGGGATGTCCTCAAACTTTGCCTCTGTTTCAATCAGGAATGGTTCTACATGTCTCCTATGGTTTGATTCATGGTCCCATACCCCTTGAAATCAGCAGTATCTGAACTCTTTTCTTTTATCAAAAATGATAGGATTTCGGTTGCCACTGCTGCCTCTACTTCTGATCTCCACTCCCTATTCCACCTCCCCTTCTCCCCTGAGGCTTTCCAACAATATATGAATTTATCATTATTCATGCAGGATCTTCAACTAACATCTCAATCTGATATCTGGTCTTACTCTTGGGGCTCTACCATCTTCTCTTCTCATAAAGTTTCCCTTTTCCTCACTGGCCATCACCACCCCCACTCTGCCTTCAACTGGCTTTGGAATTCAGCATATCAAATAAAAGAAAATTTTTCTTTTGGCTTCTCCTTAAAGACAGGCTTAATACAAGATCCCTCTTACGCAGGAAGAATATGCACATCCCCTCTTTTAGCTGTGTTCTTTGTCATTTTAATTTTGATGAGGATTTGGGTCACCTTTTTTTCCATTGCCCCTTCTCTATTTCTTACTGGTGGAGTATTCAGGTTTTAGTGCCAAACTTGATAGATATTTTCCATATTATGAAAAGTATAAAATCTCAGCTTCCTTCGCAATTATTCATGGAAATAATAATAGCTATGTGTTGGACAATTTGGACCTCACGTAATGATAAAATCTTCCGCAGCATTGATAATTCTATTCAGCGATGCAAAGTCATCTTCAAGAAGGAATTTGCTCAGGTTATCCTAAGAGCAAAGAAAGATAAACAACTTCTTATGTCTTCATGGCTAGAAGCTTATGTGTAATTTTTCTTATTTTCTTTTTTACCTTTTTTGTCTCCTAAGTGAGGCTTGTAACTCCTTTTGTATTTGCACTTTTTATTTAGTAAAATCCAGTAGGGGATAAAACCCCTCCTGTTCCCTAAAAAAAAGCTTTCTTGGAATTTTTCTTAAACCCACCCTCGCGTTCTCTATATTTTTCTTATCATCATTCAACATCTTTACACATTTTACAGAACCAGCTCCACTTTGCATCTTTAGCTAGCGAGAAACCCGAAATGCGAAGCTGGGTTTCACTGCAAGGTCATTCCCCTAACAATTTATGTTGTATCTTTTCTTATTGAAGTTTCAAATCTATCCATATCAGTAGGTCATCGATGTACTCGAATCAGACATACCGAAAGTGATGGTTCGATCAACACAAACTATGCACCAAAATGCTTAATCAATCAACACAAACTATGCGCTGAAATGTCGAATCAAATAGCAAATGTTCTTGTGTTCTTGTGTCTTGTCAAAGTGTGACAATTTACATAGCGTATTTCCTTTAAGAGATGATGACTGAGTAATGAAAACAAGAATATAAAGACAGACCAATTAGATTTCACTTTTAACATCAAATAAAACTGTAAGGCAGGTACAAGATTCAGATCTGGTCAACTGGTGAACAAAACAGCAGCACCCGAAATTCATAGTCATAGGAGGGCATGAACCATATCAAACTATAACGGCTAATGTTGGTTTTTGTACAATGTAGTATCACTGTAGATCAAGAAGATGCCACATTTCGCAGATATAAAACACGCACACTACATTTTCAATGCTCCTCAGCTGTCAGTTTACCTCAAAAAAAAAAAATGACGAAACATATTTCAATCATCTTTCTGATGTCTACTAGAACCAGGTAGAGTACTACCATTCAGTGCTGCATGGTACACGCGCTTCTCCGCCAGCCCAAGATTAGAAAGAATTAAATTGCCCTGCAGAAAGAGAACGTTATTATATATGGTAGGATCATGAACATATGGATTTCACATTCAAAAAGTGATCAGTGATTCTAGAGCTTATTATTGGAGGAAAGGACCCACGCTAGAACTAAGCCCATGCAAAAAAAAACACACACACAAAAAAAAAAATTATGCAAAGGCCCAAGAACCTTTTTTATGATTTTATCAAGGACTTATTTTTCCCTCCGCCTTTTTATTATAACGTGGTGTTCAGAACAGCTGACAGCAGCTGCAGCTGTGCACCAACACAGGGAACAAGTGTTGGGCATGTGTTTGTATGCAGCAGCTGCTGCAGGCCTACTCACTAAGGGCTGTACAGAAGATTCACCTCATCACCTATATAAAGGAGGGAGGCAAGGGATCAAGAAAAGGGACTCCCCCTCTCGCGTTCCTTATCCGAGCTTATCTTTACTCGGCATATTTGGCAAGGATTTTTCTGACAGCAGCGCCATCCGTTGGGATTAGAACCAAAAGGATCTTCTCGAGCCCTTGGGTCCTTACAGGCAAGGAGAGATCAATCATACTCTCCAGCCCTCGGTGGATACAAATACTACGAATAGGCCGTTGGGCCTTTGCATAGAGTACTTTTAGACATGGGCTCAGTTTTGGTTTTCACCTACCTCCATTGCTATCAGTTTTCTGACGTTATTTGCGTAGAGCTTAGGATCTTCCTTTTCTTGTTGAGAAGGATAGTATACAGGCAACCGAACCACCTCCATGTGATTTACAAATTGACAGAGCAGTAAAAACACATGACGTGCCTGCAAGTTTTTATAAGATGAACAAAGAAGTGTCAGAGCTCAATGAATCAAGAAAAGAGGGCATGTTGTTGCTAATACAGAAATAAATGTAATATAACCAACACAAAAGATAGACACAAGGCAGAGTTTTACATGTTCAAGTGCCACATACTTCTGAAAGGATTATACAGAAACCATGAATAAATGTTTGGATGTTCCATATGGAGAAGTGCTCTATCATGAAGGTACTATCTATCCTAAATAATATATATTTCTTTGACAATGTCCTTAATGGCTTAATGTGATACATGTGCGTAGTTTATTGAACTATATAGATGTTATGACAGTTAGGCGCAACAGGGTCAAATATTAGACAGTACTACCTTCATTCCAAATTGTAGGTCGTTTTGACTTTTCTAGATACATTTTTTTTACTATGTATCCAGAAACAGTGTATAACTAAGTGCATAGCAAAAGTTATAGTATCTAGAAAAGCCAAAACAGACTTATTACAGTTTGGACCGGATGGAGTATTAGCTAAACAAACATGGAGAGTTATAAAACAAAATAATAATAATAACAATAGCAAAGTTGGTAACAACCTGATCAAATCCTGAATAAATAGATAAAAACAAACTTCTCAAACCTGGAACTCTTCACACAAGGTTTCACTAAATTGCTCAAGAATTCCTGTCTCTACTTTTAGCTTCTAAACTAACATTGTTAAGAAAGCGTAGATTTGCAATCAGTACTTACTCCATCCATGGAATCCCATGCTGGACTAAATCTCCTGTAAGGGTATTTCAAAATGACTGGCTGCACTGGTGCACTTGCAAGAAAGGCTCCAGTCTTAAATGGAAGAAGGTAATCCCCATTTGTAGTAGTTCCCTCTGAAAGAAATAGGAAGTGTAAGTTTACAATATAAGAAAATTAAGTTTCTTGAAGAGACAAAGTGAAGGAAAGGGAAAAGGATTGATTAAGAATTGAATAAGAATAGGGGTCCTAAGAATACTAACTTTCCAACATGTGTGTTTGAATAAAAAATGATAAAGACGAATATAATTTGGATTGCTTAATAGTTGATTAAAAATAAAGTAGAAACAGAATGGAGTACAAAATTGAGGGCGAACACTGAAATATGTTTATACAGAGACAGCAAAACCTGATTCTGAATTCCTGCTAATCCTGTAGCTCAAAATGGCTCTATTCAGCTGTTCCCAAAAAGAAATGGCTCTATTCAGCTATTCTCTCAGCAAAGCATGTTTTGATCACTACACTTTGAATAGTTATGGCCAGCTTCAAGACAATATAAAATTTGCGAATGTGACAAGGGAGGATGATTAATGTAAAAGCAGATAGAAAATAGCACCTTTTAAAGGTTAGTGTTAATAACCCTTCAAAAATGATCATGACTCAGGAAATTGGCAAATATTATATTAAACAAAACATAGTTACAAAAAAATGGAAATACATGGTCACATACTGACCAGGAAACAGCAACATCATTGGGGTATTCTGATCTTGACAAACCTCTTTGACCCTTTCAGTTACAGCACCTACAGACAGTATAGAAAGTTCTGTAAAAACAATGAATAAAAACTACAGAACATTACAACTCGTGAATATAATGCAATATTTGAATTGCTAGTAAAAGAAGCCGTTCAATACTAACAGTATATTTTGAGGATGCTAATTGCTAACAATAATAAGTAAATTTATTTGGCACGAGAAAACTAGCGCAAGCATAACTATTTCCAGGAATGTAGTCAGTATATACCTGAGACACCTTTAGCATCTGAAGACTTCGATTCTCGTTGAACAAAAATGCATCCAAGACAATTGCTGCATTACACAAGAAAAGAAAAGAAAAGTTAGTTTCAATATATTCTACATATATAATATGAATGAGATACACCTTTAGTTTCAATATATAAATGACAGTAGCTAGGTCCATCTTCTAGCAGAATACGTATATGAATAAGACACTACCAGAAATTAATTAATTAAGAAAGTACTAATGAGAACAAAAAAGGTACCTTATGAGACCAACAAGTGGCAACCTGGACACTGACTCCTATAATAAGGATGCATTTAAGCATTGATAGGACACATACATTGATTTGTAAACTTTGAATAAGTTACGAGGAGCAACAAATAAGTACCTTAGCAACAAAACTCGGAAAGGATGCTGACATGTGATAAAGAATATCCACATAAGACACATGATTAGATACAATTGCCCCTGGCCTTTGGAATTCTTCAGATTGGTCCTGATTTACGTCCTGACAAAATGTACACCAAAATGACAGGGGAACCAGGGAACAAAATTTATAGTTCAGTCACATGGGCAGAACGGCAGTAATCTGTGAAAGTTATATGATGCATCATGCAGAATAAATCATTGCCGTTACTTAAGGTACAATCCGAATTCATTGAGTGGTTTAAGGCATCAAACGTCTCTATTGCTAGTTATCACAAATTGTATTGAGCACAAGGGGGGCATACCCAATGCCGTAGGCTCCCGCACTGCGGGGTCTGGGGAAGGAAAAATAGCCAGCAGCCATCCCTGCACAAATGTGCAGAGACTGGGGCTTGAACCCTGGACCTTTTGGTCACAGGCGGTAAAGCTCTACCGCTTGCACCGAGCACAAAAATATTTTTACGAATGTTGAAAGGGCAGGGGCACTGGGAATCACCAGTCACTGTCCTAAAGTGATAATATATCTAGCATCCAGATTCTGGATTGGTGATTAATACAACACAGCACGATATAATTACTAGGAGTGCATACAGGACTTTAAAAAATAATTCCATCATCAGGAAACAGATATCTATCTTTCTAAATAGAAGAAAAGCTATCAATATAATTACTCTACATGCTCTAGCCAAAAAAAAAAACCGGTTAACTCGGGCCCTATTTCTTGCGGATCCATAGTTGTATCAGCATCATGAACGTTGCTGCAAATACATTCCACAGGAAGTGAGTAACGCTGACCTTACTGTCGCTGTCACTCTACTTCCTAGAACCCATCAACCTTGTGCTCTAGGACCAAATATAGCAGGAGTACTACTTCTGAAGCAACGCAGCACCCCGGCAACTAACCTGAGCATTGGGGAACCCCCTGTGGGTCTCGCGGATCCAGTAGAATCCAAAGACGAAGAGCATCGCCCGCGAGAGCGCGCAGCCGGACCGCAGCACGGCCTTCCTCCTCCACCCGGCCAGCCTGGGCCTCCCCGTCCCCTCGTCCGCGTCCACGAAGAGCGTGCACACGCGGCACACCAGGTAGTAGAGCAGGAGCACGAGCATCCCGGCGACGAAGCGGAGCGGGACGAGCATGGCGGCGGCCAGCGCCAGGCGCGCCGCCTCCGCCCCGCGCAGCGGGCCCCGGCCCATGGTCCCGTAAACGTCCCGGCGCGCGTAGGGGGCGTACCTGGCGTCCAGCTCCTCCGCTGTCTCCTCGTCGGAGGGGAGCGGGTGCACGGCGGCGCTGGCGTCGGGGCCCGAGCGCGGCGCGTCGGCGTCGGCGTCGGCGCCGGCGGCGGTGTCGAGGGCCATTGCGCCTGCGCGCCGGCCGCAGGGCCGTCTCAGCTCCCCCCGGGCTGGATCGGCGCGGCACGAGACGAGGGCAGCGCAGCGCGTGTTTGACGAGGACGGACAGGGTGGTCGGCGCTGGCCGGCAAGGACGGGGGTGATGTCTGATGAGGAGGAAGGTGGCGTGGGATCTAGATCGGACGGCGACGGGGAAGGCAAGCCGTGGGGGCTAAGCAGGGATTACGAACGATAATGACAGGCACGGGGCCCACATGATGGGGTGTCCACGACGGAAAGCAATTGAACCTTTGCAGAGTTCGTGCACGGGGCTCCATCCATGCGCATCAAAGGTGATACGCGTCCACGTCGCCACCACCTCTGGCTCTGCCCGCACGGCAAGCCAAGGGACGGACGGCGGCGTGCTGGCTTGCGGGCACGGCAGGTGCATTTTGTATTGCTTCGGATATGTTAAGTGTAACAATCAACTCACAAGAGACCCATTACCTACGGGAAGATCTGAGAGTTGACCTAAGAACGAGTAGCTGTCCAAATTTCACGGTGGTAACGTCTTACTTGCGCTTTGATGGTCGTAAATCTCCTTAGATCAATGGATGGGCCATGAAATAGAACGACAAAGCCAGTGTAATGGTGACCAAATCCAGAAGGTGGAGATACGGGGGAATGCATATACAAATTACCCAGGCAAAACTCTGGTGCATAAACCACATTTTTCAAGCTTATTACTATGTGTGTATTAAGTTTGTAAGAGTTGTGTGAAACCTACCTCCATAAATATTTTATCTAAATCCTACTAGTATGATAATAATTGGAGATCATACGAGAAGTGGGGAAAAAGAGTTTTCTTTGGAGGTTTGTGGGTTCAACAGGGCCGGTATGTTTTTCTACCTTTGTCGAGATTGAGAATTGTTCATTGGTGGCATTTAGAAATAGGTTTTTATTATACTATTACTACTATCACAAATTAAGGTTTTGGAGATGCATAATAATTGGAGATCGGACGAGAAGTGGAGGAAAATAGTTTTTTTTTTGGGGGGGGGATTTGTGGGTTCAACGGAGCCTGACAAGCTCTGGTTGCATGTTTTCCGCCTTTGTCGATTATAAGGATTGTTCATTAGTGGCCATTTGATAAGTTTTAACGTACCGAATGCATAACATGACCTAGGTTATAGTTGAACATGAAGCTTAGTACTTCCTTACCAAGGTGCTCAAAAAGTTCACTAGAGTGTTTCTCTAGCCACCTTTAGTATCCACGTTTAGGGGCGGGGGGTATCCATGAAAAACCTTAGGGGGACCAGTCTAGAACGGAGGCCCGTTGTCCGGTCACTTCGGGCCTTGGTCATATGGTTGGAGTGGTTGTGCCTTGGTTATTGACGGAGCTGGAAATTCAGTTCAAGAGAATGGGCCAGATGGAGACGTAAGGCCCACGAGAAAGCGTTGCAACTAGGAAGTCTATAGGCCGGAGTGGATGACCTTGGTGTGATGAGCGTCAAGCCCCACTGCAAGTGACACAAAGGCACATGTGTCGTGTAAGAGAAAGATATCGAATTGTATGAACTCAGCTCCTAATTCTGATCTCGTCCAAACTTATCTCTGTTGTTGCTTCTGATCTCAGTTCTACCCAAACTACCTGGTTGCTAACACAAGCTCACGAGAAGGAGCAAAGATGAGGAAATCACCTCTCTATTACTCACTCAAGAACACATAAGAAGGCACCTGATTTATTTGAGCTACTTGAGGTTGTTGCTCGGTGGGAGATGGAGGCATATCGATTGCTTGTCACTTCATAGTTTCACTTGAAGCCTGCGGATGAATGCTAGAGTGTACCTGGAGTTTATTTCCAATTGTATGAGTTGTTTTCAAAGGATTCGGATCGTGGCTATGGGGTGTCTTGGGCTGGGCAGTGGGAACGATGGTAATGGAGCCATGAAGGCCCATGCGGTGGCACATGGCGACCTCAACAGTGGAGTGGCGGCAACTGGCAATTATTTACTTATCTTGTCTAGCATGGGGCGCGGTACGATCCTCAGCTCCTTGCGGAGTTCCGATCGCTAGTGGCGGCAACCAAAAGCATGATTGAGTCATTTTCCTAATGGGCCTTCACTTATGGGCCTAAAAAATATATGGGGACATGTGTTACTAGGTCAAGGACTAATTAAAGTCCATCCCCAGAGGAGAGAGGCAAAAACAGACACATACAAATGCGTCCATTCGTGATATACTTACTCATCATAAAATAGATAATATAGTGGCCTTGATCAACTGATATGGTGCACTTTAAATGGATCTATTTGGAGTCGCATCTCGTCTAGCTCAAATTGTTTGAAATCCTTAACGAATTCTTCATCTTCTAGAGCTTGAAGTAGTATATCCATAATTTGTGAAAGAGTTTACTTAGGCTCATATATCCAAGACCAAAGATTTTACTCATATGAGTGAGTTGGGATATTTTGTTATTACAGTGCACAAAATGAATTTACACAACCAATGCAAGAAGACACCAAACAAAAAACTGCATTACAGTTTAAAATACAATTGATAACAAACATTTCCAATTGCAATTTTAATAAAATAAATAAATCTTTATTTAGAAAGGGTTACCAGCACCTAAGCAATTACTAGATGATCAACCGTTGGCTCGTCCGAAGTATCGATATTTTGCACTGGTGAATCATCATCTCATTCTGGCCTCACCTTTCCAATCCTGAGGAAGATTGGGTACGTGACCGTCTTCACCTCCTTCCGGTCGCCGCCCCACGCTGCCGTGAACTCCTGCACGGTGGCCTCGTCGAGCAGCTCGACGCCCTTGTCCTTGGCCGTCTGGTACGCGGACCACGACGTGATGTACATGAGGTAGTCGTCCAGGTCCATCCGCCGCTGCGTGGAGAACTCGAACGGGCCCGTGTGCGTCTCCCCCTCGACGGGGTCGAACGGGAAGTCGGCGCTCCGGTACTCGTCGTCGACCATGCGGCGGTTGAGCGCCCAGTACTTCTCCGACCCGCGGTACAGGCGCCAGAACACGGCGTCGACGGCGGTGTCGATGCGCGGCTCGGTGTAGCACCAGGCGGCGAGCACGCCGTGGCCGGGGCGCAGCACGGAGCGCGCCTGCGCGTAGAAGCGCGGCAGGTCGAGCCAGTGGAAGGCCTGCGCGACGGTGATGAGGTCGACTGAGGCCGGCGCGGCGACGGTGGCGTGGATCCCCTCGAGGGGCAGGTCCGGCGGGGTGTGGACGTAGCGGGTGTTGGGGAGGCGCGGCGCGTACGCGAGCTGCTGCGCGCTCGTGTCCGTGCCCACCACGGTCTTGTACAGCGTCGCCAGCTGCAAAGTTGAAGCGGCTCTGTCAGCGTCGTCCACACGAGAAATATCTTCCTCTGTTTTGCTTTTGGCAAGAAGAAATGGCGCCGATCAAAGATGCACACATGACACGGTGCGTGCAGCGTGCGTGGGAGAGGACTAGGAGAGATCGAGCGAGGACGATGGACTGACCGATGCTGCGGCCTGGCCGTTGCCGGTGCCGACGTCCCAGGCCATGTCGCGGCGAGGGGTCTTGGAGGCGATGAAGTCGAAGAGCTCCGGCGGGTACACCGGCCGCGTCGCGACGTACTGCTTTGCCTGCTTGAGGAACAGGTTGGCCATCGTTTAAGCAGGCTCTCACACTGTTAATTCCTTTCAATAATCCTCTCTGGACTTTGGAAGCAACTGAACTGAGTTAGATTCGTGGTTTGGTCTAGTGGTGTTTAATTTGACCGGGTTGAAACGAGAAGAGGCATGAGTGCTCCTACTTATACGCAGCGCCGACAGCGACGTCCGCCACGGGCTGCTTCTTGGCAAGTGCTGTGTGCTCCTTCCGATAGCGACGTTCCACCGGTCACCACCGGAAGCAGGCTCCTTCCGGCGCAGGTTCATCGGCCAGTGTCCACGTAGTACAGAAGAATGGCAAATTTACTGCTCCTACTTAGCCTTCCAAATGGATAAGACACGTGCTTAAAAAAAAGCAGATCAAAGAGAGAGTACTAGGACGTCCGTCTGATGGGACGCCGCGCGGCAACGGTGATATGGACAACCGTTATTCCGGTGAAGGTTACCTCTGAGAAGCCAATATCAATCTGTTGATGTTTCGAAAGAGGCCCTGTGTTAGAAAAGGTTGTTAAGGGCCATGCGCCCGGTTTGTTAGCCGTCATGCAAATAGGCTAGATTAGGATCAACTTGTGCTCAAAGTAGATAGTTTGTTTAGATTTTCTTGTACTCTAATCATGATGTAATCTACTCCTTGTCAAGCCATGCCAATGGCTATTCTTGACCTATATTAACATGCAACCAACACCTGAGAAGGTACCTTGTTCACCTAATTTAATATGGTATCAAAGCCGTCATCCTTATGGAACGGATCCATGGCATTCCACGCTCTAGCATCATCTTCCGCTGCATTGCCTATGGCCTCTCTCATGTTTCCCGTCACCGAGAAACTCACCAAGAGCAACCATCCGGCGTGGTGTCTCCAGGATACCACGGCCCTGGCGGGTGCTCAGCTTGAGTCATTTCTGGAGATGACTGAGCAACCGCCGGCGCCGTTTCTGCCGCTTTCCAAGGAGGAGGAAGAGGCGAAGAAGGATCCTAAGCCGAACCCAGACTTCGAGAAATGGATCGTGAAGGACAAGATGGTTCTCAGCTACGTGCTGAATTCGCTGTCCAAGGACATCCTTGGGCAGATGCCAACGACGGTGCGCTCCGCCAAGGAAGTGTGGGCCGTCATTGAAGACATGTTCGCGTCTCGAAGCCGTGCCCGCATCATCAGCACGCGCATGGCTCTCACAACGGCGTCCAAGGGGGCGTCGACTATCAGCGAGTTCTTCATGAAAATGAAGGGACTTGCTGATGACATGGCGTCTGCAGGGCATCGTCTTGAAGATGAGGAGTTGATCTCCTACATCCTGAGTGGTCTTGATGACCGATGGGATACCATCGTCA
Organism: Bothriochloa decipiens; assembly: GCA_023333625.1. Lineage (NCBI taxonomy): Eukaryota > Viridiplantae > Streptophyta > Magnoliopsida > Poales > Poaceae > Bothriochloa > Bothriochloa decipiens. Next base: position 19,824,952 of record CM041634.1, read on the forward strand.
CCGCAATTTCCACTTGGGTGGAACCAATCTCCGTTGGTGAGTGCCTGACTCAACTTGTGGCATATGAGCAGCGCATGGAGATGAAGAATGGAGGATCGTCATCTGCAAATGCTGCGGCCCATGGCGGCCGTGGAGGAGGAAAGCCATCTCGTGGCCGCAATGGTGGCGGCCGGGGGGATGGCAACCGTGGCAGTTTTGTCCACGGTGGAGGCGGCCGTGGTGGAGGCAACAACAACGGCGGCCGCGGCTCCAATTTTCAACCTGGCGTTTTCTGCCAGATTTGCGAGAAGGAAGGGCATCCTGCACACCATTGCTTCAAGCGCTCCAATGCCAACTATGTCTCTCCTTCAAAGAAGTCGGCGAGGGCTGCTACTAGCTCGTATGATGTTGATACGAACTGGTATGCGGACTCCGGCATGACCGACCACGTGACTAGAGAACTGGAGAAGCTCACAACCCGAGAGAAGTACCATGGACAGGATCAAGTCCACACCGCAAGTGGTTTAGGTATGGATATACAACATGTTGGATCTAACATTTTGCAATCCCAAAATAGTATTCTTCACCTTGATAATATCCTGCATGTTCCAAGTGCCCACAAAAGCCTAGCTTCTGTTAATCGTCTTACTCGTGATAATGATAGGTTCATTGAATTCCATCCTAACCATTTCTCTATTAAGGATCGGGCCACGAAGAAGATCATTTTTCAAGGAAGATGTGAGAAGGGGCTCTACCTCTCAAACTCCACCAGAATAAGCAGGCGCTAGGTCGTACCAAGGTGTCAACCTCATTGTGGCATCATAGGCTAGGACATGCTTCTACTCATGTTGTTAGGCAGGTCTTGAGTCGCCACAATATTCCTTTTTTTAGTGATTCAAATATGCATGCTATTTGTGATGTGTGGCAACAAGGGAAGAGCCATCAGTTGCCTTACCCTAACTCTGCTAGTGTTTCATCAAGTCCTCTTGAACTTGTTTACTCCAATGTTTGGGGTCCTGCTCTCACATCAGTTGGAAGAAATAATTACTATGTGTCTTCCATTGATTCTTATAGTAAGTTTACATGGATTTACTTACTTCGCCACAAATAAGAAGTGTTTGAACGTTTTCATGATTTTCAGAATCTAGTTGAACGCTAATTTGACAAAAAACTCCTTTCTATCCAAACGGATTGGGGAGGTGAATATCAATCTTTAAATTCTTTCTTCCAATGCATTGGAATCACTCATCGAGTTTCCTATCCACATGCCCATCAACAAAACGGTGCTACCGAGCACAAACACCGTCATATAGTGTAGGTAGGCCTCACAATTCTTGCTCATGCTTGTATTCCCTTAAAATTTTAGGATGAGGCATTTAGTACTGCAGTATATCTTGTCAATCGTCTCCCAACCAAAGTTTTAGGTGATGAAACACCCTATAAACGACTGTTTCATCAACCTCCTCACTACTCCATGATGCGTGTGTTTGGGTGTGCATGCTGGCCAAATTTGCGTCCTTTTAACACGTGCAAACTTGCTTTTCGTTTAAAACGGTGCGTTTTTCTTGGGTACAACAGTCAACACAAAGGCTACAAGTGCTTAGATCCATCTGAAGGGCGTGTGTACATATCCCGTGATGTTACCTTTGATGAACACGTGTTTCCTTTTAGCACCTTTCATCCTAATGCGGGTGCCCGACTGCGTGCTGAGATCTCTCTTTTGCCCGAGTCTCTCCGTCCTTCCTCTTCTATTTTTGGGACTGCACAAATGCATGATTCACATGTTTGTGATCCATCACAACTAATGCAACATCAAGTTCTGGAAGTTGTTTGCCAGACACTGTAGGAAACCCAGAGCAAAACGACACGGATTCAGCGGTACCCGCTTCATATCGCATGTGCTCCTTGACTGGGGGCAGAAGCGATCTCGAAGACGATTTGGCAGCAGCAAATTCGCCTGCAGGCGCAGGCGGTGGTGGGTTCACGCCATCAGCTCCAGAGCCCGCGCCGCATCTGTCCACGCATGCGCACTCCAGTGGGCTTCCGCTAGGATCTTCTGTGTCGGATCCGCCCCGGTGCTCTACGTCAACATCGCACCTTCTGGCGCAGACGGATCCCGGGTCCCGGGAACCAGGACCTGGCATCGCCTTGACCGCACCTGACCAGCACCCTGCATCTGAGGAAGATCTCCACGCGGGATCATCTGTGGCTCCTTCATCTACTACTGTGCTGTGGCCGATCCACCTCCGACTACGACTGATCCACCTCAACGTCCTATTACTCGGCTTCAGCGAGGTATACGCCAGCCTAAAACTTTTACTGATGGTACTATGCGTTGGGGTATGCTTGGTACATCTACTGTAGAAGAGTCGTCGACCATTGCTGAAGCTCTCCATGATCCTCGCTGGGTTGCGGCTATGGATGTTGAACATGATGCCTTGTTTCAAAACAAGACTTGGCACCTTGTTCCAGCACCACGGGGGAAGAATATCATCGGATGCAAATGGGTGTATAAGGTAAAGAAAAGAGTAGATGGAACAATAGATTGCTACAAAAGCACGGTTGGTAGCAAAAGGTTACAAGCAAAGGTATGGACTGGATTATGAAGAGACTTTTAGTCCTGTGGTCAAGGCTGCTACTATTCGACTTGTGCTCTCAATTGCTGTCTCACAAGGTTGGTCAATATGCCAACTTGATGTCTAGAACGCTTTCTTACATGGTGTGTTGCAGGAGGAGGTGTACATGTACCAACCTCCAGGGTATGAAGATAAGTTGAGACCCAATTTTGTGTGTAGGCTTAATAAAGCCTTGTATGGACTTAAACAGGCACCCAGAGCTTGGTATGCTCGCCTCTGTAGCAAACTCTTGTCACTTGGTTTCACCCCTTCCAAGGCAGATACATCTCTCTTCTACTACAACAAAGGGGGATATACTATGTTTGTTTTAGTGTATGTTGATGACATTATTGTTGCAAGTTCATCACAGGAAGCAACAAAGGCACTACTCAAGGATCTTGACAAGGAATTTGCTCTAAAGGACTTGGGGGACCTACATTATTTTCTTGGGATTGAGGTAAAGAGGTCTAGTGATGGTTTACTCTTGACACAGGAAAGATATGCAGCTGACGTTGTGAAGAGATCTAGCATGAATCATAGTAAGCCCATTGGAACTCCACTCTCACCTATAGAAAAACTTAGTGTAGAAGAAGGAGCCATTTTGGGTCCAGATGATGCTATAAATTATCAGAGTATTGTTGGTGCTTTACAGTATCTTACTTTGACTCACACTGAAATTTCCCTTGCGGTAAATAAGGTTTGCCAGTTTTTACATGCACCTACTACTGTACATTGGACAACAGTGAAAAGAATTCTTAGATATGTGAATGGGACTCCTAAGTTGGGATTAAAAATTAGAAAGTCCAAGTCAACATTAGTAAGTGCTTTCTCAGATGCAGATTGGGCGGGTTGTGTTGATGATAGGTCTACAGGGGGTTTTGCAGTATTTGTTGGCTCTAATCTCATCTCGTGGAGCGCAAGAAAGCAAGCCACTGTATCTAGATCAAGCACAGAAGCTGAATACAAAGCTTTGGCTGTTGCTACTGCAGAAATGATGTGGTTACAAAAGTTGCTTGTTGAGTTGAAAATACCACATCCTCGGGCTGCTAGACTCTGGTGTGACAATCTCGGTGCAACATATTTGACAGCTAATCCTGTGTTCCATGCTAGGACTAAGCATATGGAGATTGACTTTCATTTTGTCAGGGAAAGAGTTTCACAGAAATTGTTAGAAGTCAGATTTATTAACTCAGGTGATCAGGTTGCAGATGGTTTTACAAAAGCCGTAAGTGTTCCAAAGCTCATGCAGTTCAGAAGCAATCTAAACCTTGAGGCAGGTTAAGATTGATGAGGAGTGTTAGTAAAGGTTGTTAAGGGCCATGCGCCCGGTTTGTTAGCCGTCATGCAGATAGGCTAGATTAGGATCAACTTGTACTCAAAGTAGATAGTTTGTTTAGATTTTCTTGTACTCCAATCATGATGTAATCTACTCCTTGTACAAGCCATGCCAAGGGCTATTCTTGGCCTATATTAACATGCATCCAAGGACCTGAGAAGGTACCTTGTTCACCCAATTTAACAACCCATACAGGCAAGTTTCTCTAGGCTAAAATCTCAGTGTTGCAACCGAACAAGCCTCTGGCAAGTAACAGGCAGGAAATTGAGCCCAAAGCTTCATCCAAACATGCCCCTATGTCTTGTTAATTTTCGTACATTGAGATAAAGCAAATCACATTTGTTTTCAAGAGCTAGAAATCACTCCATCAATTCTATAGCATCAGGTGTGTAGCATCGTTGTCGGTCATAAGTCAAACTTAGTAGAGCAAGTTCATAAAAAATACTACATCAACATTAATATTATGCTCCAGCACAGCTTCCAAACATTATATTAAATGGTTATTAAATATCAATGTATTTAGGTTTTAATACATACAATTAATAAAAATTTATTATCTTTATTAATTTCAAGCACAATACTCATTTAGATATACTCAATAATATACATTTGCTTTTTTTTTGCGATTCTAATATATATCTGGCCATGATAAGTTGATTAGTTACTGTGATATCTAGCCATGATAAGTTGATTAGTTACTGTGTGTGTTTCCTCCTTTGCATTGCAACATATTTAATATATTTATCTCAAAACATAGCTTAAATATTTGTCACAACCTGAAAACAATCCAACAAAACTTTGCCAGAAGGCAGTTGAGCCAAAGTTGGGTTCGTACCTTGGAACCTGAGTCCTAGGGTTTCTTTGTTTGTTTGACCTGCAACTTTTGGGCTTTTGGATTTGCTTCTTTTTTTTCTAGTTTTTACTATTGGCTTTTGTAATAAATTTTTAGTTTCTTAATTTTAACCCAACAAGAAGCTCCTTTATCACAAAACGACCAGTTATACTTTTTAGGTTGAGGTTATCCCCGTAGACGTAATGCTTTATCTCTTCGAATCAATGTTTAAGCTCTAGCTGCTAGAACTATAATTTTCCCTACATACGTGATCAACCACCCCAACTCCAAAAAACTTTCAAGGGCAAGAGCTTTGTGAACAATTTTTACCAAAGTTGAAGCCATGTGAGATGTATAATGCACACATGATAGAGAAATTGGATAAGATGACAAACTGAGGATCAAAGACCCGCGCGTCATGAAGGATGAAGTGCCACTCTCTAAATGACCTGACAACAAATTAGGACTTTAAGTGTTTCATTGGACTATCCTTTAGTCAATGGTCAACTATGTTGACTATTTAGCTTGGCGAAGTCCGTGATGAACCGACAAACTATCCATGAGAACCTGACAAATTGTCCATGAGGACCCAACGCCGTCAGGGCACCAGTGAATTTATTGCATACATGCAAGTGGTGCACTTTCCTCTTTCTACCTATTAAATTGTGGAGGGCTTCAACCCACCATTTAGCCTCTCTCCCACCCATCTAACCAATATCTTCTCTCTTTCTCTCTCTAACCACGAACAAGAACAAGCATGAGAGAAGGAACAAGAAATGGACGAATAAAAGTTCAAGAATAACTTATGCTTGGAAGAAGCAAAGGTTGGATCTCAAGACCTTAATTAATCTCAAGCCAAGTAGTCTCAAGTGTAAGTTAGATAACTCTTTCAATCAACCTCTTGTGTCCATACCCCCAGATCTGTAAGCCCTATGTTCATACATGAGGGAGAAGCTCCTAACTCAAATGGATGTTTCCATCCTCAATTTGAAGAGATCCTTCTCATGGTATGAGGAAGTAATAATGGACATGGGCTTAAGCTTGGTGACATAAAAATCAAGGCCCCAATGGGTAATCCACTCTCTCAATATCGATCTAAGATCCAACCTTAGAGGAGAATACACCCTTAGGCCTTAGTTTCTTAAAGCTTTCACCAAACCCTAGATGCCCTTGCACCTAAGTCCTACACAAGCATCCCCCATGAAGCCCCAAACACACCTCTAGAGCACCTTGCACAAATCCTAAACCCTAGAGCTTATGAACATGAATACCTACGCCACCACATGACACAGGTTCTATCGACTCTTGATGGACTGCCCATGACACACTGGTTGAATCAATGGAATGTTCCCATGGCATGTTAGGTCACCATAAACCATTTAGACTTAACCCATAGCTATCCAATGGATTGTCAGTGACACCTAAAACGATCAGTCCGAACTAGAGCCAGCCCTAACTACACAATATGTTGACCTTACTTGGTGGTCCACCGTGACTTGATGGGCTTGTGGAAGAATTGGGTGTCTAGAAACATAGAGTACTTAATGATTATTAGAAATTAATATTTAGATATGATTTGTGCAATTAAGTGTTTGTTTGGATCTATTAGCACTAAAAATAGCTAGCTAATAGCTGCTATTTTTCGCTAGCTAATTTTTAGTAGGAAGTTATTTGGATCCACCTTCTAATAGGTGGTTGGATAGCGAGTTGAGGATTTATATGAGCTATTGCACATATTAGCAACTTCAAACCTACTAATAGAACTAATAGTTAGCATCTCTTTAACTAATAATTAGCAATTTTATTAGAAGATCTATTTGTACCCACTGTTACTAGTTTTAGTAGCTAAATATTAGTGCTATTGGATCCAAACAGGTCCTAAAACGTAAATTGGGATCACTAGCAAATTGGCCTATTGGCCTGGTACGTGGACACGTGGTACCTTCACGGGAAAAGGGAATCGCAGATCATAATTAATATGCAAACTTATTAATTTGATGCATTTCAAATAACTTTATTAATGTTTTACCATGTACTTTTTTTATATTTTATCCATTTTATAAAAGGGGCTGATAATTTTATATCTTATATGACAGAAGATAATTTTATATCTTATATGACAGCAGAAAAGATATTTGGCTCATCAATGCTACCGTATTAAGCCAGTGAGGTCATAGCGGTAAAAGTAAAATGTGTCTTAACTCATGGGTCTTAAAATTGGTCTTGGGGGCTTTGGCTGGCTGTTTCCATCTTAATTTAGCACGTTCTTTTTTGCAGGAAATCAATTGCTAGTGCACTGTCTTTGGCCTTTCATTTTCCTTCGGAGAGGAATTCAACATGTTCTGGTTTGGGGAGCAAGTTCCCGAATGAAGCCCGCGCCAGAAAGAGCCCGCTGCGCCTCCGGTGCAGCACATGTCCGAAAATCGCTTTCACACTGTCGCACTCGCAAGCAGCTGCCCAGAACAAGGCCCCGATCGACGTCGCTGTTCCAGCTGCACTATAAGTAGGCGCGCACATTCCTCTCGTCGCTTCAACCCGGGTCAAAGACCAAGACAAATATCCCCCAAGCTTTCAGTTGCCTCCAGCACAACCTCCTACTCTGCTAGGGACAGAGATCGTGAGAGAAATCAGCCAGAGATCGATGGCGAATCTGTTCCTCAAGCAGGCCAAGCAGTACGTGGCGACGCGGCCTGTCTACCCGCCGGAGCTCTTCGACTTCATCGCCTCCAAGACCCCTCGCCGCGACATGGCCTGGGACGTCGGCACCGGCAACGGCCAGGCCGCAGCATCGGTCAGTCCATCATCCTCTCGCTCTTCCCCACGCACATGTTTGCTTTCCATTTCTTGCCAACAAAAGATTTGTCCAAAAGCTAAACAGAGGAAGATTTCTCGTGCGGACGCTGACAGACCCGCTTCAACTTTGCAGCTGGCGACGCTGTACAAGGCGGTGGTGGGCACGGACACGAGCGCGCAGCAGCTCGCCTACGCCCCGCGCCTCCCCAACATCCGGTACGTCCACACCCCGCCGGACCTGCCCCTCGAGGGGATCCACGCCACCGTCGCCGCGCCGGCCTCCGTGGACCTCATCACCGTCGCGCAGGCCTTCCACTGGCTCGACCTGCCGCGCTTCTACGCGCAGGCGCGCTCCGTGCTGCGCCCCGGCCACGGCGTGCTCGCCGCCTGGTGCTACACCGAGCCGCGCATCGACACCGCCGTCGACGCCGTGTTCTGGCGCCTGTACCGCGGGTCGGAGAAGTACTGGGCGCTCAACCGCCGCATGGTCGACGACGAGTACCGGAGCGCCGACTTCCCGTTCGACCCCGTCGAGGGGGAGACGCACACGGGCCCGTTCGAGTTCTCCACGCAGCGGCGGATGGACCTGGACGACTACCTCATGTACATCACGTCGTGGTCCGCGTACCAGACGGCCAAGGACAAGGGTGTCGAGCTGCTCGACAAGGCCACCGAGCAGGAGTTCGCGGCAGCGTGGGGCGGCGACGGCAAGGAGGTGAAGACGGTCACGTACCCCATCTTCCTCAGGATTGGCAAGGTAAGGCTAGAATGAGATGATTCACCAGTGCAAAAGGAATCCTGATATGGATACTTCGGACGACCCGACGATTGATCGATCATCTAGGCATCGATGCTCATATAACATTTTTATTAAATAATGATTTATCTATTTTATCCATTTTGCAAATGTTTGTATACACAATTGTAACAAAAATTGTATTTCAAGTTGAAATGCAGTTATCTGTTCGATTTGTGGTTGGTCTCTACTTTATACTACTGTTAATTTCAACATTTGCTCTATGATACCGTAATATCCAAACTCATATATATGGGTGAAATCTTTGGTCATGGATATATCTGGCTACAGAGAGGCTTAATTTATTTCTAATTTTTTAAAAATTATCATTTTAAGCCTTGATCTTTTGCATTTTGGGCTTAATATCATCCATAGACTATCAAATTGCATTGCGGACTTCAAAATTTTATTTTTAGCTCAACTTGGTCGCACGCCCGACATCTACATGGAACACTACTCTGCCACACTTGTCAGCTCCAACACCACCAGTGATCGAATATTGAAAATCAACATTTGTCCAAATCTTTAGCAACCGCTAATAATTCTATTTTAATATCTTTGAGGTTACCTTGTAATGGTACCATTTATGTATAATTCTTATATATGTTATGAAAAATTATCTCAACAGCTATAAGTACATTAGAGATTTCTAGATTACTCGATCGGTTCTATGGCTATTAAATTAAAAGCAAAACACAAAAATGCATAGGTAAGATGTAAGAAGGTATACGGGGAAAGAAAAATAAGTCTAAACTGATGGCACAAAAATCCAAGACATTACTTATTTTGGGATACAGTGAGTAGTGATATATTTTATATATTCAAATCTGTCAGTTTTTTTATGCATGCAACCTAGCAGATAGTTTGTAGTGTAAATTTTGAAGCATAATCAAACATATCGAAATGTAACAGATTTTATAACAAAAAAATATGTCAATAGATAGATAGTAAAAGTCCTAACTGTAAACTTATATAAAAAATTTATTTGGGCGACATGAATGTTAAACCGTAAATTTGGTCGAACTTGAGCTACATTGACCGACATATGCTCATGCGGGGAATTCGAAGACTCCCCACCCAACCCTAGCGGGCCTGGCGCCGGTGACCTCTCCGCACCGGCGCCCCCCGCCCTGTGTAACAACCCTAAAAATCCAAAAACCAAAAATCACAACCAATGAATTTTTTTCTAAAGTATACCGATGTTTGGTGAGTATCATGTAGGAAAACAACCAATAATTACACAAGTAGCACCAAAGATAGTTGGAGCATTTGCATTATAACTACAAAGTGTGATTTGCTTCTTATTGATTTTATGTGATGACAATAAAATCAATAACCTTTATATCACATGTGAGCATGTATATGTATAAGTATCGCATGCGCTAACATGTGAACATATATGCTGCTAACCTTGGACATGGCTTCCAACAACTCCATGAGACCCTAGTGGACCTACCATGGTTACACCATGGTCACTAACTTGCTAACATGGGATCTTAAGCTTGTTTAGTTTGTTGGTTAAGAAATAGATTTAAGAAATAGGAAAGGGAAAGGAGATAAAGGAGAAATGGAAAGGAGGTAATCAGCCCAGGCAGCAATACAGCCCAGTCGGCCTGCTGCTCTCCTTCCCCCGCACTGGCCCAACCGGCCGGCACAGCCTAGCAGCCGTGGCCCAGCCGGCCAGCGCGACAGCCCAGCCAGCGAGCCACCAGGCCGGCCTTCCCCGCCCGCGAAGCCGCGGCCCAAGTGGCCGAGTCGGCCCAACAGGCCGCGACCGCCCGCGCCGGCCACGCCCACACGCCACAGCGCCGCGCGCTCGCGCTCACCGACAGGCGGGCCCTGCCTGTCAGCTTCCTCTTCTGGACGCCCGCGCGTCCCATCCATCGTCCCAAAAATGGGAGCGACGCACCTCCGTCGTTCGCTTGCGCCTGTGACCTGGAGGAGCTCGGGATGTCGTCCGTCCCGCTCGATCGAGCTGCGCAAACCCTAACCCTAGCCGCGCGCATGCCCGACCGCCCGATCAGCACCTTCTATCCTCGCCGTCCGCCCTCCCTGCCATGGCCGTCGGCCGGCTATAAATTGAAGGAGCGCCGCCCTTAGGGTTTCCCCCGTGCCAGCCGCCATCCTTGTGTTGGGTTATGAGGGTGCTATGCTAGCCAGAAAACAAAACTTTTTAACCTCATAAACTAGGATCTACTGCTAGTTACAGGTTACAGGATTACCACTAGACGCGCAGGTGCAGCGGAAGACGACTCGATGTAGTCGTACGCGTCGCAGCAGGCAGTGCAGTTGCGTGGTCGTCCGTGACCTCAATCCCCTCGCGCGGTTCGTCCTAGTGCTCCAGATGCAGCACCTCCGAGGAATCCCACATGTCCAGGGAAGAAGCGATGCGCCTCCGAACTGCTAGGTCCGCGAGGAGCAGAAGGCGCGAGCGTGGGGAGGGCGACGACAGCTGCCAAAGGCGTGTCTAACCCTGACCGCGCCCCTACCCCTTGCTTATATAGGTGTCCCCAATGAGCTCACGAGTTGGAGGCCCATTAGTAACCCTAAGCCTTATCTAGTTCGGGTCCAACCCGAATTAGGCTTCCAGCCCCTTAAGCGTGTGACCCTATGGGTTCACGCACACATTGACATGGGCCGAGTACTCCTACTCGCCCAATAGTTGACAGCGGCCTCTAGCAAAGCGTGACAACTCCTATGTGCACATAAAGATCATATCAGACGAACCACTATGACCACATAAAAGTTATTCCCTTTGCCACTCGATATATGGTTCAACTCGTGGGTTAACACTTAACCCAAGCACGGCCATGCATTTGTTGATCCAATCACTTGAGTGATCCAGTGATATCTCTCTCGCGTAGAGAGGGGCAAATTCCATCTTGATTGTCTATGTCTCATAACATACTTCCTGACCACCCGAAGACCACCTTTATAACTACCCAGTTATGGAGCATCGTTTGATAGTCCCTAAGTAGGCCGTTTCACATCTTGAGTACATACCACAATCTTAGGTCTAAGGACATAACGTACATGATGTGAATAGAGACTTTCTCATGTCGGATCAGTCCAGCCTACATGTCTCACATGTGCCCACATTATTAGTTTGATATCTCCATGTCCATGACTTGTGAAACATAGCCATCAACAAATACATGTGCTGGTCTAATATTCAAGTGTGTTCTCACAAGAACGCCGACCAGGGACAACTTTAGAATAACCATTCAAGTAAAGAGTCCCACAAAATAATTCACATAATTGCTAATCAATACAAGTTGTCTTTAATGGACATTCAATGAACACTTTATTAATCATGGATACAATCGAAATATCATCATCTACAAGATTAGCTCTAGGGCATATTCCCAATAGTCTCCCACTTGCACTAGAGTTAATCTCTTAGATGTCTAATCTTCATAGACCTCATGTGCGCCTCATGCTTAGGCTGTGGAAGAGCCTTTGTCAAAGGATCTGCTACATTCAAATCCATATGTATTTTGCACAATTTGATCTTGTCTCGTTTCACAAACTCTCAAATGAGATGAAACTTCCAGAGTACATGTTTGTTCTTCTGGTGATCCCTAGGCTACTTAGCCTGTGCAATCGACCCATTGTTATCACAATGTAAATTCAATGGGCCCGACGTATTCGGAAACACACCAAGCTCAATGAGGAACCTCCTCAACCAAACACCTTCCTTTGCAGCGCCAGAAGCTACAATGTACTCAACTTCTACTGTAGAATCGGACACCGTCTCCTGCTTGAAACTTTTCCAGCTAACTGCACCACCATTTATTGTGAACACAAAACCTGATTAAGATAGTGAATCATCCCCGTCGGTTTGGAAGCTAGCATCGGTGTAACCGTTTACAACGAGCTCCTCCTCACCTCCATAGATTAGGAACTGTTGATGCAAAGATCTATCTGCAAACACACCGGGCTAATACCCAAATTCGATATCCGAAGCGTGCCAGTCGATTTGACCTGTTAATCGACAAGGATGATAACTTGAACAAGAACCAAACGAGACGACAGCGATGCGCCCGGACGTCAAGGCTCGGATTGCTCGGGAAAGCGGAACTTGCAAGGTTGCCAGAGATCAAGTTGATGCAGCCCGTCAATTGTTGAAAGAACTCGTTGAAAAGGAGAAAATACTTGATGAAGTCGTCGAAAAGTAAAGTGCTGGTAGAAGTAAATTGCGATAAAAAGTAGATTTGTTTATTGATGCTTGGATGCTCATTACAATGCCCTTTGGCACATATTTATACTCAGCTATTCGAAGAATCCTAACCGAATACGAAAAGCTTAAATATAGAAAAATAAACTTACTCCATATACGAACTCTATCTCTAAAGGAAAGAAATAAAACTCGTATAGGAACTGGACTCAGACTATACTACGAAAATCATAAGCTCACATGATGCCGATCCTCTGTCCGTTTCTATCATGATGAAGTTATCTTTCCATTGGCATACTCTCTGGTATTGGCAACAATCTTCTAATCTTCGGCCTGTCTCATCGGCAACAGCTCTTCAGCTTCATCGGCAGCAATCCTCTAGCTCCCTGCCAGTCTCATCGGTAACAGCTCTTCAGCCTTATCGGTAACAACTCAGACCAATCCACCCTTCATCGGCAACCATTCATCGGCAACATCAAAAGAAATGCTGAAGAAAAAATAATAACCAATCCCTTGCCGATTAGCTCAGTTTCCGATTCTTACTGACACGTGTCGAAAAACGGTGTCAACACATGCCCCCCAATTTTGGAGTATAAAATACTTTATGCACCAAAATTTCCTCCAAGTCATGATTACCCACTGCCGAGCTGCCTGAACATCCCCTCGAACATTGCGCACGCCGCAATAAAAACCCTGTATCAATGGGCCCATAAAACACTTCCTCCACCACGGCCCATCCTTCACTCTCGATTCAACCCTAGCATTTTCTCTCTCCGGCGGCGACATCAGCAAGCAGTCTTCCTGTGAACTCGACTGTTGACATTCTCAGTGGCAGTCTTCAATCTCCATTAGCATTCCTCGCTCTTCTCGGCTTCATCCACAGCCATGGCTGTCAATTTTGACGTCCCCAAGGTTAATTTTCTTCTTCATTCATCTTTTGATACTTCTTCTCTTATTTTTCGCATAGCCCAGGACTCCTCTTTATCTTCCTTCTTGACCTTTTTGACCAAATAATTTGCCTAGGCCCAATGGGAAATCCAGATCCGACCGACATCATCAACGCAGAAACCAACCGCATTCCCTTCAGAGCTCAAAATTTCAACTTAGAACTTTGGACCGATACTTTCCGATCTTGGCCAAAGATCACCAAATGATGGAAAGACTGGTACTTGAGGGTTGCCAGGCCGATGGAGGTCTATTGGGCAGAACGCAGATTAGATCAATGCATCAGACTGTCCATTGCCGATATGGAGAGGAATGAGTCAATGTTAATCGCTGCCTCTTACTTCTGGTCTAACACCATGAACGCCTTCATATTCAAACACGGACCAGTTTCTCCCACTCTTGCCGATGTGTTCATGCTCACTGGACTGGACATATCAACTATCGATGAGAACACTCTGTTCCAGAGGAAGCCCGAATACCGACTGACCACCCGAAACATCGGTGGCTGGACCGGGTACATTAAAGAATATCAGAAATCCGGATCGGTCAGTCAGAGGGAGCATTCAGCCTTCCTGAATATGTGGCTAGAAAAGTTCATCTTCTGCCGTAGAACAATCAGACCAACCAATATGCATCTATCTGCAGCAGAGATGTTAGCTAATGGCATCAAACTTCCTCTTGGCCGATACCTTCTCGGTTCAGTCTATCATCTCCTCCACCAAGTTTCACAAAGGCTGTTACAAGACAAGCCCATCGGCAATCTAGGAGGTCCTTGGTGGTTCATCAACATGTGGCTGAATGCACATATGGACAAGTACCTTGTTTTATTCACCCAGCAGTTCCCTCGAGATCTCCCTGAAGATTACCAACTTGGGGAAGATGAATCGGCAACACACCCCCCTCAATTTTGGAGAAGCGTTAGCAGTACTTCTAGGGGCAGAGGCAAGCAGAGCCCAAATCGGCAATTTCTTCCAAAGCCTCTACATCGGCATTCCTTTTGAGCTCCGGACCTGGGTCCCTTACATTGATGAAGAAGCAAGGTTCCATCTGCTCTTCAACTTTGCCAATGATGCCTTGAATAAAGACGCTGAGATCCTCAATGCAATGATCATTCCCCGTGCCATCCCGGTCAACATGTTTGGAAGTGGGAAGAACATCAATACTACATATGAGTTCTACAATCCATCGGCAGTAGCAAGACAACTAGCTTTCGGGCAACTGCCCATCAAACTCTGCTATGCCGATGTGATTAAGCTGAGAGAAACTATCACTAGTAGCATGGATTAGTGCAAGATAGTCACTCTTCCTCCTGATGCCGATACCTCTAATGTTGACCTAACCGATTGGGCACCGGCTTCCTTCGTCACCGAATCTTTCAAATTATGGTGGCAAGAGTGGAAAGAGCAACTATTCTTCATATCTCCTCACTTCTATTGGAATCTCATCAACCCTGATCATGCCATACCTGCCGATGCAGGAAGTTTGACCATCTACACTTCTTTCAATTCTCTTTTTAGTCTATCGGCAACTAACTCCTTTTTAACAGGTTGATGACCCGATTCTAACATTGAGCAAGAGCAGCAAAGTCATAAAGCTATAGCCGATATCCCCAATATCCATAATTGGCCACAAAGTTCCCTCATTAGATGCTCTGATGTGCCACGGTCGTTCCAAGAAGAGCTCCTCCAAATCAAAATTGACCAGAAGTATGGCTACTCCATTGGACACGGCTGCACCCTCAGCACGGACATCCCAGGTAACTGTCTTATTTTCTTCTGTGTTTGCCGATTGCCGTGATATACTGATCTCATATTTCAGGGTGCAAGTTCTACATTTGTTGAATCCTCATCAGCAACTCACCCTTCATCTCCACCTGCTGCACCTTTGTCGCCACACTTTGTCGTCCTTGACGATTCTCCAGAGGTACCCCTCAAATTAAACTCTGACCATCGTATCAGCACTTTTACTCATCTGCTTCTCTCACAGCATCAAGTTGTCGCATCGGCAACTTCCCCAAGTGCGCAGACATCTCAACCATCCACTGCCGATGCCCCCCAGCCATCCAGTGCTGATATTTTACAGCACAAGCGTAAGGCTTCATCGAAGGACGAGTCTCAATCAAAACGGGCGAGGCTTACACCAGCTCCAGTCGCATCATCGGCATCTTCGCCTTGCCAGACATCGCCCGATGCTCCTACGCAGGCTTCCCCATCGGCAACTGTTCTTCAATCGGCAATTGTACCTATATAAGAATCTTCATCGGCACTGGCGTTGCAGCAGCAACCAACCGAGGTACCAACACAGGAAACGCCATCGGCAATCATATCTCAGGTTGCTTCCTTCGGCCAAAGGCGAGAAATTGCCTTGAAGCGAGTAAGTTAACTTCCTTAGTTAATTTTCGACACTCATAGCCTTTAGCTAATAACTCTTCCCTTTCAGGAGCAAGATTCCCCTGATAGCCTATTCTCTTTCTCTATTATTGGAGATATTATTGATGATGAAGAGAACGAAGAAAGCTCTGCCCCAACCTTCGAAGCCTTATCATCCGAAATCAAATCTAGGCTGGAGACACTGCTATCCCTGCTGTAACAGGAAACTTCTCAGTTAATCTAGGATTCTGACTCTACCAGGGCAACTTTCAAGGCAATCCGAGGCCAGATTCCTGGCGATGTTGAATAAACACTCTTCCAAGCCGCACAACTAGAGAGTCGGCAACTTCAGTATCAAAAAGCTGCTCAACGCATTGCCGACAGAGCTACCCAGGCATGACTCCAGGAGGAGATGATGAAGTATAAACAATCTGCCGATGAGAAACACAAAGACATCAGCAAATTGGAAGCCTCCTGTATGGAGCTGGAAGAGAAGATTTCCCAACTATCGACAAAAAGAGAAGCTTTATTAGCGGAGCTGAAAAAGGTTGAAGAAGCCCTGGATACAGTCACTCAAGAGAAAGCCCAAATGCCTGACGCTATCAAGATTCTTTAGCAGAAAAGGGACAACCAAGTCCTCAAGACACTGGCTCTTAAGAAGAAAATCAAGCCAGTAGAAGGCAATGTCGATGAAGATGTAAGGACAATAGAGGAAGCCAACCAGATTCGCCTGCGTGCGATATCGGCTATTCATTCACTGCTGAACTTGTAAACTTCTTTTCCATCGGCAAATTGGTGCATCGGCAACTTGTAAAACTTCATATTAATGTAGTGCCGATATGTTCTTATTGAACAAGTATTATATCTATTTCTTCACGCATCCATCCAAATACTAGGATAATATCTCTTCAAATATTTACCATTCAATGCTCTTGGAAATATTTCTCCTTTAAGAGTTTCTAGGATATAAGCATTACCAGGAACGGACCGATTTACTCGATAAGGACCTTCCCAATTAGGAGACCACTTGTCGAACTTTGCGCTCTTAGTCCCAACTGGTAAAATCAGTTTCCAGACTAGATCACCATTAACAAATTCCTTCACCTTTACCTTCTTGTCATACCACCTAGCAACTCTTTTCTTATTCTCTTCAATGCTGAGTAAAGCCTTTAGCCGATGACCCGCCAAATCTTCCAACTCATCTTTCATGAGTGTATTGTAATCATCGGCCGACAGTTGATCTTGATGAAATATCTGCCTCGAACCGGTCTTTATTTCCCAAGGCAAAACTGTGTCATGTCCATATACCAACTGATAAGGCAACACCTTAGTAGCACCATGATAGGCCATTCCATACGACCATAAGGCCTCGTTCAAAACCGTGTGCCACCTCCTGGGATTTTCCTTAATCTCGCGCTTAATGAATTTAATAATCCCTTCATTAGATGCTTTGGCCTGACCATTAGCTTGAGCATAATAAGGAGAAGAGTTTAAAACCTTGATTCCCATCTCATCAGTGTAGCTTTGTTAAGATTCCTGAAATCAATACAGACACAAAGTTTTCCATTCTTCTTGTAGACAGGAACCACATTAGAAATCCATTCAGCATATCAGCATTGTCGGATGAACTTTGCTTCAATTAACCTTGTTATTTCAGCCTTAATATCAGGCAGCACTTTAGGATTGCATCGGCGTGCTGGCTGCTGATGTGGCCGAAATCCTTGTTTGATAGGTAGCCGATGTTCAAAAATTGATCGATCTAACCCAGGCATCTCTGTATAATCCCAAGCCAAACAATCCTTATATTTTTTCAATAAAGCAATCAATTGTTCTCTGCTCTGGAGATCTAACTTAGCACTAACAAAAGTTGTCCTCGGCCTACCACCATCACCAATGTCTACTTCTACTAAGTCATCAGCCGATGTAAATCCATGGCCCAATTTTCCATCATCGGCAAACCTATCCATTATAACTCATCTTCGGAGCCGACTGCTTGGATCGGTGGCAGCTCATAATCGACAATCCTAAGAAACTCTGAATCCCATGCTTGTCCCGATATATACTTGGACTGCTCATAAGTTTTCGACTCTGCCGATGCAATTATATAAGATTAATCACCAGGGACTAATTCAATCTTATCTTCCACCCACTGTACAAGGCACTGGTGCATTGTAGAAGGAACACAGCAATTGGCATGAATCCAATCCCTTCCTAATAGCAGATTATAAGCACCTTTATCATCGATGACAAAGAACATGGTCTACAATGTTTTGCTGCCGATGGTTAACTCAGTGCTAAGCGCTCCCTTAACTGGTGATATATTACCTTCAAAGTCTTTAAGCTTCATATTAGTCTTGGCCAGATCTTGATCTCCTTTCCCAAGCCTTTGAAACATGACATATGGCATGATATTAATTGCAGCTCCCCCATCTATGAGTATCTTGGATACTGGCTGCCCATCAATTCTGCCTTTGATAAATAAAGCTTTGAGATGCTGTCTCTCATCATCGGTAGGTTTCTCAAAAACGGCCATCATTGGATCCAAGGTCAACTGAGCTACTTGTTTGGAAGGAACAACTTCCTCTTCATCATCGGTAAGTGCTAGGAATTCCATTGGCAACATGAAAACCATGTTGATATCTGCCGATGGGCCTTCATCTTTGCACTTTGGTTTCCACACTTGAGACTTCACCCTACGGGAGTTTTCTTCTCTGCGCTCATGTTACATCTTCCTCTTCTGAGTTTTTGTCAGACCTTCAGGGCACCATTGAGGAAGATTTGTCTTCCAGACAAGCTGATAACATTTCGTATTCGAATCTAGGCAGTTTATGTTGGGATCTCTGCAGAGTATTGCTTCATCGGGAACTCTTGCATTGGCCATCTCCTGATCCATCAGAAAGCAGTCATCATGCCTACCTAGCCTTTCATGTACATTGGTTCTGCCCCCCAGCCGATCATGCACTGATGCCCTCCCTCTGATCGGCTCATTGACGCACCCTCTCCGATCACCATAATACGATATTCTTTTTGTTCGATCGGCTCGATTGAAAGCATTACACTCAGGGCAGCTATCAACAGTAGGTAATTTAATGCCTTCTTCCTAGCAATAAATGAAGAACATGCATCTCCAATGATCTTTATGCTGATGCCATTCTTCCTGACGCAACTCTTCCTGTCGCTGCCGATAGCGATCACCTAAAACTCTATAGGGAGCAAGTCTAGGAGGTCTTCTGGAACTGCTGCTTTCTTCAACTGCTCTTTTTCCTCTTAAGTCATCGGTGGTTACTTGATTTCTGGGATCCACCAATGTGTTCCTCTTAGCATTTGCCGATGTTAATACTCTGGTCTTGCTCACGACATCCACCATGTTTGCTGGGAAAGGGTGCTGATCAATCTTCATCGGCCTTTGAGCTTTAGAGTTATCAAACTTAATTCTCCCGGACTCAATAGCCGATTGCAACTACTGCCTGAATACTTTACAATCATTGGTACTATGCGAAGTTACATTATGAAATTTACAGTACCTCGTTTTCTTCAGCTCTTTTGCCGATGGGATCATATGATTAGGTGATAGCTTGATTTGGCCCTCTTGAAGCAGCAGATCAAATATTCTATCGGCCTTCGTGATGTCAAATGTGAACTTTTCTGGCTCCTTTTGACCAAAAGGACAAGATATTGGCTTCTTACCTTTCACCCACTCAGCCTGGCCGATAGTTGGTTCTTCATCTGAGTCTGATTCCTCTGCTTCTTCTACAAAGGACACCTTTTTACCCCAAGTCTTTCTAGGTTTTGCAGTTCGAGCACTTTGGTCAGAAATCCTCTGCACAATATGGCTTAAACTTTCAAACTTCTGAGAATCGTATTTGTCTCTAAGGTGTGGCAACAGACCCTAAAAAGCTAAACCAGCCAACTGGCGATCATCAAGCACCAAGCTGTAGCATCTATTTTTCATATCTTGTACCCTTTGCACAAAGCTCTCCACTGATTCATCACTTCGTTGTCTCAATTTCACTAAATCGGTAAGCTTCTTCTCATGGACACCAGCAAAGAAGTACTTGTGGAACTGTTTCTCCAAATCCGCCCAAGTATGAATAGAATTCGGCGGCAATGAGATAAACCATGTGAATGCCGATCTAGACAATGAAGATGAGAATAATCGAACTTTCAATTCATCCCTGTTAGCTGCTTCTCCGCACTGGATGATGAAACAATTGATATGCTCCATTGTTGATGTATCATCCTATCTAGAGAACTTAGTAAAATCTGGTACCTTGTACTGATTTGGAAAAGGAATTGAGTCATATGCTGGAGGGTACGAAGTCCGATAAGAGTAAGTATTAATCTTGGGCTGAATCCTAAATTGCTCTTTCATCACTTTCGCAATCTTATCGGTCCAAAACGCATCCTGATCTTGCCGATGCACTGGCTGAATCTCTGTTGGAGGTGCTGGCTGATATGCTTCTATGTATCCTTGTGGTACTTGGTTTGGAGGAATCGGCATATTCACAGCACCAGTCTGCGGAGCAAAGCTCATTGGCTGTCTTGCCGATGTTTGATCCTAAAAAGCTGCCTGTGGACAATACTGCTAAGTCCCCATCACCTGGTAGCTTAGCTGAATAGCATGTTGCTGAGCTGGCACTTGCCCTGGCCAATGGTTATTATAACTCATCGGCACCTGACTTGCCGATGGCTGATAGCTCGCTGACAATTGATGCTCTTGTATGATTGGATGATAACCAGCATAATTGCCTTGATTTGCAGGTAACCCAGATTGAGATATAAACGACACTATGGGTTGTCCTACAGTAGAAACCTTATGTTGCATTGGCAGGGAACTTGCCAATGGATTTGCATAAGATGTCGGCTGCGGAGGCGCATGGAATCCCATTGATAATGGCTGTATAGTAGGAGGTATAGTAGAATAATGTGATACCTGGGTCATCGGTCGGACCAGAGTAGCCGATACTATAGGACTCTTTTCTGCTACATCATGCACCTGAGGCAATCCAGAATTGGCGGTAGATGGTCCTGGAGGCATCCCATATCCCCACCAATTAGCAGCAACTTGGCTGTGTTGACCTGAAGGACCTGACATCACCGATGCTGATAGATCTGTACCCAATTGAGTGATCTGCCTTTCCTGAGATGTTAGATCTGATCTTATCGGCGTGACTTCAATGTTAGGTGATCCTGATAAAGCTAGAGGAGTAGGAGCTTCCATACTCTCAACGGCTAGAATTGCCGATGGAGTACTGACAGATGCCGATCCCGGCTGATGATATGTCAGCCCGACATAACCTGGTGCTTGTCCTTCTCTTAATGTTTTCACAAAAGCATTGTAAATAGTATTGGACAGCATGGTGGAGTGGTTGATCAAAGCATGATTTAATGCAGAATTAACCATCTCCTGTAATTTACCGGGTTAGAGTCGAAAGTTACCTGCCAAGGCAACGGCAGATCTTGCTTCTGGATTACTTCTCCGCCCCTATTCTTGCTGAAAGACTTCAAGCAGAGCTGCTTGTAATCCTCCATAGCTTTTTCCATGGCTAGCTTCTGATCTTCCTTGAGATCTGACTCTGATATCTCGATGATGTTCTCTGGATTGATAGCAGCAGGGTTCTTCATGATAAATCTGTTGACTTGGTTCCACCGGGCGTGCCAAAAGATGTGTTGATGCAAAGATCTATCTGCAAACACCCGGGCTAATACCCAAATTCGATATCCAAAGCGTGCCAGTCAATTTGACCTATTAATCGACAAGGATGATAACTGGAACAAGAACCAAACGAGACGACAGCGATGCGCCCGGACGTCAAGGCTCGGATTGCTCGAGAAAGCGGAACTTGCAAGGTCGCCGGAGATCAAGTTGATGCAGCCCATCGATTCTTGAAAGAACTCATTGAAAAGGAGAAAATACTTGACGAAGTCGTCAAAAAGTAAAGTGCTGATAGAAGTAAATTGTGATAAAAAGTAGATTTATTTATTGATGCTTGGATGCTCATTACAATGCCCTTTGGCACATATTTATACTCTGCTATTTGAAGAATCCTAACCAAATACGAAAAGCTTAAATATAGAAAAATAAACTTACTCCTTATACGAACTCTATCTCTAAAGGAAAGAAATAAAACTCGTATAGGAACTGGACTCAGACTACACTACAAAAATCATAAGCTCACATGATGCCGATCCTTTGTCCATTTTTGTCATGATGAAGTTATCTTTCCATCGGCATACTCTCTGGTATCGGCAACAATCTTCTAATCTCTGGCCTGTCTCATCGGCAACAGCTCTTCAGCTTCATCGGCAGCAATCCTCTAGCTCCCTGCCAGTCTCATCGGTAATAGCTCTTCAGCCTTATCGGTAACAACTCAGACCAATCCACCCTTCATCAGCAACCATTCATCGGCAACATCAAAAGTAATGCCGAAGATAAAATAATAACCAATCCCTTGCCGATTAGCTCAGTTTTTGATTCTTACTGACACTTGCCGAAAAACGGTGTCAACAGGAACACATCCTTAGTCCTTCATAAGTACTTTAGGATGTTCTTAACAAGCGTCCAGTGAGGTTCACCCGGATTAGCTTGGTACCTGCTCGCAACACTTGGAGCATATGAGACATCTAGGCGAGTACATATCATGGCATACATGATGGAACCAACGACCGAAGCATATGGAACCTTACTCATGCGGTTGCACTCTTCATCTGATGAAGGACACTGCTTGTCACTAAAGCGCATACCATGTGACATAGGCAAGAACCCTTTCTTGGACTGTTCCATGTTGTACCATTTCAACACCTTGCCAATGTACGTGTCTTGTCTTAATCCTATTAGCCTTCTCGACCTATCTCTATAGATCTTAATTCCCAAGATCACGTATGTAACATGAACAACAAGTGTATGAGTGGGAGTACCTTTACTACCGCCATCCTTCTTTAAGGACACCAAGTACACCTTGCAGTTCCTCTTCCAGTGACCTTTCCCCTTACAATGAAAGCATTCATCATTCTTTGCAGGTGGTTCATCCTTGGAAGATGATTGATTTGGCTTAGAGATCTCATCTTTAGCCTTTCCCTTCTTCTTCCAGTTGCCCTTCCTTCTCTTAAAGTTAGGCCTATTTTGAACTGCCAACACTTGGCCACCTCCTGCTTTCTTGATGTCAGCCTCTGCTGTTTTCAGCATGCCACATAGTTCATTCAAGCCCTTCTCCACCCCATGCATATGGTAATTCGAGATGAAGTTTCCATAACTGGGCGGAAGAGATGAAAGAATGAAATCAGTTGCCAACTCTTGGCCAATTGGGAAGCCTAGCTTCTCCAACCTCTGAGTGTAACCAACCATCTTAATTACATGTGGACCAACAGTTGCGCCCTCTGCTAGCTTGGTTTCTGCAAGCGCCTTAGATACATTGAACCTTTCAATCCACACTTGAGTTTGGAACATATCTTCAAGCGCCATGATCATATCGTTCGCTGAATGATTGTTGTCGAATTGCATCTGTAGATCAGGTTTCATACAAGCAAGCATGAGGCAACTCACTTCAAGATCCACATCACATGCTTTCTTGTAAGCGTTTTTCTCAGCAGCAGGAGCACTCTCCTCAGGCTCATCTGGTAATGGGGTGTCTAGAATATCTTCCTTTTTCTCAGCCCTGAGAACAATTCTCAGGTTGTAGATTCAATCCACGTAATTTGTTCCATTCAACTTATCTTTCTCAAGAATTGTACGCAAAGAGAATGATTGATTGCGAGCGGCCATCTACAACAAAAGTAATGCAAAATACTAAGACAATGAATCTATGACAGAGTAAATTATATTAAAATAAAATCTACTCCCACTAAAATCAATATCCTCCAATTGATACTTAGTGATTCAAGACCCACAACTAACAAGTCAACTAGTGAGCTTTAGCATCACCGCTAGAAGACATGGTAGATCGGTATGCAACACTTTGCTAATCATATCACATATGACTCTTATTTTTGGGCAGCATCTCTATGCTACACTCAACCTACCCATTCTCCATGGTCCCTAACCATTAGGATGACCTTGTTTAAGTAACCAAACCTTCTTGCAGTAAGTATCCGATACGAACCTGCCTAGTCGAGGAAAACCAGTGGCACCCTAATTTCATAGATCCACCACTGATTTTACAAGACTTATGATAGTGCAAGGTATGGGGAAGCATTTAACTTAAACATTGCTGAGGGATCGTTCTACTTCACTACCGCACTCATGTCGACAAAAACATAATAGCATGTGAAAGTAAAACATAGTAAGAACGGCATAACACAGACATGACTTGGTATAGCCCATTATTCCTTTGGGGATCTCCATCTCCATCAATCTGTGCATCACGGTGATCTCCATCTCCATGATTCGAGTATGCCATCCTTCAGTGATGTTTCTGCCAAGACTAGCTACTACTAGCGCAAGTAAAATGAAATTTCATAGTCGCGGATAGATCATCACAGATTGGCACACAGGCCATTACATTAATTTTGACAATATGTATGTGGCTCCTGCCCATATTGTCCTCATGACATGCAAGCCATGAATTAAATACATACATGCATCACATACACATAAGGGCTATACCAGTCATCAATACCTGCAAAACAGAGTTATCTGAATCCGACGTCTAATCTTGCAACGCAGAAAACTCTATTTTCCAAGCCTTGTTTTGCAATTCTAATTTCTCCGAATGCGGCAAGGCCATAGAGAACCAAATGTAAAATTTTGTTCTCTATGATTTTCATTCAGAGTTCATCTCAATCCGAGTTACGGTTCAAAAGTTATAGCTATTTTACCGAACAACACTTTTCTCGGCAAACCGGCGCCCGGTAGTAAATTCCATCTACCACCGCCGCGCATCATATGTGCTTGGCACTTGACCTAGGGTTCAATTCGATCAATCTGATTGATCTCTAACTCACCATGACTGGATTTACATGAATCACTTAACTCAGATGGCGGAAATTCGATCGGTATGAGTTGATCGTTTCAAGACCAACACGGCAAGATGACGAACCAAGGTTAGAGACTCATCTACAACCACACATATCACCATATGCGCAAAACCAAACCTATAACGAGGCAGTAACAGCTCTGATACCACTGTTGGGTTATGAGGGTGCTACGCTAGCCAGAAAACAAAACTTTTTGACCTCATAAACCAGGATCTACTGCTAGTTACAAGTTACGGGATTACCACTAGACGCGCAGGTGCAGTAGAAGATGACTCGTTGTAGTCGTACGCATCGTAGCATGCAGTGCAGTTGCATGGTCATCCGTCACCTCAATCCCCTCATGCGGTTCATCCCAGTGCTCCAGATGCAGCACCTCTGAAGAATCCCACACGTGCAGGGAAGAAGCGATGCGCCTCCGGACTGCTAGGTCCGTGAGGAGCAGAAGGCGCGAGTGTGGAGAGGGTGACGGCGGCTGCCAAAGGCATGTCTAACCTTGACCGTGCCCCTACCCCTTGCTTATATAGGCATCCCCAATGAGCTCATGAGTTGGAGGCCCATTAGTAACCCTAAGCCTTGTCAAATTCGGGTCCAACCTGAATTAGGCTTCCAGCCCCTTAAGCGTGCGACCCTATGGGTTCACGCACACATTGACATGAGCTGAGTACTCCTACTAGCCCAATAGTTGACAGCGGCCTCTAGCAAGGCGTGACAACTCCTATGTGCACACAAAGAACATATCAGACGAACCACTACGACCACATATAAGTTATTCCCTTTGTCACTCGATATATGGTTCAACTCGTGGGTTAACACTTAACCCAAGCACGGCCATGCATTTGTTGATCCAATCACTTGAGTGATACAGTGATATCTCTCTCGCGTAGAGAGGGGCAAATTCCATCTTGATTGTCTATGTCTCATAGCATGCTTCCCGACTACCCGAAGACCATCTTTATAACTACCCAGTTACGGAACAGCGTTTGATAGTCCCTAAGTAGGCCATTTCACATTTTGAGTACATACCACAATCTTAGGTCTAAGGACATAACGTACATAACATGAATAGAGACTTTCTCATATCGGGTCAGTCTAGCCTACATGTCTCACATGTGCCCACATTATTAGTTTGATATCTCCATGTCCATGACTTGTGAAACATAGCCATCAACTAATACATGTGCAGGTCTAATATTCAAGTGTGTTCTCATAAGAACGCCGACCAGGGACAACTTTAGAATAACCATTCAAGTAAAGAGCTCCACAAAACAATTCACATAATTGCTAATCAATACAAGTTGTCTTTAATGGATATTCAATGAACACTTTTTTAATCATGGAAACAATTAGAATATCATCATCTACATGATTAGCTCTAGGGAATATTCCCAACACCTTGCTGGCCACCGCTCACTTGCCCTAGCTGAGAAAGAGGAGAATAGGTAGAAGGAGAAGAAGGCGGAGGAGTGGAGCATCGGCGCCCGGAGCAGGGGAGCTGGAGCAGCTCTCAAGCCAGATTAGGGAAGAGCTCCGCCGCCGCCAGCCGTCTGTGCGCTGGTGGGACCCCGAAGGCCAGTACGTCTACACCACCACTACAGCTCAGCTTCGCCTTCACCGCGCGCACCTCGGTTAGTTGCGCCATAGCATCCTTGAACTCCGAGCTGCTCAAATCGGTAGGAGGTGAAGAAGAGGAGGCTCCACGCAGCGCCAATTTGGGACTGCACTGTCATCGACGACTATCACCACCACCGTGTCTCCACTGCCGTTCGAAAGGGCTCTGCTCAAATTGATGAGTTTGCCCTGTTCGCGTTAGGTCCACGATGCGCATGCTCATGCTAGCGCCGTTTCTCGCACACCAAAGCGCCCTACCGCCACAGCGCCGCCGCCTCGCACCGCCATGGCGTGAGCGTCGGCCAGCTTAGCCCCGCAAGAATGCTTGTACCCCATGGATGCCTTCGCCTTGGCTCCACGAAGCCGTTCCCCGGGCCGCTCCCCGCGCACTCCAGCGCCTCGCCGTCATGGCCTTGCTGCCGCCGCTGCCGTCGCCGCCGCCGCCCGATTAGAGGGCCCCCGGTGTGATTGATGCAACCTGCTAGGTCTGCAACACCCCCATGAGTTTGTTGCGCTAGTCAGAGCTGCTCTCCGCGCGTTGTACCGCCCGCAGCCACAGCCGCGCCGCTCGTCGTCGCCGTCGAGCGCACGCCGGCAAGCTCCCGTACCGGCAGCGCGTCGTGACCCTGTAGCCGCCTCTGCCACGCTCCCGTGATGCCTTGGCCATCCCCCTGCCCTAGCCCAAGGAGCCAGTGCCGCCGCACCGCTCACCGTCGGCATTAGTGCCGCTGTGCCTATCATGCGCGGGTGGAAGAGAAAGGGGACAAATCCCCCTCCCGTGTGGACAGCGTCCACGGGTCCACAAGGTGCCATGGAGGACCAACCAGCATCAGGCACATAGGCCGCCTGCCTTTCGTTCACCATAGACCAGGCTCACGAAGACAAAAGCCATAGACTACGGCCCACTGGACCCTGCCCCGCCACATGGGTGCACTCGCGAGCCGACACATGTCTGGGCCGGGCCGCCCAACCCGGCCTAGATCTGGCCCTGCCCAGGCCCACCGAGTCCCAGTCTTGGTTGACCATTGACCGATCAAAGTTGATCGTTGATCGTGGGTCCCACCTGTCAGTGACCAGGACTGTGGGCCCCACATGTCAGCGACTGCACCAGCTGGACCCACCCGCCAGTGCTGACGTCAGCATGACATCAGCACACACGCCAGCACTGTGCCACATCAGCTGGACCCACGTGCCACGTGTCAGCCTCTGGTTTATCCAGTCCTTTTTTCTTTTTCAAAAAACGATTTAAACATTGAAAATTCATAACTTCTTCATACGATCTTCGAAA
>CM041634.1:19867662-19899494 GCA_023333625.1 Bothriochloa decipiens
CTCAAGATGGTGAAAGACGATGCTTCCGCAATATCCCTCTACTTCCATAGCTATTCTGGATGCTAGATACTCTGATGATTCTGCCGTGTGGCGATGTAATAAATTATGTAAACCCCTCTATTGTATTCTTTTATTCAATGTACGGCTTTGTAATCAACTGATATTGGATAAGTTGATGCTTGGACCTCCTAGGCTATCATTATATCCTTCATTCTATGTATTTCCCTTCATGGGAAATTGAGGATGTTTCACCCTGGCTCTTCCTTCCTCTTCTCAGGCCACGCCCGTGACCCTCCCGCTCCTCCCTCCCCGCAGCCCTCCAATGTGCCGCCATGCCCGGGGTTGGGCCGAGGCTCGCCGATGGCGCCACCACCTCTGCCGGCGGCTAGGGCTACCGAGGCCGCCGTCATCCTTAGATCTAAGGCTGCTCATGGTGGATCTGGTGGATGCTCTCTATAGGTTGAGCTCAGGGCACCGGTTCCCCGAGCTGTGGCTTCACTGCCGTCGCGTCGGGGCCAGGCTCGGCGGCTGATCAGGCGCCGGCTCCACCTGCCACCACCTCTTCCCCGACCTCCATGGACGGACCTCCATTGTTCAGTTCCTCCTTGAAAGCATATAGGCCCCTTGATGTGGGTTTTGATGATTGATGATAATATAATTATCATGACTAACGTGTGTTTTGCAGAAACATTGATATGTTAGGTCATGGTAATCGCAATCTCGGGCAATATGGTTTTGATGCTCCCTGATGATGGAATTTGTTTTGGTTTTCAAAAGATGGACAACAAGGTTTAGAATGATTAGGTCCGTTCATCGATGGTGTTGAAGGACGACGGATTAGTCAATAGGACTTTGTTTTTTCCTTTGGCCATACTATTAAGGGGGGTGCAAACGGGTAGCTTGACCTAGTTAAGTCTAATGGTTTAGGTGTGGTGCACACTTGTGAAACTTAGTGCTAGGAAGCTACAACAATGCCCTAAGATTGGTTGGAGTCAAAGCCATTCTCAAAGAATTTGAATTGGACGAGAAACGGGCTTCAAATGAAGCTATGGACGCTGGCCAGTGAAATTGTGGATGCTGACATCAGCGTCCTGACAGGCAAAACACTGGGCACACCGGCAGCTTATGAGTTGTGGACACGTCCGCAGTGAAGGTTCGGACACGTCTGGAGCTTGCACTCAGGAGAACAATACTCCGGACGCCAAGTCTGGACATGTCCGGAGTCATCCGGACGCTACTCCGAGGAGATGTAATTTTGGCCAGACCTATGGACATGTCCTGAGGTCAACAATGGACACGTCCATAGTCCCAACGGCTAGTTACATGTTTCAAATGTTGAATAGGTCTGGACGCGTCCGGAGCTTATCTTTGGACGCGTCCAGAGATTGCGAGTCTTCTGAGTGAGGAGAGTAACGGTTGGATTTCGTACCTTGGCCTATAAATACAACCCTACCTCCTCCATTTCATCTCTCTTGCTCATTTGGTTCAGCTGAGGCATATGTTTGAGTGCAAGGGAGTGCAAGAGGCCCAAGTGAGGTGCTAGTGATTTGAGAATCCATGGTATAGCCCTCATGAGTGATTCGAGACTAGCAAGCGTGCATCCACCGTCTCATTAGGCTTCGTGAGGTCAAATGAGAGTTCGTTCTTGTTACTCTTGGTGATCGCCATCACCTAGACGGCTTGGTGGTGATTGGGAGTTCGGTGATCATCCGACGGAGCTTGTGGATGGCCCAACTCAAGTTGTGAGTGGTTTCCAGTGATTCAACGCGTCGGAGCGATGAAGAATCAGCCATAGAGAGCACTTGGTCCTTGCAAGGATCATGGGGAGTGATACCCTTGCGCGGGTGCTCCAACGAGGACTAGTGGGGAGTGGCGACTTTTCGATACCTCAAAAAAACATCACAGCATTCTTCTTCCTCTCTTTACTTTGAGCATTTACTTTCAAGCAATTCAATTGATGTCTTTACATTCATCGAATTGCCATGCCAGAGTAGGATTGGAACTTAGGGTGCAAAACTTTTGTGTGGTAGAAATAGAAAGACTGTTGATGCAAAATTCTATCTGCAAACACACCGGGCTAACACCCAAAATCGATATCCAAAGCGTGCTAGTCGATTTGACCTATTAATCGACAAGGATGATAAATTTGAATAAAATCTGAACGAGACGACAGCGATACGCCCGGACGTCAAAGCTCAGAAGTTATTCGATAACTGTTGAACAGATCAGACAAGACAACAGCGATACACCTGAAAGTCAAAGCCTGAATCGTGCTCGGTAGATGCAGAACCCACAAGGTCGCCGGAGATCAAGTTGATGCAGCCCGTCGATTCTTGAAAGAACTCGTTGAAAAAGAAAAGGTACTTGACGAAGTCATCAAAAAGTAAAGTACTGGTAAAGGTAAAATAAGAAGTAGATTTGTTTATTGATCCTGGGATATCTATTACAATGCCCTTTGGCATATATTTATACTCTGCTAATCGAAGAATCCTAATTTAATACGCAAAGCTCAAATAAAGAAGAAATACACTAATTCCTTATATGAACTCTATTTCTTTAAGGAAAAGCAATAAAACTCGTATAGGAGTTGGACTTAAACTATAATATAAAAAATCGTAAGCTCCGTGTCACCGATCCTTTGTCCGCTTCCATCATGATGAAGTTATCTCTTCATCGGCACATCCCTGGCATCGGCAACAACCTTCTAGTCTTCCTGCCTATCTCATCGGCAACATTTTTTTAGCTTCATCGGCAATGTACGAGATCATGTCCTTCATCGGCAACCACCCATCGGCAACTCGTAAGCAATGCTGAAGAAAAACCACCTTCTTGCCGATTTAGTTTAGTCTCCCGATCCTTATTGACACGTGCCGAAAAACGGTGTCAACACATGCCCCCCAATTTTGGAGTATAAAATACCTTATGCACCGAAATTTCCTCCAGGTCATAATTACCCAAGCCGCTTAAACTTCTCTTCGAAGGTTGCGCGCGCTATAGTGGAAATCCTATTCCTTTAAGCATCTATCCAAACACTAGGATAATATTTTTCAGATATTTACCGTTCAGTGCTCTTGGAAATGCTTCCCCTTCGAGAGTTTCTAGGATATATGCATTACTAGGAACGGACTGACTGACGCGATAAGGACCTTCCCAATTAGGAGACCACTTACCGAACTTGGCACTCTTAGTCCCCATCGGTAAGATCAATTTCCAGACTAGATCACCATCGGCAAATTCCTTCATCTTCACTTTCTTGTCGTACCACCTAGCAACTCTCTTCTTGTTTTCTTCGATGCTAACTAAAGCCTTTAGCCGATGACTCGCCAAATCTTCCAACTCATCTTTCATGAGTGTACTGTAATCATCGGCTAACAGCTGATCTTGATGAAATATCCGCCTCGAACCAGTCTTGATCTCCCAAGGTAAAACTGCATCATGTCCATATACCAACTGATAAGGCGACACTTTAGTAGCACCATGGCATGCCATCCGATATGACCATAAAGCTTCGTTCAGAACCGTGTGCCACTTTCTGGGATTTTCCTTAATCCTGCGCTTAATGAGTTCAATAATCCCTTTGTTAGAGACTTTAGCCTGACCATTGGCTTGAGCATAATAAGGCGAGGAATTTAAGATCTTGATCCCCGTCTCATCGACAAATCTATCAAACTCCCCTGACGTGAACATGGTTCCCTGATCGATCGTAATAGTTTGAGGAATACCAAACCGATACACAATATGCTCCTTTACAAAATCAATCATGTTTGCCGACGTCACATTTTTCAGAGGAATTGCTTCGACCCACTTTGTAAAGTAATTGGTAGCGACAAGTATGAATTTATGCCCCTTGCTTGATGGTGGATATATCTGACCGATGAGATCAATAGCCCATCCTCGAAATGGCCACGGTTTTATGATAGGATTCATTGCCGATGCAGGCACTCTTTGAATGTTGCCGAATTTCTGACACTCCTGACATCCTCTAAAATACTTGAAACAATCTTTGAGTATCGTTGGCTAGTAATAGCCATTTTGCCTGATCATCCACTTCATCTTGAAAGCTGATTGATGTGCCCCACATACTCCTTCATGGATTTCACCCATTAAACTCTTTGATTCTTCTTCGCCAAGACACTTGAGCAAAACCCCATCCATTGTGCGATAATATAATTCATCACCAAGGAGCACATATTTAGTAGCTTGAAATCTTACACGTCTCTCGACCTTCCTAGATGGATCTTTCAAGTAATCGGCAATCTCCTTCCTCCAGTCATCGGCATCAGTTGCCGATGTCAACACTTCGCGGATTGGCTGATACCCCGAAGCATGTTGTGCTAACCGATTAGCTTCTTCATTATGCAATCTGGAGATATGTTCAAGGCGAAAATCTTTGAACTCTTTCAACAATTGTCGACATCTCTCGTAATACGAGATTAAAACCTCACTTCGACATTCATATACCCCAGCTAATTGATTAACGATCAGCATCGAATCACCGAAGATTTCAACAGTATCGGCACGGACCTCCCTCAGTAACTCCAAACCTTTCAACACAGCCTGATACTCAGCCTGATTGTTTGTCGATGTGGTAGCAATCGGCAATGAGAATTCATATTTCTTCCCCTGAGGTGATATCAACACAACGCTGATACCTGCTCCTTCGCCACACGTAGAACCATCGAAGAAGAGTGTCCACGGAGCAATCTCCAAAGAATTCACCTCGCCGCAGTGCTGAGTAACAAAATCAGCCATGACTTGCCCCTTGACTGCTTTAGCTGATTCATTCCGCAGATCGAACTCTGATAACGCTAAAATCCACTTGCCGATTCTTCCACTTAGAATTGGCATTGATAGCATATATTTGACCACATCATCTTTGCATATAACCATGCATTCGGCCGTTAACAGATAATGCCTTAATTTAACACAGGAGAAATATAAGCATAAACATAACTTTTCAATGGCCGAATACCTGGTCTCAGCATCTACCAATCTTCTGCTCAGGTAATAGATACACATTCTTTTCCTTCAAACTCTTGGATTAGAGCTGACCCAACGACTTCATCATCACCTGACAGATACAACCTGAAGGGTTTCCCGTGTTGGGGTGGAACTAGCACTGGTGGATTCACCAAATACTTCTTAATTTCTTCTAAAGCCAGTTGCTGTTCTTCTCCCCATATGAATCCCTGATCGGCCTTCAGCTTCAATAATGGACTGAAAGCTTTGATTCTTCCTGATAAATTAGATATGAATCTTTGAATAAAATTGATCTTGCCCATCAGAGATTGTAGCTCAGTCTTATCGGTAGGAGCAATCACTTTGTTGATGGCATCAAAGGACTTTCTGCTAATTTCAATACCCCTCTGATGCACCATGAAGCCTAAGAATTGTCCTGCCAATACACCAAATGCACATTTGTTAGGAATCATCTTCAACCCATGTTTTCTTGTGCATTCCAATATTTTCCGCTAGCCAGATGATTCTCGAAGTCTCCAGACTTAACCACCACATCATCTATATAAATTTCAACCAATGTGTCGATGTACTCATGAAAAATGTAATTCATTACTCTCTGATAGGTAGCACCAGCATTCTATAAACCAAAAGTCATGACTATCCATTCAAATAACCCTATATTACTTGGACATCTGAAGGCAGTCTTGTAGATATCTTCTTTGGCCATAAAGATTTGATTATATCCGGTGTTCCCATCCATGAAGCTAATAATCCGATGTCCAGCAGCGGCATCAATTAATAAATCAGCAACGGGCATTGGGTAGCCATCCATCGGTGTAGCTTTGTTAAGATTCCTAAAATCAATACAGACACGAAGTTTTCCATTCTTCTTGTAGACAGGAACCACATTAGAAATCCATTCAGCATATCAGCATTGTCGGATGAACTTTGCTTCAATCAACCTTGTTATTTCGGCCTTAATATCAGACAG
This sequence comes from Bothriochloa decipiens, assembly GCA_023333625.1. Classification (NCBI taxonomy): domain Eukaryota; kingdom Viridiplantae; phylum Streptophyta; class Magnoliopsida; order Poales; family Poaceae; genus Bothriochloa; species Bothriochloa decipiens. Next base: position 19,873,613 of record CM041634.1, read on the forward strand.
CACCTTAGGATTGCATCGGCATGCTGGTTGCTGATGTGACCGAAACCCTTGTTTGATAGGTAACCGATGTTCAACAATTGATCGATCTAACCCAGGCATCTCTGTGTAATCCCAAGCAAAACAATCCTTATATTCTTTCAATAAAGCAATCAACTATTCTCTGCTCTGGAGATCTAACTTAGCACTAACAAAAGTCAGCCTTGGTCTATCGCCGTTTTCGATATCTACTTCAACTAAGTTATCTGCCGATGTAAACCCATGGCCTAGTTTTCCATCATCAGCAAACCTATCCATTTATAACTCATCTTCAGAACCGACTGCTTGGATCGGTGGCAGCTCATAATCGGCAATCCTGAGGAACTCCGAATCCCATGCTTCTCCCGATATGCACTTGGACCGCTCGTAAGTTTCTGATTCTGTTGATGCAATTATATAAGATGAATCACCAGGAACCACCTCAACTTTATCTTGAACCCACTGCATGAGGCATTGGTGCATTGTAGAAGGAACACAGCAATTAGCATGAATCCAATCCCTTCCCAATAGTAAATTGTAAGCACCTTTGCCGCTGATGACAAAGAAAGTAGTCGGCAATGTTTTGCTGCCGATGGTTAGCTCAGTGCACAGTGCTTCTTTGACTGGTGATATGTTCCCTTCAAAGTCCTTGAGCTTCATGTCCGTCTTAGCTAGATCTTGATCTCCTTTTCCAAGCCTCCAAAACACAGCATACGGCATGATGTTAATCACAGCTCCTCCATCTATGAGTATTTTTGACATTGGCTGCCCATCAACTCTACCCTTGACGAATAAAGCCTTAAGATGCTGTCTCTCATCGTCGGTAGGCTTCTCGAAGATGGCCATCATCGGATCCAAGGTTAGCTGAGCCACTTGTTCTGAAAGAACCGACTCCACTTCTTCATCGGCAAGTGCTCGGAATTCCATCGGCAACATGAAAACCATGTTGATATCTGCCGGTGGGTCTTCATCTTTATGCTTCGGCTGCCACACTTGAAACTTTGCCTTACGGGGGTTGTCTCCTTTGTGCTCCCGTTGTATTTCCTCTTCTGATTTTTTGTCAGACCTTCAGGGCACTATTGAGGAAGCTTCTTTTTCCAAACGGGCTGATACAGTTTCGTACCTGAACCTGGACAATCTATATTGGGATCTCTACAGAGCACTACCTCATCAGGGACTCTTGCATTGGCCATCTCCTCGAGCTCCTCTCAGTTCATCGGTAAATAGTCATCACGCTTGCCCAGTCTTTCATGTACACTGGTTCTGCCCCCCAGCCGATCATGTACTGATGCTCTCTCTCTGATCGGCTTATCAATGTATTCGCTCTGATTACCATAGCGCGATCTTCTTTCTGTCCGATCGGCTCGATCATAACCATTGCACTCGGGGCAGTTATCAATAGTAGGAAATTTAATGCCTTCTTCCCAGCAGTAGATGAAGAGCAGGCATCTCCAATGATTTTTATGCCGACGCCATTCTTCCCGACGCAACTCCTCTTGCCGATGTCGATAGTGGTCTCCTGAAATTCTATACGGAGCTGGTCTAGGAGGTCTTCTGGAACTACTGTTTTCTTCAATTATCTCTTTCCCCTTCAAGTCATCGGCAGTTGCTTGATTTCTAGGATCCCCCGATGCTCTTCTTTTAGCGCTTGCCGATGTCAATACTTTGGTCTTGCTTACGGCATCCACTATGTTTGTAGGGAAAGGATGTTGATCAATCTTCATTGGCCTCTGAGCTTTAGAGTTATCGAATTTGATTCTCCCAGATTCAATTGCCGATTGCAACTGCTGTCTGAACATCTTGCAGTCATTGGTACTGTGCAAAGTTGCATTATGAAACTTGCAGTACCTCATCTTCTTCAGCTCATCTGCCGATGGAATCACATGATTGGGTGACAGCTTGATTTGGCCTTCTTGAAGTAGCAGATCAAATATTTTATCGGCCTTTGTGATGTCGAATGTGAATTTCTCTGGCTCTTTCTGACCAAAAGGACAAGATATAGGCTTCTTACCCTTTACCCAGTCAGCCAGGCTGATAGTTGGTTCTTCATCTGAATCTGATTCCTCTGCCTCTTCTACAAAGGACACCTTCTTGTTCCAGCTCTTCCTATGTTCTGGAGCTTGAGCACTGTTGACACCGTTTTTTGACACGTGTCAATATGGACCGAAAACTGTGCTGATCGGCAAGGGAGTGGTTCTTCTCCAGCGTCGCTTCTGAGTTGCCGATGGATGAGTGCCGATAAAGGACATGTTGATCTCGTACGTTGCCGATGAAGCCAGAGGGCTGTTGCCGATAGAGATTGAAGCATGGTTGCCGATGGAAAGCGGAGCTGAAGGACATGAAAAGCAGGTCTGAGTCGTTATTGATGGGTTGCCGATGGAATCTACAGAGATGAAGAGCGTACCGGTAGAGGTTTCATCGTAAAGCAATGGATAAGGAAACTGGCGATATTTATACCATTATTTTATTAGTTTATTTTTGAGTCCGACCTTGGTACGAGTCGTTATTTTTTATTCCTTAGAGGTAAGATTCGTTTAGGTAATACTTTGTCGTGTCTGTTTAGGACTCATAGTACCAGGGTACAAATATGTACCGAGAGACAATGTAAAGAAGAATAATCAATACAACAAACCTATTATTTTTATCTACTTTTCAAGCAATCTATTTTTCGGCGACTTCATCATCAGTACTTTTTCCTTTTCAACGAGTTCTTTCAAGAGTCGACGGGCTGCATCAACTTGATCTCCGGCGGCCTTGCAGGTTCCGCTTTTACCGAGCAAGATTCAGGCTTTGACGTTCGGGCGTATCGCTGTCGTCTCGTCTGATCTGTTCAACAGTTATCGAGTATCATTGAGCTTTGACGTCCGGGCGTATCGCTGTCATCTCGTTCAGGTTTTATTCAAATCTATCATCCTTGTCGATTAACAGGTCAAATCGACTGGCACGCTCCGGATATCGATTTTGGGTATTAGCCCGGTGTGTTTGCAGACATAATTTTGCATCAACACATCTTTTGGCACGCTCGGTGGGACCCAGTCAACAGATTTATCATGAGGAATACTACCGATATCACTCCAGAGAACATCATCGAGATATCAGAATCAGATCTCAAGGAGGATCAGAAGCAAGCCATGGAAAAAGCTATGGAGGATTACAGGCAGCTTTGCTTGAAGTCTTTCAGCATGAACAGGGGAGGAGAAGTTATCCAGAAGCAAGATCTGCCGCTGCCTCGGCAGGTAACCTTTGACTCCAACCCCGGTAAATTACAGGAGATGGTTAATTCTGCATTAAATCAAGCTTTGATCAACCACTCCACCGTGCTGTCCAATACTGTCTACAATGCTGTTGTACAAACGTTAAGGGACGGACAAGCACCAGGGTATGTCGGGCCAGCATATCATCAGCCGGGATCGGCATCTACCAGTACTCCATCGGCAACTCCAGCCGTTGAGAGTATAGAAGCGCCTACTCTTTCAGCTATATCAGGACCATCCATCGCTGGCGCCACGCCGATAGGATCAGATCTAACGTCTCAGGAGAAGCCTAGTACTCAGTTGAGCATAGATCTATCGGCATCGGCAATGCCAGGTCTTTCAGGTCAACATAATCAAACTGCTGCTAATTGGTGGGGATACGGTATGCCTCCAGGTCCATCTACTGCCAATTCTAGACTGCCTCAAGTGCATGATGTAGCAGGAAAGGGTCCAATGACATCGGTTACGCCAATTTGGCCGGTGGCGCAAGCGTCGCATTATTCTACTGTACCTCCTGCTATACAGCCATTGTCAATGGGATTCTACGCACCTCCGCAGCAGATATTTTATGCGAATCCATTAACTAATCCTCCACCAGTTCAACAGAGAGCTTCTACTGTAGAGCAGCCCATGGTACCATTCATATCTCAGTCTGGGTTACCCGCAATTCAGGGCAATTATGCTGGTTATCATCCGTCTATACAAGAGCATCAATTGTGTACAAGCTATCAGCCATCGGCAAGCCAGGTGCCGATGAGTTACAGTCTCAATTGGTCGGGGCAAGCGCCAACCTAGCAATCTGCTATTCAACCAAGCCATCAAGCAATAGGGACTCAACGGTATAGTCCACAGACAACTGTCCAGGAGCAAGCATCGGCAAAACAGACGATGAACTTTACTCCGCAGGTTGGTGCCGTGAATATGCCGATTTATCCAAGCCAAGTGCCACAGGGGTATGTAGAAGCATATCAGCCAACGCCTCCAGTAGAGATCCAGCCAGTGCATCGGCAAGATCATGATGCACTCTTGACCGATAGGATTGCAGAAGTGATGAAAGAGCAATTTGGGATTCAGCCCAAGGTCAATACTTACTCTTATCGGACTCCGTACCCTTCATCTTATGACTCGATTCCTTTCTCGAATCGGTACAAGGTGCCAGATTTCACTAAGTTTTCTGGGCAAGATGATACGTCAACAATGGAGCACATCAATCGATTCATCATCCAGTGCGGAGAAGCAGCTAACAGGGATGAATTAAGGGTTCGATTATTTTCCTCATCATTGTCTGGATCGGCTTTTGCGTGGTTTATTTCATTACCACCTAATTCTGTTATTACATGGGCCGATCTAGAAAAGCAATTTCACAAATTCTTCTTTGCTGGGGTACATGAAAAGAAGCTGACCGATTTGACAAAATTGAGGCAACGCAGTGATGAGTCAGTAGAAAGTTTTGTACACAGGCTAAGAGATGTGAAGAATAAATGCTACAACTTAGTGCTTGATGATCGGCAGTTGGCCGATTTAGCTCTTCAAGGGTTACTGCCACATATCAGAGAAAAATATGGGTCACAAGAGTTTGAAAGTTTGAGTCATATTGTGCAAAGGATTTCTGATCAGGACACTAGGGTTTTTAAACCCAGGAAGAATTGGAATAAAAAGGTGTCCTTTGTAGAAGAAGCAGAAGATTCAGACTCTGATGATGAACCAATTATCGGTTTGGCTGAGTGGGTAAAGAATAAGAAGCCGATATCATGTCCTTTCGGTCAGAAAGAGCCAGAGAAGTTTCTATTTGATATCACCAAGGCCGATAGGATATTTGATCTTTTGCTCCAAGAGGGTCAAATTAAGCTGTCTCCTCATCATGTGATTCCATCGGCAGAAGAGTTGAAAAAGATTAGGTACTGCAAATGGCATAATACTACCTCGCACAGTACCAATGATTGCAAGGTGTTTAGGCAACAGTTGCAGTCGGCTATCGAATCTGGGAAAATCAAGTTGGATAATTCAAAAGCTCAGAAGCCGATGAAAATTGATCAACATCCGTTCCCTGCAAATATGGTGGAGGCTAAAGGCAAAACCAAAGTGTTAACATCGGAAGCTGCTAGAAGAAATGCATCGGTAGACCCTAAGAATCAAATAATTATTGAGGACATAAAGGGAAAGAAACCTGCCGATGGCGTTAAAGGGAAAAGAATTGTTGATGAAAGTAGTAGCTCCAGAAGACCTCTGAGGCCTGCTCCATATGGTGTTCGGTATCGGCAACATGAGGATCGGTATCGACAACAGTGTGAGGATCGGTATCGACAGCAACAGGAGGAGTTACGTCGACATAAAGATCACTGGAATTGTCCGTTTTTCATTCATTGCTGGGAAGAAGGCATTAAATTGCCCACTGCCGATACCTGCCCTGAATGTAATGGTTACTATGATCGGGTAGAGAGACAACATCACTCTAGTAATCGAGGGCTACGCGTCGATAAGCCGATCAAAGAAAAGGTATCAGCATTTGATCGGCTAGGGGGCAGAGTTAGCGTGCATGACAGGCTTGGCAGGTATATTGATTGTTTTCCAAAGAATCATGCAAGGCTTGAAGAGATGGCTAACGAAAGGGTTCCTGATGAAGGGATATTCTGCCGGGATCCAAACATAGGCCTCCATGAGCAGAACACAAAGCATTATCAGCCTGTTTGGAAAACAAAGCTGCCCCAATGGTGCCCTGAAGGATTGACGAAAACTCAAAAAAGAAGGGAACAGCGTATGCGTCAAGAAGACTTACAGTGTCCAAGAGAAAGCATCCCAAAGGCAACAACTCAAGTATGGCAACCAAAACGTAAGGGTGAAAGTCCATCGGCAGATGTTAACATGGTCTTCATGTTGCCAATAGAGTTCTTGGCGCCAGGTGACAAGGAACAGGCAGTTTTTGGGGATGAAGCAGCTCAACTAACTCTGGATCCAATGATGGCTGTGTTTGAAAAGCCTGCCGATGATGAAAGGCAACACCTCAAAGCTTTGTTTGTTAAAGGCAGGGTTGATGGACAGCCAGTGTCAAAAATACTCATAGATAGAGGAGCGGCAATTAATATCATGCCGTATGTTATGTTCCGAAGACTTGGAAATGGATTTCAAGATTTAACCAAGATGGATATGATGCTTAAAGATTTTGAAGGCAATGTGTCTCCGGCTAAAGGGGCATTATGTGTTGAGTTGACTATCGGCAGCAAGACTTTGCCTACCACCTTCTTTATCGTTAACGGCAAAGGTAACTATAATTTGCTCCTAGGAAGGGATTGGATTCATGCCAACTGTTGTGTTCCTTCTACGATGCATCAGTGCCTCGTACAATGGATTGGAGACAAGATTGAAATTATCCCTGGTGATTCTTCTTATATAATCGCATCGGCTGATTCTGAGACCTATGAACGGACAAAGTGCATATCGGGAGAAGCATGGGATACGGAATTTCTCAGGGTTGCCGATTATGAGCTCACACCGATCCAAGCAGTCGGTTCTAAAGATGAATTTTAATGGATCAGTTTGCCGATGGTGGAAAGCTTGGTCATGGGTTCACATCGGCTGATGACTTAGTGGAAGTAGATATTAGTAACGGTGATAGGCCGAGGCCAACTTTTATTAGTGCCAAGTTAGATTCTCAATGTAAACAGCAAATGATTGATATTTTGAGAGAATATAAGGACTGTTTTGCTTGGGATTATACAGAAATGCCTGGATTAGATCGGTCAATAGTTGAACATCGGTTGCCTATTAAGCCAGGATTTCGGCCTCATCAATAGCCCGCACGCCGATGTAATCCTAAAGTGTTACCTGATATTAAAGCCAAAATCACAAGGTTGATTGAAGCTGGCTTTATTCGGCAATGTCGATATGCCGAATGGATTTCTAACGTGGTTCCTGTTTATAAGAAAAATGGAAAACTTCATGTGTGTATTGATTTCAGGAATCTTAATAAAGCTACACCGATGGATGGCTATCCAATGCCTGTTGCCAATTTATTGATTGATGCTGCAGCTGGACATCGGATCATCAGCTTCATGGATGGTAATGCCGGTTATAACCAAATTTTTATGGCTGAAGAGGATATTTCTAAGACTGCTTTTAGGTGTCCAGGTCATGTGGGTTTATTCGAATGGATTGTCATGACCTTCGGCTTGAAAAATGCCGGTGCTACCTATCAGAGGGCTATGAATTTTATCTTCCATAAATACATCGGCACACTGGTTGAAATCTACATAGATGATGTGGTGGTCAAATCTGAAGGTTTTGAGAGTCATCTGGCTGATCTGCGAAAAATCTTGGAGTGCACCAGAAAGCATGGTTTAAATATGAATCCTACTAAATGCGTATTTGGTGTATCGGCAGGTCAATTCTTAGGCTTCATGGTACATCAAACAGGTGTTGAAATCAGCAGGAAATCTATTGATGCAATTAATAAGGTTGTTGCTCCTGCCGATAAGACTGAGTTGCAATCCTTGATCGGCAAGATTAATTTTATTCAAAGATTTATATCTAATCTGTCAGGAAAGATCAAAGCCTTCAGTCCTTTATTAAAATTAAAAGCCGATCAGGAATTTGTATGGGGAACAGAGCAGCAATTAGCTTTAGAAGAAATTAAAAAGTATTTGGTAAATCCTCCAGTATTGGTTCCGCCTCAACACGGGAAACCTTTCAAGTTGTATTTGTCTGCCGATGATAATGTTATTGGATCAGCATTAATTCAAGAGTTTGAAGGGGAAGAACGTGTGATATATTATTTGAGCAGAAGACTGATAGACGCTGAGACCAGGTATTCGGCCATTGAGAAATTATGTTTGTGTTTATATTTCTCTTGCACAAAATTAAGGCATTATTTGTTATCGGCTGAATGCACTGTCATATGCAAAGACGATGTGGTTAAGCATATGTTGTCAATGCCAATTTTGAAAGGAAGAATTGGCAAGTGGATCTTAGCATTATCAGAATTTGATTTGCGTCATGAATCGGCTAAAGCGGTTAAAGGACAGGTAATGGCCAATTTTGTTACTCAACATTGCAGTGTGATAGATTATGCTGAGATTGCTCCATGGACACTTTTTTTTGATGGATCTACTTGCGGTGAAGGAGCAGGAATCGGTATTGTATTAATCTCTCCTCGAGGGAAGAAATATGAATTTTCATTGCCGATTGCTGGTACTTCAACAAATAATCAGGCTGAATATCAAGCTTTACTGAAAGGGTTAGAATTGCTCAGAGAAATTCGTGCTGATACAGTTGAAGTCTTTGGGGATTCCATGCTAGTCATTAATCAGTTGATTGGAACATATGAATGCCGAAGTGAAGTCTTGATTACTTATCATGGGAGGTGCCTGCAAATATTAAAGGAGTTTAAAGATTTCTGACTTGAACACATTCCCAGACTGCATAATGAAGAAGCTAATCGGCTAGCACAGCATGCTTCGGGATATCAACTGATCCGAGAAGTGTTGACATCGGTAATTGATGCCGATGACTGGAGAAGGGATATTGCCGATTACTTAAAAAATCCGTCTAGGAAAGTGGAGAGACGTATAAGGTTTCAAGCTACCAAGTATGTGCTCCTTGATACTGAATTATATTATCGCACTTTGGATGGGGTTTTACTCAAATGCCTTAGTAAAGAGGAATCAAAAAGTTTAATGGGTGAGATTCATGAAGGAGTATGTGGGGCACATCAATCGGCATTTAAAATGAAATGGATGATTAGGAGGAACGGGTATTATTGGCCGACAATTCTTGAGGACTGTTTTAAATATTTCAAAGGGTGCCAGTCATGTCAGAAATTCGGTAATATTCAAAGAGCACCTGCATCTGCAATGAATCCTATAATCAAACCTTGGCCGTTTAGAGGATGGGCTATTGATCTCATCGGTCAGATCTACCCACCGTCGGGTAAAGGACATAAATTCATACTCGTTGCTACCGATTATTTCACAAAGTGGGTTGAAGCAATTCCTTTAAAGAAAGTGTCATCGGCAAATATGATTGATTTTGTGAAAGAACATATTGTTTACCGATTTGGTATTCCTCAGACTATTACTACCGATCAAGGAACTATGTTCACATCAGGAGAATTTGATAATTTTGCCATCGGTATGGGGATTAAAGTGCTAAATTCCTCTCCTTATTATGCGCAAGCTAACGGTCAGGCTGAAGCATCTAATAAAGGAATAATCAAGCTTATTAAACGGAAAGTTGAGGAAAGTCCTAGGAGGTGGCATACTCTTTTAAACGAAGCTTTATGGTCATATCGGATGACGTGTCATGGTGCAACTAAGGTCTCACCATATCAATTGGTATATGGGCATGATGCAGTTTTACCTTGGGAAATTAAGACTGGTTCTAGGCGTGTATTTTCTCAGGATCACTTGACAGCCGATGAGTATGACACGCTTATGAGAGATGAATTAGAAGATTTAGCAGGTCATCGGCTAAAGGCCTTAATTAGCGTCGAAGAAAATAAAAAGAGGGTTGCTAGGTGGTATGATAGAAAGGTGAAAGTAAAAGAATTTGCAAATGGAGATTTAGTCTGGAAATTGGTTTTGCCGATGGGGACTAAGAGTTCGAAATTCGGCAAGTGGTCCCCTAATTGGGAAGGTCCTTATCGGATAAATCAGTTGGCTCCTGGTAACGCGTACATCTTAGAAACCCTCGAAGGAGTTATATTTCCCAGAGCATTAAATGGGAAATATTTAAAGAAATACTACCCCAGTATTTGGACGGATGCATAAAATACAGAAATAAGGATATCGGCATTATATTACATTCACAGTCAATTGACAAAGTTCAGATTGCCGATAACTTGACAAAACCGATGAGTGAAGTCTACAAACTAAGGAAGGATTGAATAGCGGTTATCGCACGCAGGCGAATCTGGTCGGCTTCTTCCACTTCCCTGACGTCCGCATCGGTAGTGTCCTCTATCGGTTTAAGCTTCCTCCTCAGCGTCAGCGCCATACAGGCTTGATTGTCCCTGTCTTTTTGAAGAATTTTTAAAGTGTTGGACAGGTTGTCTTTCTCCTGTACAGCTTGGTTCAGGGCTGCTTCCACTTCTTTCAGCTCGGCCAGTAAAGCTGTTCTCTTTGCCGATAGATCAGTAATGTTCATTTCAAGATCGGCGCTCGAAGCCTCTAAGTTGCTCATGCCTCTGTGCTTTTCTTCGGCGGCCTGCTTGAATTGTAATATTTCTTCTTTAAGTTTTGATTGAGCGGCTCTATCGGCAATTCGTCGAGCGGCCTTTTGGTACTGGAGTTGTCGGCTCTCAAGGTGGGCAGCATGAAAAAGGATTTCTTCAATATTGTCGGGGACTTGGCCATGAATCGCTTTGAAAATTGCTCTTGTGGAGTCTAAATCTTGGACCAGCTGAGGTGTATCTTGATGCAACAAAGATAATAAGGTTTCTAATTTGGTTCTGACCTCAGCTGATACAGTTCCTAAGGCAAGCGCAGAACTTTCTTCTTCTTCATCGTCAGGAATGTTGACAGTAAAAGAGAATAGGCTATTTGGAGAGTCTTGTTCCTGCGAGGGAATTAGTCAGTTACAGGAGAATGAATATTGCGGAATATTGGTTAAATTAACTTACTTGCTTCAAAGTGATTTCTTGCATATGGCTGGAGGAGGCAGCTTGCAATATGTCCTCAGCAATGCTTGCCGATGGATCAGTTCTGGCAGGGCTGGGTGGTGGCAAGTCTGTGGCTATATCGGCAAGTGTTTCTTGAGGTGCCGTTGGTGATCCTGGTGCTGGCACATCCGGCAGTGCTGACTGAAGAGATGGTGCTGGAACTGTGGAAAGTGCCGATGCAATTTTTGATCGTTTTGATTGAAGGGCTACATAAGATGAAGCTTTGCGCTTAGGCTGTGGTTCCTCAAACCTAGATGACTGGGGGGCATCGGCACCAGAGGACTGTGGTATTGGATCAGCTGAAATAGTTACCGGTGTGTCCACTTGTTGCTACAAGTAAATGGAGTAATTAGTGCTGATTATAATAGTTGAAATCAGGTTAAAATTGGAGAAACATACCTCTGGAGAGTCGACAAGGATGACGTCTGAAGGTGCGTTGACGGGAGATGGGGGACGAGTTGCCGATGAAGACTCTAGAAGTGTAGAACTCGCGCCTTGAAATATGGAATCGGTAAGTCACAGCAATCGACATCGGCAAAAGAAAGTGAGGTGGTTACCTGAGATGACTGTGCCGAAAATATGACCGATTTGGTACCCCTCTTGGTACGATCGCGGCCCACTAGAGCATCTAACGAGGGAGCCTTGTGGCCGATGACGGATACTGGGGAAATCGGCTGCAGCCGTATGACCTTGCCACTCTTACTCAATGTTGGAACCGGGTCATCAACCTGTTAAAGAAAGGGTTAGTTGCCGATGGATTAAGGAGGAGTTGAAAGGAGTACAGAGGGTCAGACTTACTGCATCGGTAGGGATGACGTGATCAGGATCAATAGAGTTCCAGTAAAAATGAGGAGAGGCAAAAAATAGCTGTTCCTTCCATTCTTGCCACCATAATTTGAAGGATTCGGTGACAAAAGAAGCCGGTACCCAGTCAGTAAGATCGGCATTTGAGATATCGGCATTGGGAAGGAGAGTAACAATTCTGTGCCAATCCACACGGCTCGCGATGGTCTCTCTTGGTTTAATCACATCGGCAAAACATAAGTTGATGGGCAATTGTCCAAAAGCTAGTTGTCTTGCTACTGCCGATGGATAGTAGAACTCGTAGGTGGGATTGATATTCTTCCCGCTTCCAAAAATGTTTACCGGGATAGCACGAGGAGTGATTATTGCCCTTAGGATGTCGACATCCTGGTTCAGGGCCTCATCGGTAAAATTAAAGGAAAGAGGGAATCTTGTTGCTTCATCAACATACGGGACCCATGCCAGAAGCTCAGAGGGGATGCCGATGTAGAGGCTGTGGAAAAGATTGCCGATCTAGACTTTATTCGCCTCTGCCCCTGGTAGCACTGCCAGTGCTTCTCCAAAGTTGATGGGGGGCGCGTTGCTGATTCTTCTTCCCCAAGTTGATAGTCTTCAGGAAGACTTCGAGGGAATTGCTGGGCGAACAGGTCAATATGGAAATATTTGTGCATATGGGCATTCAACCACATGTTGATGAACCACCAGGGACCCCCCAGGTTGCCGATGGATTTACCTTGCAGCAGCCTTTGTGACACTTGGTGGAGGAGATGGTAGACTGAGCCAAGAAGGTATCGACCCAGGGGGAGCTTGACGTCGCTAGCCAACAGTTCTGCTGCAGGGAGGTGCATGTTGGTCGGTCCAACTGTTCTGCCGCAAAAAATAAACTTCTCAAGCCACATATTCAAAAAGGCTGAGTGTTCCCTGTGACTGACGGAACCAGATTTCTTATACTCATTGATATAGCCAGTCCAGCCGCCAATGTTTCTGGTGGTCAGCCGATGCTCGGATTTCCGCTGGAACAGTGAGTTGTCATTGGCAGAAGAAATGTCCAAGCCAGTAAGCATGTACACATCGGCAAGAGTAGGAGAAGCTGGCCCATGTCTAAAGATAAAGGCATTTAGGGTATCCGACCAGAAATAGGAGGCGGCAATTAATAAAGGCTCGTTCCTTTCCATATCGGCAATGGATATTCTGATGCATTGTTCTAATTTGCGTTCCGCCCAATACAGCTCCATTGGCCTAGCGACCCTCATATACCAGTCTTTCCATCCCTTGGTGGTTTTTGGCCAAGAACGGAAGGTATCGGTCCAGAGTCCCAAGTCAAAATTCTGAGTTCTAAAGGGGATTCGATTGGTTTCTGCGTTTATAATGTCGGTTGGGTCTGGATTTCCCATTGGGCCTAGGCAGATGAAGTGATTCTGATGCGTTGGGATTAGAAGATTATTGCAAAGCTCCTGAGGTTAAAGATTGGGAACAAGGAATAGTCATGAACTGCGCAGAGAAGGAGAAACAAAATGTCAGAGGATAGGCAAAAGGAAAAGACTAACCTTGGGGATGTCGAAATGAATAGCCATGGCCGCGATGGAGATGGAGAAAGCAAAGAATGCTAATGGAGGCTAAAGGTCACCGTCAAGAGCGCCGATGATCGAGTTCTTCGAAGAATCGCCTATTGATGTCGCCGCCAGAGAGAGAAAAGCTAGGGTTTGAATCACAGATGAAAAATGGGCCGCGGCGGAGGAAGCACTATATGGGCCTGTTGGTACAGGATCTCCACTACCACGCATGCAATTCTCGAGGAGAAGTTCAAACGGTTTGGGCAATTACGATCTGGAAGAAATTTCGGCGCATAAAGTATTCTATACTCCGAAATTGGGGGGCATGTGTTGACACCGTTTTTTGACACGTGTCAATATGGACCGAAAACTGTGCTGATCGGCAAGGGAGTGGTTCTTCTCCAGCGTCGCTTCTGAGTTGCCGATGGATGAGTGCCGATAAAGGACATGTTGATCTCGTACGTTGCCGATGAAGCCAGAGGGCTGTTGCCGATAGAGATTGAAGCATGGTAGCCGATGGAAAGCGAAGCTGAAGGACATGAAAAGCAGGTCTGAGTCGTTATTGATGGGTTGCCGATGGAATCTACAGAGATGAAGAGCGTACCGGTAGAGGTTTCATCGTAAAGCAATGGATAAGGAAACTGGCGATATTTATACCATTATTTTATTAGTTTATTTTTGAGTCCGACCTTGGTACGAGTCGTTATTTTTTATTCCTTAGAGGTAAGATTCGTTTAGGTAATACTTTGTCGTGTCTGTTTAGGACTCATAGTACCAGGGTATAAATATGTACCGAGAGACAATGTAAAGAAGAATAATCAATACAACATACCTATTATTTTTATCTACTTTTCAAGCAATCTACTTTTCGGCAACTTCGTCATCAGTACTTTTTCCTTTTCAACGAGTTCTTTCAAGAGTTGACGGGCTGCATCAACTTGATCTCCGGCGGCCTTGCAGGTTCCGCTTTCACCGAGCAAGATTCAGGCTTTGACGTCCGGGCGTATCGCTGTCGTCTCGTCTGATCTGTTCAACAGTTATCGAGTATCATCTGAGCTTTGACGTCCGGGCGTATCGTCTGTCGTCTCGTTCAGGTTTTATTCAAATCTATCATCCTTGTCGATTAACAGGTCAAATCGACTGGCACGCTCCGGATATCGATTTTGGGTATTAGCCCGGTGTGTTTGTAGACATAATTTTGCATCAACAAGCACTTTGATCAGAGATCCTCTGCACAATATGGCTAAGACTTTCAAACTCCTGAGAATCATACTTGTCCCTGAGATGTGGCAACAGACCCTGGAAAGCCAAACCAGCCAACTGTTGATCATCAAGCACTAAGCTGTAGCACCTATTCTTCATGTCTCGTACCTTTTGCACAAAACTCTCTACCGATTCATCGCTTTGCTATCTCAACTTCATCAAATCGGTAAGCTTCTTTTCATGGACACCAGCAAAGAAGTATTTATGGAATTGTCTCTCCAGGTCAGCCCAAGTAAGAATAGAATTTGGTGGTAATGAGATAAACCATGTGAATGCCGATCCAGATAAAGAGGACGAGAATAAACGAATCCTTAGCTCATCCCTGTTCGCTACTTCCCCGCACTGGATGATGAATCGGTTGATATGCTCCATCGTCGACGTATCATCTTGCCCAGAAAACTTGGTGAAATCTGGCACCTTGTACCGATTCAGAAAAGAAATTGAATCATAAGTTGAAGGATACGGAGTCCGATAAGAGTAAGTATTAATCTTGGGCTGAATCCCAAATTGCTCTTTCATCACTTCTTGCGATCTTATCGGTTAAGAGTGCATCCTGATCTTGCCGATGCACTGGCTGAATCTCCACTGGAGGTGTTGGCTGATATGCTTCTATATACCCCTGTGGCACTTGGCTTGGAGGAATCGGCATATTCATAGCACCAATCTGTGGAGTAAAGTTCATCGGCTGTTTTGCCGATGTTTGATCTTGGAAAGCTGCCTGTGGACTATATTGCTGAGTCCCCATTGCCTGGTAATTTGGTTAAATAGCAGATTGCTGAACTGGCGCTTGCCCTGACCAATTGAGATTATAACTCATCGGCACCTGACTTGCCGATGGCTGATGGCTTGCGGACAATTGATGCTCCTGTATGGATGGATGATAGCTAGCATAATTGCCCTGAATTACAGATAACCTAGATTGAGATACGAATGGTACTATGGGCTGTTCTGCAGTGGAAGCTCTCTGTTGAACTGGTGGAGGATTAGTCAACTGATTCGTATAAGATATCTATTGCGAAGGCGCGTAGAATCCCATTGACAATGGCTGTACAGCAGGAGGTGCGGTGGAATAATGTGACACTTGAGCCATCGGCCGAATTGGAGTAGCTGATGTCATTGGACCCTTCCCTGCTACATCATGCACTTGAGGCAGTCCAGAGTTGGCAGTAGATGGACCTGGAGGCATCCCGTATCCCCACCAATTAGCAGCAGTTTGACTGTGTTGACCTAAAGGACCTGATATTGCCGATGCCGATAGATCTGTTCTCAACTGAGTACTAGGCCTCTCTTGAGACATTAGATCTGATCCTATCGGCGTGGCTTCAATGATAGATGGTCCTGATATAACTGGAGGGGTAGGCGCTTCCATACTCTCAACGGCTGGAGTTGCCGATGGAGTACTAATAGATCCCGATCCTGGCTGATGATATGCCGGCCCGACATACCCTGGTGCTTGTCCTTCTCTTAATGTTTGCACAACAGCATTGTAAATAGTGTTGGACAGCACGGTGAAGTGGTTGATCAAAGCTTGATTTAATGCAGAATTAACCATCTCCTGTAATTTACCAGGGTCAGAGTCAAAGGTTACCTGCCGAGGCAACGGCGGATCTTGCTTCTGGATGACTTCTCCGCCCCTATTCTTGCTGAAAGACTTCAAGCAGAGCTGCCTATAATCCTCCATAGCTTTTTTCATGGCTAGCTTCTGATCCTCCTTGAGATCTGACTCTGATATCTTGATGATGTTCTCTGGATTGATATCAGCAGGATTCTTCATGATAGATCTGTTGACTTGGTCCCACCGGGCATGCCAAAAGATGTGTTGATGCAAAATTCTATCTGCAAACACACTGGGCTAATACCCAAAATCGATATCTGAAGCGTGCCAGTCGATTTGACCTGTTAATCGACAAGGATGATAAATTTGAATAAAATCCGAACGAGACGACAGCGATACGCCCGGACGTCAAAGCTCAGAAGGTATTCAATAACTGTTGAACAGATCAGACGAGACGACAGCGATACACCCGGAAATCAAAGCCTGAATCGTGCTCGGTAGACGCAGAACCTGCAAGGTCGCCGGAGATCAAGTTGATGCAGCCCGTCGATTCTTGAAAGAACTCATTGAAAAAAGAAAAGGTACTTGACGAAGTCGTCGAAAAGTAAAGTACTGGTAAAGATAAATAAAAAGTAGATTTGTTTATTGATGCTTGATATCTATTACAATGCCCTTTGGCATATATTTATACTCTGCTAATCGAAGAGTCTTAATTTAATACACAAAGCTCAAATAAAGAAGAAATAAACTAATTCCTTATACGAACTCTATTTCTTTAAGGAAAAGCAATAAAACTCATATAGGAGTTGGACTTAAACTATAATATAAAAAATCGTAAGCTCCGTGTCGCCGATCCTTTGTCCGCTTCCGTCATGATGAAGTTATCTCTTCATCGGCACATCCCTGGCATCAGTAACAACCTTCTAGTCTTCCTGCCTATCTCATCAGCAACAGCTTTTCAGCTTCATCGACAATGTACGAGATCATGTCCTTCATCGGCAACCACCCATCGGCAACTCGTAAGCAATGCTGAAGAAAAACCACCTTCTTGCCAATTTAGTTTAGTCTTCCGATCCTTATTGACACGTGCTGAAAATGGTGTCAACAAAGACATTTAGGCACAAGGGGTGAAATGGGCTAGTTCAAGTTTTAATTATTGAGAATTTTTAGAATAGTCCAATTCAGCCCTCCTCTTGGGCATCTTGATCCTTTTAATTGGTATCAGAGCTAAGTGCTCATTAATTAGGCTTAACCTCCTAGAGCAAGATGTTTAATGGGGATGGGCCACCGCCCATGTTTGAAGGAGATGATTTCCCATATTGGAAAGTCCGTATGGAATCATACTTAGAAGCACAAAACCTACTATGCCTCAAAGCCGTCACTCATGGATTTCCTAAACCCAAAGAAGGCACCGTTCTCACTCCTAATGAAGAGGAGCATGAGAAGTGGAATGCAAAGGCCAAAAATCACATCTTTAGAGGCAGTTGCAAGGATGTTTTTAATCATGTGCGAAACCACAAAAACGCCCATGAGCTATGGACAGAACTTTGTGCGCTCCATGAGGGAACTAAGAGTGAGCGTGAGGAACGCTATCATCTTGTTATGCGCAAGCTTAATGAATTTGAGAAGAAATCCAATGAAAGTGCTAATGAGATGTATCCTCGCTTGAATATTCTTGTAGAGGAACTCAATGGGCTTGGACTCAATCAAATGTCTCCATCCGATGTTGCAAGAAAGATCCTTTGTGTCCTCCCCATTGAAAAGTATGGCCATATTGTCACCGTGCTTCATCAAGGTGACTTTCCAATGCTACTCCAACTCAAATATTGGGAAAGGTCAATTCCCATGAGATGTACATGCATCTCACTCCCAAGGATGGCTCATCATCCAAGAAGAAAGACTTGCTCTCAATGCAAGTCACCAAAGAAAAGGCAAAGAGAAGATCACTCATGGCAACTCAAGTGATGGTGAAGTTGATGATACAAGTCTTGCTCTCATGGTGAAGAAAACCACCAATATGATGAAGAAGCTTCACAAGAATGGCATCACGTTCAATGACAAGAAAAAGAAATTCTTCACAAGTAGAAAGAGAAAGCCCATCTCCGAGATGGAGTGCTACAATTGCCACAAGCTTGGGCATCTCTCTCATCAATGCCCGGAGCCTCCCAAGGACAAGTACAAGAAGAAGGGCAAAAGCAAGAAAGATAACTCAAGTGATGATGATGAGAAAGAAAAGAAGAAGAAGAACAAGTCTCACTACAAGAAGGATGACAAGAAGGAGTACCACAAGAAAAGCAATGGCAAGGCATATATTGTTGGTGATTGGCTCACTGATATTGAGTCTTCTTGTGGGTCATCTGGTGAAGAAAGTGATGATGAAAATGTTGCCGCTATTGGTATTGGGTCTCCACCGCTACCGCAACCACTACCATTTTCTTCATCCTCTACACACTATTGTCTCATGGGTAAACATGACAAGTAGGTAAACTCTAAACATGAGGATAGTGATGACGAAAGTGGTGATGATAGTGATGATGAATATGACTCACCTTCTTATGATGAACTTTTGAAATTGCTCAACAAATACACTAAAGTCATCATCAAAACTAGAGCCCAAAATGATGAGCTTGATAGTGAAAATACTTCTCTAAATGAAAAATGTGAAAGTTTGCAAAAATCTAGTGATGAGCTTACAGATCAATTTGAAATTGTATCTTCCCAACTCAAGGAGCTCATAGCCTATAAAAAGGAGCTCAAAGAAAAACATGATAAACTTGAGAAGAAGTACAATGAGCTCAACACTAGTTATGACTCTTTAAAAGAGAAGTATACCACTATCGAGGTCAATCATGATAATATTACAATGGCTTATGATATTCTCTCTGAAACACATGAGGCTACTAACCATGTTGTTAAGATTTATATAGCTACATCATGTGATGACTTGAATGTGGAGAGCATTGAGCAAGGTTCTAGTTGCAAGGGTAAGAAAGTGGTTGAGGTCGATCACTATGATGACTATGTCAAGCTCAAGTGTGAAAATGAAGATCTCAAGAAAAGTCTTGAACAAGCTAAGGCCTTCAACACCATCACCATTGAGAACCTTGATCATGATAGAGAACTAGCTCTTGAAAATGAGAAGCTCTTAGAAGAAAACAAGAGGCTCAAGTTTGAGTTATCATGTGTGAAGCAATCAACTAATGAGTCACTTCTATAAGAGAACAAAAGGCTCAAGAAAGAGAAGGAGCATCTCAAGATTGGGTTGAGCAAGTTTGCAAAAGGCAAGACACTTCAAATTAAACTCTTGATGAACACCGTGATGAAGACCGATAGAAGTGGCATTGGGTTCAAGGCACATAAAGAGAAGCAAGTTCAAGCAAAGCAAGCAACTCAACAAAAGCAAAAGCCAAAGCCAAAAAGATGTTTTGAGTGTGGACAAGAAGGTCACTTTGCTCATGAGTGTGAAACACCATCACCACAACCCTTTCCCAAGCATGCTAGACCCTTTGCTTTTAATGCTCACTACTTGCTTAGAAAGGATTCTAGTGGAAAAATGAAAGTCACATTCTTAGGACCTCCCATCAAGAATAGGCCTAAGAAAATTTGGGTTGCAAAGTAACTAGTTGAGAAAGCTAAGGAACCTCATCAAGTTTGGGTTTCTAAACAACAAGCTTGATCTCTTTTGTGTAGGTGAACTACAAGACCGGTGGAAGTCATTGGGTTATTGATAGTGGTTGTAAACAACATATGACCGGTGATCCTCGTATGTTCACCTCACTTGATGATGGGGACCAAGACCAAGACCAAGACAAGATTACATTTGGTGACAATTCAAAGGGCAAAGTCAAGGAGTTGGGCAAAGTTGCAATATCAAATGATCACTCATTGTCAAATGTACTTTATGTTGCACCATTGAGCTTCAACTTGCTATCCGTTGGTTAATTATGTGATCATGGATTTCAATGCTTGTTTGATGAGAAAGAAGTGATTTTCACCAAGAAAGAAGATGCTCAAGTCATATTCAAGGGTTTTAGATACAACAATCTCTATCTAGTGGATTTCTCCTCCGAAGATGCAAGTTTGAACACATGCTTATTCACCAAGACTTCACTTGAGTGGTTGTGGCATAGCAGGCTAGCACATGTTGGTATGGGTACACTCAAGAAGCTATTGAAGAAAGAGCTAGTGAGAGGCTTGAAGGATGTCAAGTTTGAGACGGACAAACCTTGTGGTGCATGTCAAGCCGGTAAGCAAGTTGCAAACACTCATCCAGCTAAAGCTTACTTGTCAACATCAAGAGTCTAAAGCTATTGCACATGGATTTGTTTGAACCAACCACATCCAAGAGCCTTGGAGGGAAACTCTATTGCCTAGTGATTGCTGATGACTATTCAAGATACACTTGGACCTTCTTCCTTCATGACAAGACCGAAGTGGCCGCTTGCTTCAAGAAGTTTGCCAAGAGAGTTCAAAATGAATTTGATGTCAAGATCAAGAAGATAAGAAGTGACAATAGGAAAGAATTTGATAACACAAACATTGAAGTTTATTGTGATGAAGTTAGGATCAAGCATGAGGTTTCATCCACCTACACACCTCAACAAAATGGCATAGTAGAGAGGAAGAACCGGACACTTATCACTCTAGCAAGAACCATGCTTGATGAGTACAATACACCAGAGAACTTGTGGGCCGAGGCAATCAACACCGCATGCTATGCATCCAACCGGCTATATCTCCACAAGTTCCTTGGCAAGACCCCCTATGAGTTGCTAAATGGGAAGAAGCCGCACGTCTCTTACTTCTAGGTATTTGATTGCAAATGTTACATCTATAAGAAAAGGCAACACCTAGGGAAGTTCCAAAGACGTTGTGATATTGGATTTCTTGTTGGCTACTCATCAAAATCCAAAGCATATCGTGTATTCAACCATGCCACCGGCTTGGTAGAAGAAACATATGATATGAAGTTTGATGAATCTAACGGCTCACAAGGAGCAATTGAGAATCTTGATGATGTAGGTGATGAACCATTGAATGAGGGCATGAAGAATATTCCGGTGGGAGATATCAAGCCTAAAGAAGATGACGATGATGTGCAAGTCATTGACAAGCCTTCTACCTCATCAAGTGTGACACAAGATGATGAAGATAAAGATGGAAGAAACGAAGACACTTATATCTCCCATGAACAAAGAGAGGCACAAGTTCAAGATGTTGATGCTCCTCAACCAACCCCTCAAGTGGTTGAAAGAAGAAATCCTCAACTCCAAGCTCATCCTCAAGATCTCATCATAGGGAATCCTTCAAAGGATGTATTGACTAGAGCTCAAAAGATGACTAATTTTGTTGAACATCACTCCTTTGTTTCTTGTGTTGAGCCTAAAAATATAGATGAAGCTCTCAAGGATCCAGATTGGGTGAATGCCATGCACAAAGAATTGAACAACTTCACCCACAATCAAGTCTGGACACTTGAAGAGCGCCCTAAGAATGCAAGAATCATTGGAACCAAGTGGGTGTTCTGCAACAAGCAAGATGACCAAGGAAATGGTGTGAGAAACAAGGTAAGGCTCATGGCAAGGGATTTTTTCAAGTTGAAGGCTTAGATTTTGGAGAGACCTTTGCATCGGTTGTAAGACTTGAAGCCATCCGTATCCTCCTTACAGATGCTTCACACCATGAGATGAAACTATTTCAAATGAATGTGAAGAGTGCATTTTTAAATGGCTTCATTAATAAGCTTGTCTATGTTGATCAACCTCTCGGGTTTGAGGACCCTAGATATCCTAATCATGTTTATAGGTTGTGGAAGGCACTATATGGGCTTAAGCAAGCCCCAAGAGCTTGGTATGAGCGCCTTCGAGACTTCCTCATTGAGAAGGGCTTCACAATTGGGAAGGCTGATACCACACTATTCACCAAGAAGCATAATGGACAAATCTTCATTTGTCAAGTATATGTTGATGATATAATCTTCGGCTCAACAAATGAAGAATGCAAGAAGTTTGGTGACATGATATCAAAAGAGTTCGAGATGTCTATGATTGGTGAACTTACCTTCTTCCTTGGGTTTCAAATTAAGCAAATGAGAGAAGGGACTTCATCTCTCAAGAGAAGTATACCAAGGACCTCCTCAAGAGGTTTGACATGAAGGATCGCAAGCCAATCAAAACACCCATGGCATCTAATGGGCATCTCGATCTTGATGAGGGAGGTAACTCGGTTGATCAAACTCTTTACCGTCCTATGATCGGTAGCTTGTTGTACCTTACCGCATCTAGGCCCGATATCATGTTTAGTGTGTGCATGTGTGCTCGCTTTCAAGCGGATCCTAAGAAAGCTCATTTAAGTGTCGTAAAAAGAATCCTTAAGTATCTTAAGCTAACCCCAAGCATTGGCCTATGGTATCCCAAAGGAGCAAGATTCTAACTTGTTGGCTATTCCGATTTGGATTATGCTAGTTGCAAAATTGATAGAAAAAGCACATCCGAAGGGTGCCATTTGCTTGGAAGGTCACTTGTTTCTTGGTCATATAAAAAGCAAAATAGTGTTGCTTTGTCCACTGCCGAGGCAGAGCTTGTTGTACATAAATTTTGTACATGAAGCAAACCCTTCTTGACTATGGAGTCAACCTTGGTCAAGTAACACTATTATGCGATAATAAAAGTGCGGTTAAAATTGCCAACAATCCGGTTCAACACTCATGCACAAAGCACATAGATATCCGCCACCACTTTCTTAGGGATCATGTCTCTAAAAAAGATATATCTCTAGTTGGTGTAAGAACCGAGGATCAACTTGCGGATATATCTTCACTAAGCCTTTGAACGAATCAGCCTTTTGTAGGTTAAGGAATGAGCTCAAGATTCTTGACCTAAGCAACTTCATAAAAAGATGAAAAATGTATTGTCGCTCCATTGCATTGTAACATATGTCATGTTTAAATTTGTATAATGCATGTAGGGTTTGTCTAACATAGTTAAGATAACCCTCATTGAGAGGTGTGAAGAAGCTTATCCTTGGTTCAAACTTAACAAGCCAACTAGATTTAATTTCTCGTATCACATTGCATATGCACGGCTGTTGTTTTTGTCGCTTCGTTCCATTCGCTTGTTTCATCACCTATTTTTATAAAAATACACTAAGCCTATGGTAAAATATTTAAAAAAATTGAGGGATTTTTTAGTGAGGATCTCATACTCTAATAGGTCTTTATTTAAGTCTTATTCGAGTGGAAACTCGGTTGGGAAAGAGGGTCGCGAAAAGTTGAATCAAAATCAGCTCAAAGCGGTGGTCCGGACGCTGAAACATCAAGCTACGGACTCTGAGCCCGCGTCCGGATAGTGCATCGAGTTGAAAATGCAAAGGCTAGAGGTTTGGACGCTGAACAGTAACCTGGTAGCGTCCGGGGCACTAGTGCGGACGCGTCCGGAGGTGGCAAACAAAAATCAACATCACTCAGGACACGGCACTGTAGCGTCCGGAGTTGAATGCCCCCGCGTCCGGAGGTCCTCGCGGTTTGCAGAGCGTTCTGAGTTGCGTCCGCAGCCTGAACCCGCGTCCGGAGTCCCCAATGCGGACGCGTCCGAACCTGTTTTGCGAAAGCAAGTTTGTCTTTTCTCAATGACACGTGGGACCCTCACCTCCTCCCTCATTCTAAATCGAATCGGCCGGTTTCCTCGTATCCGTACGCCGCCGTCGCGTTATCTAACTGGCCGCCGCACCCACCTCCGTGCACCTCCGCACCAGCTCGCCGGCGCCCAGCGCTCCTAGCCGCCGTGCCCGCACCCTCACCCTAACTGCTCGCCGCCGGCTCCTCCACGCGCTCACCGTCATCCCGCACCGCACCGTCGTGCTCCACCCTGCCGCGTGTCGCCGCCGCTGGTCCATCTCCTCGCGCGCCCACAATTCCTGCGCCGCCTGCCGCCGTTCTTCCACGCCGGGCAGCAGCACCGCGCGCCCGCTCCTCGCCCGAGTTTTGCTCGCTCCTGAACGCCGCTGTCCTACTCCTCCGCACGCGCGCCGTCACACCTCGCCGCCGCCAGGCCAGTCGGGTGCCGCCGTGCTCCTCCGTGCCGCCGTCGCTCCAGCGCCGCATTTGCTCCACCTCAGCATCGGCATCTTCTCCCGCACGCGCCCCTGTTTGCGCTCATGCTCGCGGAGCTCGCCGCCGTGGACAACACCGCCATCGTCGCCGGGATTTCCTCCACTTCACCAGCGCTTTTTCCTGACTCCGTCCGCGGCGTCCTCCTTGCTTGTGTCTTCTCTATGTTGAGCTCGCCGCTAGGCGCTCTCCTTGACCAGCAGAAGCTCATCCACGGTGAGCCCCCGACATGCCCACCAAGTGCCCGACGAAATGCCTCAACCTGTTTCCAAGTCATTGTCTTACCTTCCTCAGCTCTATCATTTTACAGTGACTGCCTTGTGTTCGAGGGTGCCTCGTGTCGTCAAATACTTACCTTTTTCACAGGAATGATCTTAACCTAAGGTAGCTATGCTCCTTCCTCTATTCTTACCCAAAATGCTCATGCTTCCGATAGGGTTTCTTCTCTCTAGAATATGTTGCTTATTGTTATATATTCTCCCTATTCTATCTATGCAGCGAGCTAGGTCGAGTGAGTTTGCTTGACAGATATGACAGTGGCCAGTGGGAGTTGACCTCAGGGCCAAGACCGCGAGTATGAATTGAGGCCAAGCCTCATAAGGCGTTAGTGAACCATCTTCACAGTTGATTGCAGATTTCAGTGACAGATTCAGGGGGAGTTCTTGCTTGATTGATTGCTTGATCCGTTCAGTGGCAGCCATGGCTCGTGTGAAGATGCCTAGTGGGGGTTTCTGGAGATGGCGATGACGACGAGCCTCCACGTCCTCCTCGTGCTTCGCTAGCTCAGAAGGGTCAGGAGGGTACCACATCTCGTACTCATACAGTGCGCTTACAGGGCAGCCCACACCGTCACAGGCTACAGCGGGTCCTTCTACTTCCTACTTACCAGCTCCACCGCCACAGCCTCAGACATAGATAGTTCCAGTGACAGGGACAGGCACCATTGAGACCATTCGATTGTCAGTTGCTTCAGCAGAGACACATGTAGCTCCACCCCTGACGACTCCAACTCAGCAGACTGCTCCACTCTCAGAGCCGCAACTACAATTTCAGAGACAGCTGCTCCTCTCATAGAGACTGCAAAGTCGACCCAGACCGCTTCTCCGCTAGTGACACAGTCAGAGGGTCCGATAGCTACCGACGGCCAGCCCCAGCAGTCTCCATAGTCCAGTCCAGAGGATCATTCTCTGTACATTGTGACACCTCATGCTCCCGCGATCGGCTCGCCTACGCCTTCTTCCCCCATCCTTAGGTTTTGGTCCTTGATGCCAAAGGGGGAGATGTGAGAGTATGTAGACTTAGGGGGAGCTTGTGAGAGGGATTTGGTTCTTTTGTGTGATGATTCATTTCATGCATCATATTTACTTCCTTGCATTATATTATATGTGTGTGATGATACTCTGAGTGACATGTTGGTTTTCATGCTCATATCTTATATCATGTCATGTGTTATGATCTATGCTCATATGTGTTAGGCTTCCGCGTTTTACTCCGATTCCATATGAGCTATTTATATATGTTGTACTAACTCTTCATGCAGATCACATGAGTACATTATATTGGCTTGTTGTCACACGGGTCATTCTAATTCTTTGTTCTTATTATCAAAGGCCCATGTGAACCAAGCATGCTTGAAAACCTCAATCTTAACCTCCATACTCTAGAGGTTGTCATCAATCA